>JAUMTR010000007.1:8244354-8287493 GCA_032270685.1 Microctenopoma stevenorrisi | reverse complement strand
TATATAATTTCTCTACAGGGACCCTGAGATTTGGCGTTCAGCCTGTTTAAGAGTGTGGGGACGGAACTGCACCAAACTTGTGCCCTTCAAATCCTGGAGGGAGATGTTTCTGCGGAGGCCACGTGTTCGTTTTGATGGTAAATAAAATACGGCTTTGTAGGTGTACAGCACTGGAGCATCCCAGTCAGTTACTTCAGACAGTATGCCAACTGGTCATACACGATAAAAGTGTAAAAGGATGACCTCATGATTTGCTGGATTTTTAATGTTTCATCTATGTTTTTTTTATCTAGGTGTCTATATCAGCAAGACCTCGTACATCCGCCAAGGAGAGGAATCACTGGATGGATTTTACAGGGCCTGGCACCATGTCGAGTACTACAGGTGAGGTTTCACTGCAGTTTGTATTTTTGTTTGAGCTGTGTAGCTTTCAGAGCCAAATGTTGACCTTGTTGCTACAGGTACCTTCGTTTTTTCCCTGACGGTCACGTCATCATGCTGACGACCCCTGAGGACCCTCTGTCTGTTGTCCCTCGCTTGCGTACTAGGAACGCCAGGTGCACCTTCCCAGACTCAGCTAGGATGTGCACTACACACATTAAATGTGATCTAACACATTGGGTGCCAGCACTTTTTACGATTGTTAATTTTCTTTCATTTCACAGAATGGATTCTGTCTTGCTCGGTCATTTCCGTCTGTTGCAGGAGACAGACAATCGAACCAAAGTTTTTGCTGTTGTCTGCAAGAAAAAGGAGGAGGTAACCAGTTTATTATTTCCAGGAGCTAGTTCTGAAATAAGAACCTGATGATTTATATTTTTTGCACTTTACATTAACTAATAATGTCCTAGTGCATATAATAAACGTAAAGGATCATCTGCACAGTTAATTTTCCCAATTAAACAGTCAATCCATCGGTTTAGATCAGATTTTCTTTTTCTTTTAGCAGAAAGCAACCGAGTTTCAAAGGAATCGGTTCTGCAGGCGGAACCCAGCTCCAGAGGCTGAGCATACCTTCCACGTTGGACTTCATCTGTCCTCTGGAGGGCGTCAGAATGTCAATAAGCTGGTGTGGATCCACCACTCATGTCACATCACCTACAAGTAAGAGACAGGAGGAGCAGTAACTGGGCAAAAAAGTGGGACAAATTATTTCTGTATTTGTCTAAAAACCAACCTTGTGTTTTTAGGGTGACTGGAGAAACCGTTGTCACAACATTTGACCTGGACAGGATGTACACACCCTTTTTCTTTGCGCGTGTGAAAAGTTACACTGCTTTCTCAGAGCAGCCTCTTTAAGCAGCCTGGAGACCTGCACGAGACCCCATAAATACCCCGTCTGAGGTTCATTCACCATTTTAACCAAATATATAATCCTCAGCCTGTTTAATTTGTGCTGCAGCTAGATTATGGTGTTAATATATGAACCCTTATGTTTCACAAGCATGTTGCCTTTTCGGGTTTACATAATAGACTACTACTTATTTTCTGATTTCAGAAATTATAGTAATGTGCTGAGAGCTAAAATAATTAGCAAGCTTTCTCACCTGTTGCAAGCAATGAATGTTCATCAATTTTTCTTCAATGTTGCACTTTCTCCCTCAAATATAAAGTGGTAAACACTAAAAACTTGTATAGTTTGATTTGTTCTAAATTAAGTAACATAGAATGAAAAAATAAATAAATGCAAATGCTATGATTGTGTTAAAGCACAAATAAAACTCCAGGTCATATGTAATCCAATGGGTTATCTTGTTATAAATAGGTTATAAACTCTTCAATTTATATTCAGTCAAATTATAGACATCCTCAGTGAAAAGAAATTGATGTGATTTCAACCTACATCATTTGTCTTGCTGAGGACACTCATGGCTATAATCCATTTAAAATACGCATGGACAGATCAAGAAGGATTTGCAGAGAGGAAAGTATAAATGTGAAAGTTGTGTTGAATTAGGTTAAAATGGTTTTTGGCTTTTGCTGCTGGAGGTCACATCTATGCCAATGTGTGAAGTTGTGTCAGATGTGAGACGGACAGACAAGTAGGAATCTGTCTGAGAACTTAACTGTTTGTTTCCGTTTGTAGCCATGCTAAAGACGGACACATGACAATACAAGTAAATGGACACATAGCATGTGTATTATATATATATATATATATATAATATATAAGTTGAATTGAATTGGATAGCTGACAGGACTGCTGTCCTGTTCCCTCTCCGTCTCCCTCAGGCCATGGACTCTGAAATTCAGTGAGTAAGGCATTGTTTGCATAGTGACAAGCCTGCAGACACGCCACCAAAGTTCACAAACAGTTGCTCTGTCCCCAAAATGCAAGCTCTGTGCTGCACATAGCATTCTAGTGCATCAAGTCTGCTCAGTATGAGGAGTTGGGAGTGATACTACTTAAGTGGAAAGGACCTCAGGCGAGTAAAGTTGCTATCCTAAGAAGGACCACTAGCTGTAGAGATAAAAATCACTAAACTTCATAGCAGATGTCAAGAGCAGCTTTAGGAAAAACCAAATCAACAGTCTACAGCTCCTGTGTCCAATAACTCACTTACCAAACCCTGATTTACGTCAGATTTACTCAGCAGCGCTGAGATCTGACTGTTACTCCCAAGAATTCCAATAATTGTTCAGCTCTCTGTTATAACACAAGTATGTCTTCAAGCAATATTATCAGTGATGTTTACATTATTTCTAAGAAAAGTAAGAGTTTGCAAACCTTTTACAATCTGTTTTTAATGTGCTACGAAGCATTAGTCACAACATGTTAATGTAGCCCAGATTTCTTCTTACAAAATTCATGTAATGTCTCACACATTTGCTTCTTTGACTTTTATCAGTTGGGAGCAATTTGATGCCAATCCTGCACGAAAATTAACTTAAACCCTGGTGGTGTAGAAATGATGAGCTGTACAGAGATGGCATGTTTAAGAGATAAGATATAGTTCATGCTCATTTCTAAAATTCTGTCATACCGCTGCAATTTAACAATAATTGTTGATATTGTGAACATAATTATTGGTCAGCTATACATTTAAGCATCATGCTCGTTCATTGGAATGTAAGTACCTCGTTATATTGATCAACATGACGTCACACAAACACACTGGTCACAATTCAAATTCTGTATAGATACCTAAAACATGTTCTATACCGACATTTACTGTGCAAATCACCATTAATTGTAAAAAGAAAATAACATAGGGAACTCAACAAAATTGTTTAATCACTGCAACCCCCCCCCCCCACCAAAAAAAACAATGTATTCTAATTTAGGAATTCTATAAATATATAAATCCATTGTTACGGTACATTTTTGGGGAAATACATTTGTTTGCTTTCTTGCTAAGAGATATTTAAGAAGCTACAGCTCTCAGGTCTGGAGCCTTTATTGGGCTACTGCCAGACTCCTCTGCTTAGTTTAGCACAAAGACGGAAAGCACGGTGAACTGCTGGTCAACTTTTTATTTTGGAAAGAGCAATCGACTAGAGCAGTCGTCTTTCAACCTAAGGGTCAGCGGTTTGATTCTCTGTCTTACAATTACATGTCTCGGAGTCCTTTGACAAGACACGGATACCCCGTAGTAGCGCAGACACAGGTCTAGCAGCTGTCCAATCAACAATTTCCCCAAGGGAATAAATAAAGTATTCATTATTATTTTTAATTTGTTATGCTACAACATGCTGACACTAACTCAGACTACAGATTGAACATAATGTTCTGATTTAACTCTCAGCAAGAAAATGAAAAGTTTTCCCTTAAATTCAACATCACTACTGTGTTTAGTATGCGTTAGTTGGAATGTTTTTTTGTTGTTTTTTTTAACATTTAATAATGTAAAGGTACAGAACAGAAACAGAAAGTTTGACACAATTAGTTTTAAATTGACTGACATGAAAAAGTTTATATAGCATAGTGTAAAGATGAGGGAAAATGCTACAGTAGAACCTAAACCTGGTTCATAAGGCACCCTATTAATGTAAGAAAGAAACTAAATCATTTGTGTAGTATCCATTTAGTAGACCTCTGGAGCTTTTGAAAGTATCACAGGAGCTTCCTTGGTATAAGGGGTTAACTTTGTTGTTGGTAAATTGTAGATGTACACATTTCAACTTCTCAGAGCAATTCAAGATCATGTGACAAATTCCAGTGCATCTACTAAGTGGCCTTTGTGGATGAGGTTGTTTTTCAACTGCTGTCTGCTGCTCAACAACATTTTCTCATTCTCAACTCCATAGTAACGTTTATCTGAATATAACGCATCAATTGTATTCTAGATAATTCAGTGCTAATTAGGTTGATACCTCAATAGTTACTAGCAGTTAAGTACTTCAATGACATCGTTTTAATGAATTTCATTGCATTCATTTACTAGACAGAGGTATACTATATATCCTAGTGCAAAAGAAGGAAAATAATAATTATAAAGGAGAATTTAGTTTATATTGTGCTCATAAAACCCTGCCCTTTAACATTGCTTCATGGTTTATAAAAAGTATTAACAGTACACTATGCCTGGCTTATGGCTAAATATTCCAAATTGGAAACTTGCTCAACAAATATTTGTCACAATGTAACTTTTGATGTTCCAACCTGTCAATAAAAATCTATTACAGCAATACACGGGGCACAATTAGGATTAAGTAACTGTACAGGTAGGACTATGATAAGGCATGTCACAAGATACTTGCTCTAGTTAAACAAGGACTAAAGTGTGTGTATGTGTGTGTGTGCGTTTATTTGTCCCTTAAGTTAACGATGTGATGAACCTTCAGCTGCCAACGCATTAACTGGAGCTTTCATCTTTGGACCTCCTTGTAGCAGGAAAGAGGGCATAGGAAGCAATATTGTCAACAATACTACACTACTCTTCTCCTTTATATATATTAATTTAATTTAATTTAATAATTCAAGACCATGTGAGCAATATGTGCAAAAACATGGGGGGTTTGGATGTTTGTGACTATAGTTTTATTTAACTCAAGTGAATGCTAAACTGTTCTGGATAGGATACAAATACCCTCTAGCAGCATTAGCTAACAAACTACAGTGAGAACTGGCTTCTCAAATGTCAATCCATCCTCAGTTTCTTGTGTGCAGTGTGCTCCATAGATGGCGTTCCATTTGCATGTCCATTTTTTGCTACAGCAGAGCCATTATGGTGCTCCTTCTCTTTCTTTTGACCTCTGTGCTTCTTGTACGTCTGGGCGTGAGAGAGAGAAGAAATCAATTGGTTACTAAATACATGTCACTGGGTTTTTGTTAAACACTTACATACATATACAGTTCTACTCATCATCCAGTGCCTTCCATAGTATTGACTGTATTACACCCTACAGGAAATACGCCTTTCTTCTCTATATTTCTAGGCAAAGCCTCATGAAAATCACCATCACAACAATGTCACAATCCAGTTATTCAAAAATGTCCCACATCCTTACAGCCCCAAGCCTATTGCTGAAGAGGTTCATAAGTCTTTAATTAATGAAACAGGTAACAAATATTACATTTCATTTACTACTTTCTTTCCAATATTGTCCAACAATAAATCCTTTAATCTCATTAGTTTATTTTACAGTTTGAAGTTAAAAAACAACTGACCGCAATGTAGAAGTTTGAGAAGAGGATAATGAACGAGAACATGTAACTGATTTGGAACCACAGCCATCCTATGGGGAACCCACATGGCCATACGACTGCGCAGAACGTCTGGGATGCGGTTAACATGAACTGGATCTGTGGTGGAAATATGACACAGAGTGAGGAGGTGATGCGGAGAGTCTACAGAAAGATGACATTGATCATCCCTATCTTCAAGGTATGGTAAATCTCCCACATATACAGTCATTTAGATGTAATTCAGGTTTAGAATATATTTAAACAACCTGATTTAGAACTATATACGTTTTTCCCCACATCTTTTGAGAGGCTAAGTGTTTTTACATAAAAATAATAAATATAAGAAATACTTTTAATTGCAAATTAAATTGAGTATAGTATATAGAATATAGTATATAGTTAGATTTAGCTACAGCAGTACTACAGTAAGATACGTTACTTACACATTAGTGCATCAATTAGTATCTAATATACAATGTTTGCATCCCCATCAAAAAGCCTTTTATTTGTATATGGCATAAATAACTATATATTAATAATGCTAGTTTTACTCAAGTAAAGAGTTTCAATACTTCTAGTAGTAGGAACAAAGTACAGGCAGCACCCACCAGCTGTAACTGTGTGATGTATTTCTTCCACCAGAGGTACGGCCGGATTGCGGGGACAGCTGACAGACCGTAGTAAGAATACATCACAACATGGACGAAGCTGTTCAGGCCGGCACCAAAATACGCTGATGAGACAGAAGAGAGGGACACAGTCAAGTAAATGGCACTGAGGCGAGCAGATGTCATACTGGGATTAAAAAAACGAACCATTACAACAACTTTCATGTAGAGTAATTAGAAGCCATACATACTAGAGTGGACGTGATAAATAGGGAAACGTGTTTATAAACTAGAAATGTATCTCATTAATGGTAATTAATTCAACAGCATATTTAAAGTTTTACAGTTCTACAGAGGAAACTCAGTGTTGCTGTTCACAGAGCAGCCGTGTCCAGGTCAAGCATCACTTAGTGTCTTTTAAGGATTTGTGGATTTGTTTTCAGTGTTAATGGGCTTAACACTAGAGCGCTTCAATTATTTAGATCGCCGCGAGGCCAAACAGTAAATGTGGTTACTGGAACGATTTGAGTCACTGGAGGGCAAAGTTGTGTTAAAACACTCACAGTGGCCACAGGGTATCCAGTTCATAACAAACCACCAGATATTTAGCATGCTAGCGTGGTGGTAGACGTGAAGAAATGTGATCTGGTGAGAATTCTTTCTTAGAATGAAGAAAATGGTGTCCATGAACTCGATGAGCTTAGAGAAATAGTACCACCACAGGACGTTCATGACCTGAGAGAAGACACAGCCAAACACAAGGATGAAGGAAGAAATAAAGCAAAGTATGAGGTATATACCTGAAGAGAACAACTGATTATATAAATTCTTCTCCAACAAGATAATCAGGTGTCTGTCCCATGGGGTCTTTAACGTTCAGGATGAAGCACAAAGCAGTTTAAAGATTTGTAACAGTGACATAATGAGATTTTTTTTATGTAATCAATAAGTCATAAGTTTTGTTTTCACCTCTTCTGCAGAGCTCAGTAGGGACACACTGCAGAGAGTCATGACGACATGAATCAGATTAAATTGACTCTCTCTTCAGCTTATCTAGCAGGATTTACAGGTACACGCCCACAGAAATCAGAGCAGTAGATTTAGGAAAAACATTAACATTTTGATTGATATTATATATAAATATACACGCTGTCCTACACCAATGTGTTTTTATCCTGACCTGTGTTTAAAACCAAAAAGAGGGGGAACTTATGTACTTATATACAGTGTAATCATATCAAAAATGTGATGATTTAGATTAAAAGCAACAAACATAAATAGGTTTCACATGTCTGTCTGACTTACCTTATTATCTGTTTCCTCTGAACTGTGAGTGTCCTGACAGTAGAAGTTGTAGTCACCATGCCAAAAGGCAATAACAAGCTAATTAAAAAGACATTAGGATGAATGATGAATGAGTATTTGCATCACTGAGAAACACAACAATGCACAAATAGAACATAAACCTTTTAAGATATGATGTTATAGAGTACTGAGTAAATAAAGTCCTACTAGTAATACTTCCCTACAGGTTATACATACACAAACAAATAAGCAAACAGATTTGCGTGATTTGGTCACACTTCTGTTTGGTGTCAGGTTGCAATGACCGAACATGAGCTTTTGACATTCTAAGTATTTAATCTAGTCAAAAGTAAAAGCACCGTGAGCTTGTTTAAATATAATTTATGATATGACGTTTTTATGTCTTTTAAAACGCTCATTGTAAAAACATGACGGGCATGGGTTCACGGGATCAAAATAATAATAATAAAGGCAACTCAATCAAATCATCAAAAATTTGAAGCCTCTTTACAATTAAAACACACAGACTTAAATGAGACATGAAAAGCATTAGAAAACGGAGCACTGCCATCAGTAAACTAATCCACATATGCAGAACAGGTGACATTTCTTTTTAAATAATAAATACGTAGATGGTGTGATTTAACCCACATTCAACATATCAACATAGATCTTCTGTTTTTGCTGCTACAATTGAAAAGCAGTATTTTCTTGACATTCTGATGTTCTGGAATTCTATGGTAACATGAGTCAGTACAGAAATAAACACCATGAATCACAATCATTATGTCATTAACCACAGTGCCCTAGAAAATGACTGCCCTGTACTTTGACTCACATCAGGTGATATTGATTTTAAAGTTCACCTCATGGCCGAGGCATTGAGAGCACAGGGTTTAAAGAATCACATAGACGACATTCCACCTGTTTGTATGCAATGCAAACAATAAGACAGGAAGCTTGCTCTGACTTCAGAGTAACGCATGCACAAAAAACACAACATACGGGTCTGACTAAACAAACAAGTGAAATCTGGGCGCTGCTGCTATAGGCAGCAAATTTAGCTCAGACTCTCCCTCTTTGTCAAATAGGAACGCAATACTGTGTTTGTTTACATACGTGCATCTATCGATTTCAGTTATTTAGTCAGCTGTTTATAAAAAAGCAGTTTTCCAGAAAACAATAGGAGGCTGTGCGGATGTCTGCGAGGGATTTGATAAGTAAAACAATGAGTCTGTCAGCGTCCAGCTGTGCCCCTCTCACTCCCTGATAACCCTGTCTCATGCCACTAACCACAAGCCCACATCTAATCAAAATCAGGAGTTAAAAAACTGGTTCACATTTTCGGGAAATGCCCTTATTTGCTCTCTTGCAGAGAAGGCACTTTAAGCCTCTGTGGTAAATATGATGCTAGAACCAGTGGCCTACAGATTGGGAAACTTAGGGAAACAGCTCGTGTGGCTCCGGCTGATGGTCCACATGACATACACATGAATTGAATCAATAGTTTCATCCACAAGAAGCTGTTTTTCCCACTTTAATTAAGCAAACATAGTCACAATAATACTAGAATTGTATTGAGTATGCTGCTGTGGCTCAGGTCATCTTACTTCTTTTTTTCCCATAGTCTGTCTGCAGTTTGATGTTACTGTGATTGCATTGGTCTGCAACACGTCCGTCTGTGCTGAGCGGTCTGTTTACCTCATAGAACATGTAGAAGGATAAGAGTGTAAGGCCCAGATTGTAGAGCACCATGGGGCCTCTGCAGGAGTACGCCTGCCTGTGTTTCATGTACTTGGGACCCATCCATACGATCAGAAGGTACAGGACTGTGAGTGCAAAGGTTGGTGGGTAGTTGTCGAGCAGCAGCCATCCCTTTACCCGCTGATCTGAAATATGTAGATAATTTTTACCGCTAGATTAGGAAGAGGTCGATAAGGTGGCCTCATTGATAACAGCAGATGAACTTGAGAGGTGACAGGCAGCAGGAGTGCAGACTGTGTTTGCTCAGCTAGAAAAGGTTGCTGCAAGGAGGCACTCGTGCAACGAGTGCAACATGCCACTGACTCAAAGGTTCTGGGTTACATTTACCTTCTGCCACATATTTGCTTTTCTGCCCAGTTTATTATGGGTTTTTGTAGTATTTGTATCATATTGGGATTCAAACAAGAGCAATGCATTCAACAAGCTACGAAATAAACTTTACTCACCTCGAGGACCAATCCATTCCTCAAAGTAAGAGTTGAGTTTATGATTGAAGGTCTCCATTTTTCACCTGAAATCAGAAGGAAGAATCTTTTTTTTTTAAATTGTCATTCATTCGGTGTTCTGGTGTTCAGAAGAAGTTCAAAACTCAGGCAACGCTTGCAGAGGATTATTTAGCTTCATTATTAGACAGATCGTGGCCTTCATCAGTTGTTCGATGACTTGAAAGTGTTGCTGGAAATGTGATCTTTTGAGTTTGTTTCCTCTCATCCACGCACCTTGGCTATAGCTGAGCTTGTGCCAGGAACTTCTGCTCAGCTCTGTTTTTGACTCTAGAGAGAAATATCTGCCTAGTTGCTACATGCCGTTGCTTACTTTGTCTGTTGGTGCTGAGAAAGTAATATTCAGCAAGGTTATTATAACTTTTACAGCTGAGAAGCGCTTGTTGCAACAGGTGGTAAAAACACGGATGATTATTATTGTTATCACTAATGTAGGGCGATACTTGTCTGTGGCATAGTAGTTTACATATACGAGAGTTGAAAGTGCGCTTGAGTTACAACATGAGAGAATCTAGAGCTAAAATCTGAACTGAGTCAGTCCGTAGTCTGAAACTGCTTTTTCATGTCTGTACTTGAAAGCTTTGTCTGCTGCCTTGTTTTGAAGTGTTTTGGGCTCCAGCCTGGCCGATCTCTCTATCGAGTTAATCCCATGTTCAATAAATGAACCTTCAAATGCCTGTGGTTTCAAACAACAGATTAAATGTGGCTACTTCTCACTCTGGGGTGCAAAACAAATCGCCGGCAAACAGAAAATTTACGCATTTTTATTCAGTGACGACTGGTGTACAATAATTTGGGGTTTGTTGAGGGTAACAGTGATTTATTAGCTTTAACACATTCCAGCAATAAAAAATTACCAAATTTCCTCTGGCACAGGCAGCGCTGCTATGTTTACTTTGTACATGTTGTCTTACCAAGGCTGTAAAATTGTGGTGGTGCATCTGTTGATCACAGAGTTTATTTGCAAGTGTTTCAAACATGCTGAGAATAGGTAACACTAATTTAAACAGTTGCCTGTGGAACTATCTGTGCAGATTTCCTTTGTATGGGGAGGGGGGGGTAGAAAATGTCTCCCTGGGGCTAAGTACTTCTATAAACAGTTGATGTAATTCACAATATGATGTTAAATTCCACTGCTCTGGTTGTGCAAGATACATCCACCCTGTGGTATAAAACAGAAAGCCGTTTACACAACCGTAAGAAAGTCTGGATGTTCACAGCTGGACATTTCTTTCAAAAATGTTTTAGGTTCCAGTTCTCACGCCTACTAATGTATTCTCAAGCTGCAAGAAGTATTTTCTCTGGACTCTAGACCTAGACAACTGAACACAAAAAACAAGTGTTTTTAGAAAGAACATTTGTAAAAACGCTTTAGATTGTACGCCTTTCTCACACACAGTAAACTCAATATCAGATAAACTTATATTATCAATACTCTGTACGCATTTTTGACCTGAAAACCCAGTACATCTCAGGAGCTTACTCATTCTTCATTAAGCCCCCCCCCCCCTGATATTGCACAGTCTTGCATGTTTTTATAAAGCGAGCTATACATTCATCTCAGCCAAGTTACATCAGACAATGCTGCGTCATTGGACAGCTTCAACACCTGCGTCTACAGCTGGAAACACCACAACAAAAAGGACAAAAGAGGGACTCTGCTCATCCATACTATCACCCTGTGATGGAATATACTGTACCGCCACCACACCTCTGTACATTGGCCTGTTTCTCTAAATGTCTGAACAAAATTGAACATAAATCTGCAGATGGGTTAAAAACCCTCAAGTTGCCTCATGGTAAGGTTCTGAATGTCTGGACACAGGTTTAGAGGCAACAGACTAACCTTGAACTTTACACAGAGAAACGTGAGACAATCTATCAAATTCAGCTACAGCATCTTAATTTAATCTGCACGAGGTTCCTATATACAGTGAAATATGACTAATGGAACTGAGGGGTCATGTCAATGACTTTACAACACACCTTTTCAAAACCATATAAAGAAATACTCACTTAAGTCCTAAGTAAAGTACATAGTATTATTCATCTGCATTGCACAATAGCACACCAGGAGCACAACGTAGTTAAACATTGTGCTACGTTTAGGGGTTTACAAAGGAATTTCTGCATGTTAGGCTGTGTTAAAACCTGCATGTGGCAATGACCTGTTACCTATAGGCAACAGTTACAAGTAAGGAAAGAAAGAAAAACGCGTTTGCCCTTTATCACCTCTCTGCAGGAAATAACCCAGTACAGTAAAATTCATGCTGTGGTTATCAAAGATGCTTTAGGCTTCACAAAAACACAACTCTCTGTAAGGACTTAATGAGAGCATGGTGAGCCACAATAGCATTATGTTAGCAGTCGCAGTCGCAACTACACAAAATACATCTGCACAATGAAAGGAGGGACTTAAACACTTATGCACAATCTGAACTTTGGTCAGAAATACAGTTGTTTTTATCACTGCATATGATAATGATTGATTACAACTGTGTGAATTACTGTAAGAGTAAGTTAGGGGATAATATGATACTGTTCACTGAATAGACTAAATCAATGAATGAATGAATTATTTTCATAAATGCTGTTACGTCTTAATGGAAATTAATTCAGTGTTACATTGCATATACCACGACGGAGGATTATAGAGGCAGACTTGAACTGAAGGTAGAGTTACTACTCTACAGATGAGAAAAATAAGTCAGAAACAGGCTAGTACAGTATTTATGTAGAATAGATTCAAATTCATAGTTGCTCTATAGAAGTTCCCTGAAACACGGTGCTTATTCAGCATTCAGACATGCAAAATTCCTAAATCACTGCCAGTCCTGGCAAAGCAGCATGACTAACATTGAAAAGTTTTAACAGGAGGAACACACAACTCCACAGAGAGGAAGAAGTACACTGAGCACCCTGCAGGACTCAGTCTGTCAGTTCATCAGGAGGACTAGTTCAGCGTTGCCCAGATAATCAGAAAGCATCGACAAAAGTATGACAAGACACACGCAGATACGGTACCCTACATATCTGCACCACTATATTACCTAATAGTAATTTTCCACCGCGGTTACACGTGTAACTGCACTTTACGCACCGTGTTCGGCAGCGCAGAAACTACAAGACGAGAGCTCTGACTTTGAATCGGCTACACTGTCCTCTTTTCTCCCGAGGCTCCAAAAAACAAATGGAGATGATAAAAAGAAGACTTTAGTGCATCCTGTCGATCGCATCCACGCTTCGCCGCTCCAGCATCACCCAAACTCATCGCGCAGACGCCATGCGCGCTGCAAATGTATCCCTCTTTCTGCATATCACACAAAGCCTTACCATAAAGTCACCCGGCTGTCCGATCGCGTTGCACAGGCAGCGAAATGTTGTGTGTGGATGGAGCTATGCAGCTGTTGAGTGCTTACCTTTTTGAGGCGGGGGAGAGAAACCGACTGTGTAGCCTTGACTGGTTGCCTCGGTCTGAGCACAATGTGCAGCCTTGTCGCTAAGTGGAAAATAGTGGGAGGAACGCGCAGACTGGCCCATTGCCCTGCAGGAGGGTTATATCCAGGAGGTGACCCGGTGTGTTGCAACCACGCACACATACACACAGATTCAAAAAAAAAAAAAGATGACATCAAGGCTTCCTCTGCCCTCCTGGACCATGCTGTGATTTCTGTAAATTAATTGTTAACGCATGTAGAGCATTGGGGACGTTGAGTGATGAACTTCATCATAGTTTCTCCTAATATGGAAGATATGAATTCATATTTGCATAATATGTTTTCAGTATTCAAACAAAAAATCTGATTCTTTCTTGTAGAAAAAATGTTTAAAGGCCATATTCATTGTGCTGAAATATCACAATGTAAAAATATAATAAATACTTTCTCCAGCCCTACATTGAAAGTGTTTTGTATGTTGAGTTTTGCCGATGTAGATTATAAGTATCAAAAATTAAATGAACCATTATAAAGGCAAATGTTACAATAACCACTGATGAACACTAAATGCTGCCTCCAATGGAAACCACACCTAAAATGCATGATCTCTCTTGACACACGGTCAAGGCATTTTTGTTCTAATATTTTTATGGTTTCTGTAAGTGAAAGCAGTAATTTAGTGATAGTGGTTGGACATATGTATGAGGTGTAACATCTACATGAAGTTGCCTATCAAGAAAATTGGGTTAGTCATTCTTTGAAATATGTGCTCTTTGATTGGATGAGGGAGGGATTCAAGGACATCAGACCACAGAATGCATGAAATATTTTTCTGATATACCAGTATCTATTTGTAACACGTGGAGCTAGATAAGTAGGGGTAATGGCTGGACCATGGCAGTATGATGATACTGCTTATCAAGCAGCAATTGCAGTCTAGCCTAAGGAAATACATTGAAGGTACCGGACTCACAAGTATCTGCTTCAGTAGTAACGGCAAGAAAAAACATACTGTGAGTAGAAATCCCAAAACTAACAATGACTGGATTCATTTAACCGGCATCAACATGCTGACTCACATTGTTATAACTTGTTGGGAAGTAATAATTAATTTTTATTATTAACAAGAGGTCCCACCTAGACAGCTCAAATATGTCCCATATTAGAGCAGATAAATGTGCCAAAGTAACTACGTACCACATGCTTTTAAGGTAGCTGTACGATAGCTCTACTCTAAAACCTATTAATCCAGGGGTTTTAGCCAACTATACTATAATACTATAATGGACTAGGAGTCAGATGGGGTTTTGAACCTGCGACATTCTGCATCCCAGTCTGACACTTAACCCATTGAGCTACCAGGCCACATTTTACAAGATCTCATTGCTGCCATTAACTCTAAGATCGTAACATTTTATTGCACAGTGTGGAACTCAGTGTGGAAGTCATTGGGGTTAAGCTGATTTAAATCTTATCTTTCAGATAGATCCCAATTTGTTTGTGTTAATAATGAGCCTCCACGCGCACAAAAGTTAGTTATAGAGTTCCACAGGGCTCTGTGCTTGGACCAATTTTTTTTACGATTTAAACGTTTTAGCTGGCCAATCTTATGAGGAAACACAAACAACAAAATTAGAAACGCTTTGTCTGAAAGTGATGCCTAGAAATTAGACCATGTATTTGTTACTTCTAGATCGGACTATACTGTACTGTAATTTATTACTGTTAGAATGTCAGAATAACTCAAACGCCGTGTGTTTCAGTGAGTGTATGTGTGTATCAGTGCAGTATGCTGAGTTGTGTGCAGTTTGTGTCCATATAGCAGCAGCAATCAGCTATATTAATGATATTGCCTGGGGGAAGAAACTGTTCTTATGTCTGGTGGTTCTAGCAAACGTAGCTCTGTAACATTTGCCAGACGGGAGAAGCTGCTCGCTTTCTGACCCTTGAGGTGTACAGGTCCTGAAGAGAGGGCAGAGGTGCACCAATGATCTACTCTGCAGTTCTGACTGTGTGCTGCAGTCTGTATTTGTCCTGTGCAGTGGCTGCGATGGAGGAGCAGAGGATGCACTCAATGTGCTGGAACTGGATCAACAGCTCGTTAGGAAGGTGAGGGGGAGGTTAGAGGAGTGAGTGTGCAGTGCACATAGAGCTGGTGCAGGTGAGAGGTTCTGTCTGTCAAACCTGCAGTAAAAAGAGTGTACAAAGAGTTTGTTTGTCCTTATTAGCCCTCATCTTTCCTATTTTCTACAGTTCAATACCTCAGTTTGAACAGACAATAATAATAAATATTTAGCCCGGTTCGGTTCAGCCTCACAGAGTTGCTTACATTACTTTACTTAGTTGTCTAGGACTGTCTCCCCTCCTCGTTGGACCCCCACCAGTTCATCTATAGAGCAAACCGATCCACAGAGGACGCATAGCTATGAGAGGATGCTCTTTGTTTACTACAGCTCCGCTTTTAACACAATCATCCCGGACATTTTGATCACAAAACTGACCCAACTCCAGGTCGCAATCTCCACCTGCATCTGGATCAAACAATTCCTCACACAACGTCCACAATCCGTCAGACTCAGCCCCCACCTCTCTTTCGCACTGACATTCAGCACTGGCTCCCCTCAGGACTGTTTGCTGGGTCCTCTACTGTATGCCCTGTATACCTTAGACTGCACTCCAACTCACCTAACCCATGAAATCATTAAATACGCGGATTATACCACAGCGGTTGGGCTCATCTCGAACGGGGATGAGACGCCGTACAGGGCTGAGGTAGAGAAACTGTCTCTGTGGTGCTCAGAGAACAAACCGAATGTCCTTAAAACAAAAGAAATGATTATGGACTTCAGAAGACAGAGAGAATACCACACTCCTCTGCTCATCACTGGAGAATGTGTGGAAACTGTCTCCACCTTCAGGTTTCTGGGCACCCAAATTTCTTCTGACCTCTCCTGGATTCAAACCACTAAGGCCCTAGTGAAGAAGCATCGCCTGCATTTCCTGCAGGTTCTCAGGAAAAACAATGTGGACAAGAAGCTGCTGCTGGCCTTCTACCACTCCGCTGAGGACGGTGTCATCACATACTGTCAGGGTGTTTGGTACATAGGCTCTGCACCCGAGGACAGGAAGGCTGTGCAGAGAGTCATTAAAACTGCCCAAAAAATGAATGGCTGCCCTCTGCCCTCGCTGGATGACATATCCAGAACCCACAGCCTCAGGAGAACTAATTCCACCACAGGAGACCTCTAACCTCCTGCACACGACCTGTTTGACCTGCTGCCCTCTGGAAGGCGCTATAGGTCAATCAGGTCTCACACCACTAGACTCACAGCTTTTTCCCCTGGGCCATCAGGACCTCAAACAACCCATAACATAGCACACATAAACAACAAAGGACTGAACCCTTCACGTTGATCAATTGGTAGCATGCCTCTTGCTCACGAACAGCTGGGATTAGCTTTAGCATCTCTGCAGCTCTTCAGAGAAAGTGGTTAAGATAATGAATGGACAGATAATGGATGCTAAAGTGCCTAGCCTCAACTAGCACGATGTTTATCCCATGAATAATTGGTCAAATACTCAAAGTCAAGTAGTCAAGATGGTTATCACCAGATATATATATACACACACCATTTACACTGAGGTGGTTTGATCAGTCTGTAGTACTTTATTCCACAAGTCTACCTACCTTGTTTTTAATCTCCAATGAGGATTCAGTCATGAAGACTTCTCTTGATCACCAACATGGAAACTTGCCTACACCCTGGAAAGAATTTTTGACTTGCTGTGCGGTCTTAAAGAGGTTTTTCTTCAAATGATTTTCCAGTAACCCACATGTCTTCCAGCTAAGAAGCAAAACAACACATACAAACATTTAGTAGCCAAGTGTAGTTATTTTAGTTGGAGTGCTAAAAATGTTATGTAAACTTAATATGTAAAGGAATACAGCCGGACAATGTGTCAACATTTAAAGCTTGACCTGTATATAGCTTTTAATATTAAAGTGCAGGTTATTTTTGACAATATTGCTGAAATGTTTTAAAAAGACAAACAAACTCTTATATATGCTGTGTTATACTATGTCCTACATTCAAATGATTTTAATGTTTCCTACAGGCGTTTTAACCGAAACACTGCTTGTATGTTTTATAAGCATTTTAGAATTTTTCAAATTAAGTTGAAGATCAAGGGTATCATAACTGAGCTTAAATAGTTCCTATAGTTTTCTCCTTTAAATAGAACCACAAAACTTAATGTTGTACAGATTTATTTTAAAGCAGCATATCATTGCAAACAATTGTTCACAATTTCCCCTTGAATGCAACACTACCTTCCAGGTCCCACTGCAGTGTCAGCAGATCAAAAGAAACATTTATCTTAAAATGCAGAAACTCTATCAAAAGAAAACAAAGAGAAAAAAAACATACCCAGGATGTTAATCTATGGAAGAGGTACAGTATTTACAGAACGAGATTAAAAGCACGCTACTGTACAACTCTTTCTACATTCACATTCTCACACAGATAGACTTAATTTTCAGAGAAAAATAAATACACATCTGATTTCTATTTCAGAACCTTTTTCATGTCTTAACCCTATTAAAATAATTTTGTAATCATAAAAATCTGGTACATATGCATACATTTGATGCAGGTGTGTTTCTTACACACACATTCTCTTACGATTGGACTGCATTCCTCTTTTGGTCTTTCTTTCCATGCGTTTCTATAATGACAATACATTTCTACAGCAATTCTCATTTGAACTTGTTAACAGGGTTTCCGATGAGCTCTGGGCATTGCTCTTCGCCTTTAGCAATCCTGTCACACTTTTGAAAAAGATCGTAGTTGATCTTGTCCGTTATGACACTGTCTTGTTTATACTGCGGGTGCTTAGCAACAAATTCCCTCATCCACTTGGCCATGGTCATCAGTTCACCTGTTTGAGGTCAGCAAAACAAAAAGTTACACTAAGAGCTGAGGCTGCTTTTGGCTCCTGAGAATATTCATTTTTATCTTTTACTAATAGTTTACCTGAGGCACGTTTCTTGATGAGCTTCAGATAATTCAAAATAGTGCACCTGGTATCTACGTCAACTTCCATGTTTTCCAGATAGGAGTTAAGGATCGGGATAAGCCCCTGAAAAACCCCCTCCTGGAGATAGAAAAACATAACATAACATAACAAAGAAATTGAAACCAAGAGAAAAGTGTGAAGCCATGTTTGCAGCATTGCAACACAGCTGCGTTTTGAACCAAATATATGTTATGATAACTAAACAGGGAAAAACAGGAACACTTCTACACTAGAGCAGAAGTCTAGAGGCTTATTCTAACATGGGAAAAAAGGGAATTAATAAATAATAATAATAAAGTTTATTTATAGAACACTTTTCAAAACTTACATTACAAAGTGCAGTACATTTAGAGATAAACAAACAAATAAACAATGTATATGTGCAGCAACACATTTAGAAATAAACAAAGTATATGTGTAACAACACATAAATGCACATGAACTAAATAAAATTACCTAGAATTAACTGTATTAGTGTTACTAAACTTAGACATAACAGCTATTAACAGTGACTTCTCTATTTGCTGCCGTGTGTTTACACAGTGGTGCTTTTCACTAAGTGGAAAGATCTTGTAAAATAAAATGCCCAAACTCCCTTGGCAAAAAACTGAAACAAAGCAAAACTGAGGCTACATGTAAAGCAAGGGGATCAGCAAAGTTGTTACAATTAATCTAGAGGGGTCGTCAAAATCTCTGTCTTATCACCACTTTGTTTTTTTTAGTCTGGACCAAAGTGGTCGACCAACATGTTGTTCAATACTGCCACCCACTGAACTACTATGCTAGTGCGGCTAAAAAGTCAAGCATCGATAATCACCTTTCCATTAATGATTGTGTCAATGCTCATCAGTGTGTACTCCTCATTTGCGCCATCGGCCTCCAAGCCATTCTGGGCAGAAGCAGAAGCAGCACCATCAAGGACCGGGTTGCAGCCTATTGAACAGAATACAAATATTTTTGTTGCCTGTATAACTGAGGCATTCATTATACGCTGCACTTTTTGTTTAACCTACCTATGAAGATGTCCTTTCGGAAGTAAAACATGCTCTCTTTGACAGCGTTTCTCTTCTGTGCGACCTTCATGTTTTCATCGACCTAATAGAGTGTTTCCAGTATCAGATCACAGTGTACAAGAAACTCTAGTATATCATTATTTACATTTTTCTCATAAAAGACTAGAGGTGTGTGGGTGTTTTCACCTTTGACAAAGGAATTAGGAAGTCCAGCTTGTAGGAAAGGATCACCCTGGTGAGCAGGACAACAAATACCACATATGCTGCATTTTCAAAGTCAGTTAGCTGCACCTGAAAAAAATAGAAGAAGCTAAAATAAAACTAAATAAGCAGACTTTAGTCTGTGTTAAATGGATCACTGAATATAGACCCTTATCTGGATAAAGGTGGTACTTGCCTCCATGGGGCGGAACTCAACCCTCCAGCCGATGTCTGAGTTTGGAGGTGGAGGTTTAAACCTCATTGTTTGCCAGTTTGTCGACTGCAGATTCTGTGAAACATCATGTCAAGATTAAATAAACTTTATAAAAAGTGGAAATCTAAATCAAAAATGTCAAATTGGCTATTTCACGAGGAAAGGCTCACAGGAGACAGGAAACCTCACCTCAAAATGATCGGATTCATTTTCATCATCCAAGTGTATTTTCTCCTCAAATACAGAGAGTGGATCTCGGATGAAGAGGTGTGCTATGTGTTGGGCCAGCAGCTTGTCAATTCCTGAAAAAAAAAAGTTCATTAAGCTTTTCTTTATCATACAAAGATCTATTAGAGGATTTTGAATTTGTTTTTGACAGTACCTGCACCGAGCAGCTGTTTGTAGATCTCCTCGTCTATTGTCAAATCAATATCGTTGTACCGCTCACCACAGCTAGATAGGTAGCTGTCAATGGAATCATATCTTGACTTGAAGATCCTGTATTTGTCGTTTTTCAAAGGCTACAAAAAGAAAAGACGTTTGTGTTATGACAATATACAGTTAGAGACTAGCTTTTAACATTAAAAAAGGAAAGCAATCGTTATGCAATAAACATAACAGACTTTCTTCAAATTAATGAATACAAAATACACAACTCGTTGCCATTTTACATAAGGCCAGGTGACTGTGAATTACTTAAAATGTTCTGTTTTAATATTTACGTAACATCTAGTTATATGTTATGGGAATGGTCAGTGCTCATTAATGATACTCGTGGTGAGAGACATTATAAAACACAGGAACCCACTCCCTCTGCTCACCAAAATCTTTATATCCTAAATTGCTTATTACATGGTGCTTTTTTCAGGCTGCTTTCGCCCCCCTCCCCTTCCCTGCTCACCTTCAGCCCACGTTCTTCCTGTGTCCTGTCATCCACCGAGGCTGAAATAACTCCCCAGCGGCAATCAATATCGGACACATAGCCTCTGTAGAAGGGTGAGGCTGCACTCAATGCCATCTGTAAAAGCAAGCACAGTATTCAGACTAGGGAACTTTCTTTAAGCATAGATACAAACTATAGGTGACCACGGACACAAAGCGTACACGTGTTTTTATCTACTCACCACAATGGGGCAGAATGTTGCTAGTTGATCATAAAGGTACCTGGCTTCATAAATGCTGCAAGCCTGGAATGTCACCTGCAAGCCACCATAAAAAGAGGCTGAAGTACATTTATAAATCACTTATTGCAACCGTCATTGTCACAGGCTCATTCCCATCAGAATTAAAGAAAAGGCTCAGTACCTGCAGACAGCAATTGCCCATGCCGAAGCCCATGGCATCCATGTAGATATGATCGGGCAGAGCTGCCCTCGCTGCCTCTCCGTCATCCTCAGGAAACTCCTCCACAAATGGAGATGGAGTGTGCACATCTTTGAAGACTAAAACGTGAAAAGAAATATTCGTTTTCCTCCTACAATCAGTCTGACAAGAGGAATCAAAACCTTTGGGAGTGTTACCAGTCCTCAGGGCTTGTTAGATATTCCTTTCACTTCATACACACTTACTTGGCACATTAATCGCGACTTTCTCTCCTCTTCTGTGACGTATGTTTCTGGTAAGGGTGCTGCCAAAGCAAATTCACACAAAAGTGTAAAGATGAGAAGAACTGTGTACAGTGTCATCAAAAGTTAATGTCAACCTCACTCAAATTCACAGAAGAGATTTTTTTTTTACCAAATCATCAAGATAACTGGGTAATAATTCTGCAAGTTATTGCAACTTTCTATTTAAAATCCATGGGAGTATAAATGTAGGACTGAAGGTGTAGTAAACACAGAACAGAACAATATGGGATTTTTCTTTTTTTCTGCTGAGGCAACCACAAATAAATGTCAGGACATTTTAACTATGAAACCTACCTGAATCTTGGATGACTGTTGATGGCTTCATCTGGGAAAAACAGTGACTTGGACACTCCCCTTTCAACAGGTGTCGGCCGGTACTCTGGTTGGGTGAAACCCAGGCAACCTAACCTAAACAAATGACCCAAAAAATGCGTCACAATCGCAGGCCTGTGACTACAGATTATCGTTGTTCTGCTAATCACGTGTTTGATCTCTAAAGTGACGTATTCAATCTGCTTGTTAAAGAAGAAAACATTCAATTAGCTTACAGCGAGGGCAGAGGAGAGCAACACATGCTCACATTGAAGAAAACAAAATAAACATTTTTGCTAGAATATAATTAATCTAAGATCAAATTCATGGCCAACTAATGGCTAGTAATGGACTAATCAGTTACTTTTTGGTTGCTCATGCCATCAAGACACACTTTTCCAAGTTAACATTTTGGCCTTACAGAATTCAACATATTGATGAATACTTAATTAATTTGCATACAGGTATTGTGCACCATACTATTGGTTTGTATTTGTTTGGCTTTTATCTCCATTAACAGTTTAATAAAAGAACATAAAACCAAAGAACCTTGGAAATGAGGTGATGGTGCAGAGGGTTTCATTCTGGTTCAGGACAGATGAGGCCTCTTGTCGTCTCTTCCCCATGTTGCCCTCCACTGTGTTAAACTCTGACATTGTCCCGCCATACGGCTGCCCTGGGGTCCCTTCAATCATGTAGCTGCCATACTCTGGTCTCCAAAGTGTGGGGTGACTGCAAAAATAAAACAATTGTTGTGAAAGGAATCTACTTTTACAGGTTGGCAAGAAAGGAGGCATTGACGACAAGGCCCCTGTCGTCTCTGTGTCACAATGACCTTTCTGATTAAATAAACAGACCACTCTCCCTTTATCGTACTGTATGTCAGCCATAATCTTGGCAGGGCAAACAAATGTGATGTATTTGTGCTTCAGAGCGTGCTCTGTGGTGTGCTCGACAGAGGGGCAGTAATGAGGAATGCACTGGCTGTACTATTCCCACTGGTATTTCCCCTGGGTGAAGTTGGCTCCACAGATTTAGACCGACGTCATGGACAGCGAGCAAGCATAACACTCGCAAGCTTGTACAAACACATTTCCATCGCCTGCAGACAGCTGTCCACAGACAAATTATCTATACATCACCTTTAAATGCTTTGGTATTTTAGGAATTGTAAAAATCTCCAGCATGTCAGTAAAATGACAAGTGACTCAAGACTACTTTCAGTTCAGCTTTTTTGCAATAAAAAAAAAAGAAGTCAACCTAAACAAAACCTTATCAAAGTGGGAGATAAGGAAGACTTAAAAATTTTAAAATAAAAAGAACGTGTGACTATAAATTCAAAATCAGTTGTATTTAGGCTCAAAAGTTTGTATCAGCAGCGCAGCATCATGCACCTCTGTTGTACAGTACCAGAGTGACTTTAGACTTCTTAGGTCAGTTCAAGCAAAGACTGACTATGCTTCCTCAGAATGTTTCACATGAAGCTAAAGAGCTGAAAGTTGCTGAAACAATGAAAAAAATGTTTGATTGTGTAATATGAAGAAGAAAGTCTGAACAACAACAGTTTTCAAAACTGATTATGCTTTGATAACTGATTATTAGTTGGTAAAGTACAAGATGCAAGTAAAACGGGTTCAGTACCACTCCAGACATGCTGAGGTCAGACACTGATATGGGTGTATACTCGTTTAGTGTTAAAGAAACAAATTAAAAGTTAAAGTGCATGTTTACATTAAATGATGTGTGACACGATGCATTTAAATCCAAAATAAATGACCTGTGGGTGTTAAAGGTGGTGGTTTTTCATCAAATTAAAGTTGTATTATCATCTAACGGTTCTCTGGGGCCCATCCGAGTGACAAAAAGCTTTGACTTAAATTAGATAGGTCTCTTAAATTTAAGGAGAATTGGAGAAGGAGAGGAAACAACCTCACACTGTGTACCTCACAGTAAAAACTCACAGTAATAAAGACATTCAGCTTGTTTAGTATCTGTGATCTATTCAAATGTTTGTTCAGACAAGGGAAGTAAACGCTTACTTACTTGGGGTTTATCTTTTCACCCTGGTCTTGAAGAGTTTCCAAAACATCTGCACCGTTCAGGACAAGTCGAACCTTTTCATCCTTGTCATCCAATTCCACCAACATGTACTCAACCTGGAAGCAGATAATAAAAAAATAAAAAACAGAAAACGCGGTGAAATGGTCAAACTAACCGTCAGGAATTTTACCACGGTTTACTGTGAAACTGGTTACTGTTTCATCCCTAGTGCACTGTAATCCCTGTCTGAAAGAGGGATTAATCTATAACAACAGCATTCCACATAGTTTGTACAAAACATTTTGTGCAAGCTGTAGCACACTGAATTTTGTGGAATAGTGGTGGGCGAAAACAAGAAAGGCAAGCTGGTGGGTAGTTCTGAAACAAAGAGGAACAACCCACATACCTTAGCATATCCTTAAGCTGTGCTTTATACTAATGTTTACTCAGCAGGGAGTGTCTTTGAGAATCTCTGATTAAACAAGAAACATTATTGGCAATACTCAAAATGAACCCTGCTGGATCAACATCAGGTTTTGCTGAGTCAGCCTTAATCTTGTAAATCCTAATGCTACTGAGAAAACAATGAGACATCAGGCTGTAAATGCATTGTTGTCCAAGTAGGTACAAAGGTGTCATGTAAGAGATCTGTTTACCTTGTCATTGGCAACCACGCTAGACTATTATCTTCATGTGAACTGGCAACATAATACTGAAATCTTCGGATATATGAACCTTTTTTCTGCGGTTAGTAAGGAAATGTAAACTCGTCTTGTCTAGATCAATAAATGATCATTGTCGCATCATGCACAGCCATCAACTAAGAGGAAAAAAAGCACCATCAGGGCAACATTTTCCTCATGTTGCTTTAATTTAAAGAGAAAAAAAGAGACACTTTCTTACCTCATCGCCCCATTTCAACACATCTTTCTGACGCTCTTTCACCTTGTTGTAGATGTTGAGGAACTGAATGATGCCGTGCTTCCTGATGTGGTCCGCATACTTCTTGGATTCTTCCCAGTTCAGTGGAGAGCCCTGTGACAGTAAACCCATCGCACAGACCGGCTGCGAAATGCAAACTGAAGGCTGGTGTACTGCTGGCTGGCTGTGCTGAAGTTGCACGCCGTGCGTTAGCTAGCTAGCTACTTTGTCCAACTCGCAGGGAGCTAGCATGAAGTCTCGCCCCCCCCCCCAAATAGCGGCAGAGTCTGGATTTGTTGGTTGCTGACTGAGGGTTCACAGGCTGGGTTCAGAGTCTCTTGGTGATGTTAAACTCAGTGCCCTGGCGGCAACCTTAGCTGGGCATCCAGAAGAAGTGGGCCCCTGCTCATCACCTGCTAATGTCTGGTCAAGCACCCCGTCAACTGACCACGCCAGTGCCCCTGGAAACAAAACGGACTACTGAGTGCGTACTCGTCTCGGCCCGGTGAACAACCACGCAGTGACGCGGTTACGGTGCTCTGTGATGGAATGACAGTGAGGTGAATCAGTAGATGTCTCGCCGGTGCAAAGCCACTCTGCCGCATGGAGCTGGGTTATGTTGAACATATGAACTCCTCTTGGCTCCACACACGTGACACCGCCAGGCGGAGCGCAGAATGACGTGACGTCAGTATGACTCAGCATTCTCAGCCGCTCGGTCCCGCCCACTGACCTGTCAATCCGAGCAGCCAGCAGTGCCGCGTTCAGGTGGTGTTGGAATTAAAACCTCTATGTAGCCACCCTCCTCAACCTGAATGTTTTTGATGCCTGTTTCTTTACTTTAATCAAATTCAAATTTAAATCAAATGCACACAAAGTTTACAGGAAAGCTGGAGGATAGGGGCATCTATCTCTTCTTTTCTCCTACTTTATACCAACTCACGCTCATTTTCTAGCATCTAGAACTAGTTTGAGAAGTAGCCTCCACTCAGCATAAATTCTATAGCTGATACACAGAAATACAACAAAAAATATATAAAATATGAACAGAATTAAAGTTGGAGTACAACTGCTTTTTCCCGTTTTGTTTTGGTTAACTGTTTCATTTTAGCTAGTTGACCTAAAACAAAATGAGACAGCATAAATCTATGGCAGCACAAAGCAGTCATGTGATTATCGCCAAAAAAGCTTATCAGGCTTATCATTTCCATTATTAAAATGAATTGAAGGAATAAAGAGGAAATCATATTTACATGCACTGCCTGGGAAGTACCGGCTTATCAGGAACATGTATAATATCAAATCACAAAAGAAATAGGATTGTAATAATGACACAGCATAACAACATACACTTCAGATGAACAGCACAGTCACAGTCACAGAATAATTACAAAATGTGTTTTTGGGCAAAATAATGTTTTTGAATTATCTCATGGTTCCTGGAATATGACACTACTGCTGTTGCTTGGGAAAAAGTTATATTTAGTGACTTCAGTGGTTTCAGGTTGTTTGAAAATTCAAAAATGTGTTTAGGAATACAAACACTAACCTGAAATCTCCCTGTACATGCAAATACTTGAATAGATATGTAAGACAATGTTAAACATACACAAACATGTGAGTCCTTTACCTGGACGTACAGTAGAAATTAACCCTCTGATAGCTCAGATGTACTGTAGGATTAAACAAAGGAAGTCAAGCAGAAAACCAAGATGCCCTCTAAATGACCATACCACTTGTCCCTTAATGTCCTGACACTACAGTTTTCATTGCATGTTGACAATTTTTACTTTCATCAAGCCAAAACTGTGTCTTGGCAATTTAATAGGTTACCAAATAAGTAAAATAAACAACTAACAACAATCAGACGTTGATGTACATGTGATTTTTGCTTACCAAAAATAAACCTTCATCTCTTTTCTGAAAATTTAAAACTTTAAACCTTTGCATGAAAATTATTTTAAAGAAATGACCACGGCTCAAATTAGCTTACAACTTGTTACTTTAATTAAAAACAAACAAAAAAATGAAAAGACATGAGCAGTCAGGGAATTCATGAGTACTGACTTCCAGGAAAGCTTGGGCTCATAACGTCATTCAGTGTCATATTTTAAATTTTTTATTTTACATAATAATTTACCACTGTCATATCCAAATCAGTTGAATCCTCATTAAAAGTTTCCCTTTGCACTGATTGTGTAATGGACATCACACAACAAACAACGCAACACTACTGAATCCTGTACATGGGATACATGTAAAGAAACAGTGGTATTACCTTGAAGTGTCAGTGTGTCATTAAACTAATCACACATCCCTACTCCTGGTAGGTGATACCAACACTTTTTCCAGCTCCAGCTTTCTACCATTAATTTCTGTTCAAGTATCAGAGAATCACAGTAGTTATAGTCACCATTCACAGATCTGTCACAGAATCCACTATTGTCATTCTTGTCGTTCAGGGTATAAAGACATTTATGTAACAGATTAAGCTTAACAACATGATTTTGCATTTTTTATTTATTTTATTGCCATTTTAAATAATATATTTACTATAAACGGGCTAATGAAATTATCCCAGCTGAATTGGCCCCAAAAGGAAATTTCTGTCAAAAATGATAAAACTGCTGATTGCTATATCAGTTTGTTTGCATCATAAACATTACCTGATCTTATTGATACCAAATATTCTCACATTAGCTTCATATTTACTTTTTCTAAAATGCTCAAAGAATGTGTGCCTAAATTTCTAATTGTTACACTTTAGCCTCCAAAGAAAGGACAATTGGTAGATTTTAAAACCAAAATGTATGCATCAGACATGTTGGAGCCCTTTAGACATGTAAACTACGTCATTATTACCTAAACCCTTATATACTGACTGGTGCAGATGAAACCGAACTGGCTCTGGACTCCCGTGTTTTCCGTGTTGGTATGTTGACAACACAGCATGAGATGCCAACTGTAGCTTCTGGCAACTCGTCATCCTCAGTCCATTCATTGAGATCAGGGTTATAAACCTGAATGCATTTCTTGTACTTCTTCTCCCCCTCATTCCAGCCTCCGAGGAGATACACCTTGTTGTTCAAAATGGCAATACCGGCTGTGCTCACTCCTGTGTGAAGAGGTGTGCAGTAGCTCCACTGCCCATTGTGGGGGTTGTAAGATTCGACGGCAAGGACATCCACCCTCTCCCCGCGGCCGCCCAACTGACTGCCACCGATGACATAAGCTCGGTCTCCCGCAGTGGCGGCACAGTGCCAGCCTCGAGGTGTGCTCAGACTGCTCTTATCCTGCCAGGTGTCAGTGGAGGGGTCATAAGAACACACCGCCCTGGCGTAGGCATTGTTGATGTAACCTCCAGACACAAGGATCTTGCCATCAATGACAGAGCTGGCGTGACAGCAGCGGGGCACCTCCATGGGAGCTTTCATCTGCCACTGGTTAGATGAGGGCACATAGCACTCCATAGAAGCCTGAACACCATCAGCATTTCGCCCTCCAATGGCAAACAAGAGGCCATTGAATGTGTTGAGGCTGAAGTGAGTGCGCCTTTGGATCATGTTGTTTAGATGAACCCAGGTATTGAAGCGGGGGTCGTATCTAAAAAAAACAAAAAAACAAGTTATTTCCTATTTATACTACAGACAAATGTGACAAATGTGACCTAAAATTCAATTAGTTCTTACCTGCAGAAGTTGCTAACAGCATGTTTAGCTTGGTTCCTCGCATCATTTTGATCCTCACCACCGGCCACGTACAGAAAGCCATCCAAGACTGCGACACACTGATTAAAGCTCTTTGCTGGCATTTCTGTCAACTTATTCCACACGTTGTCTTCGTCTCTGTACAGAACATCTTTGCTGAGAGACTTCTCTGTCAATGCAGGGCGTCCACCAACTGTGAGTATCACCTTGAGGCCCCCACGTACCTTTGTTCTGCGTGACTGAAGGATGTTCTGTTGGTATGGCAGCAGATGGTAGTTCATGGCATCAACAAGGAGACGGTGGCACTCTGGGTCTTGCATCATTCTAGGCACACTCTGGACATGATTCACCAGATCCTGGGCAGAGATTGTGCCAAAACGGATGTGAGTTAAGAGATCTGCCGCGTACTTCAGTCTCTTCTCATCAAAGTCCAACCATTTCATGGCGATCTGGAAAGCTGTGACCTCGGAAGGGAGCTGCAAGGAGTCATCTGAGAGGAACTCACAGATTTGCTCGTACGTAAGCTTCAGGAACTGCTCCATCTCAGAAAACTCTATGAAGTTCTGCCGCATGAACTTCTGCGCTGCCTCCTTGGTTTCTTTGAGGTCGTAGGCATCAGCAATATTGGCCACATACATGCAATTCTCTACGCTGAGCTCCTGCATGAGGAAATCACTACACATCTTCACTAAGGTGCCGATCTGTAGCAGCATGGCTGCAGCAATAGTGCTGCCGATGCTGTACAGAGACAAGGTTAGCTTTCCAGAGTACGCATATGTGATGGCAGTGGCAAGGCCCACAGGCGAGAGGTCGTTCAGATCGATCTTCTGGAGGGTGGAATCCTTCTTCAAGATGTTTCTAATGTATTCGCTACAGGATGCCATGACAACTTTGTGGACATCAAATGACTTTGACTTGGTGGCAACTGTTAGATCACACAGGAAGCTGTCCTGTCTCATGCTGCTCAAACCCTCCAGGAGGTTCGGCGCATATGCAGAATCATTAACTTCAGTGGAAATGCAGCTGAAGCCGTTTCCTCCCTCTAACAAAGTGTTTAAACCATTGATCTTGTTGATGGGACTGTCCTCAACCATTATGGTCATTTCATTTAAGTCTCCTTTACTCTTCTTGGTTGCCTTGTTTTTTTTGGGTGCCATGGCTGTAGCAGCAGAACACAGCCCAGATCTTCTGAAAATATGAATAAAACAGAATTAATGAGAGAAGTGCATTACAACTTGAACCCATCGCAGAGAAATCAAAATAAAATAATTTGACAAGATTTAATTTGGTTTGTTCCTTACAGCTGTTTTTTCTCTGACAATATTAAATATGTGAATTTTATATGTTAAATCTAAAAAAGGTTTCGTGGAATTTGCTCTGACACCTTTAAAAACATGTGTGCTGCCAGGTGATGTTGGACTGACAGAGTGCGTCAACATGCCCCTCTTCGCATCTGTCACAATTTATCAGCAGTATGTCCAGGAATAGCAACGTTGGATGGCTCACTCATGATGTTCCTTTTATAGACTTTGAGACATGAGCAGCAGGCCACATAGCCTCTGATTGTTTAAGTTCAGATTAAGACAAATACTGTTTTTTGTCTCTTTCTTTATCTAATCTAATGAATTTAGGCTTGTCCTGAATATACCTGCAATGAGCACAATCCAAAGAAGAAAAAGGGTTTAATAAAATGCATTTCTCTTTGTTGTATACTGAAACATGAGACTTACTGTCACTAACCAAGAGTTAAAATTGTTTTATGAAAAAATAAACAAGTGATTTGCCCTTTGAAGCCCAAAAAACACTCACTTATATTCCGAACTCACGGACAAAGACTAATACATTAACTACACCAAATTGAATTTCGTACCATAGCTAAAACTGCAAACAGTGAAGCACTTACTTGAGAAATAAAGCTGAGGCTGGTGAAGAAGGAACTTGTGCCTCCAGTTCGTGGAGTAGGAGAGAGAGACCAGCAGCCCTGCTGAAAGAGACATACAGTTAACTCCTCCTCTGCAAGAGTGAGTGCCAATCAAGCGTTTTGCAATGCATGTGGAAGAGGGGCCATACACCCCCAACATAAAGTGGCTTATGGTAGCCTCCAATCACTTGATGTCAACATACTCAGTCTGTATTATAATGTGACATCACATGATGACATTACTTTGTTCTGTCATTGTTTATGATGAAATATTGTTGCCAAGACAGCCAGCATCTTTAATGATGTGACTCCTGCAGCTATCAGTTTGACCACCATCTATAGCCAGGTTATATTTTACTGAATGACCGAATTTATTGGCTGAGTGCAGCTGAAAGGTGTGTACATCTTTGATTGAATATATATTTCAATGAATGCAACTGGTTCTGAGACCAGGAAAAAAACATTATGCCATCATCATTATGGCTGTTTGCTGTGGTTTTTTCAGATTCAAAAGATGTGATATTCTTTATTTTATTAGCCCTGTGGCTTGCAGGTCTCTGCTGATGTTTGAGAGAATTCACAAGGGGAGTTTGTTGTTGTCTTTTTATATGTATTTTCTTGTTATCTGGAGCAGCATGGTACATCGGTACCGCGCATTATAATAGTGTCATCAACGGGCGCGCGCGTTTCCCGGTGTGTGGACGGTTGCACGTGAGCCACCGTGATGGCCCGCAGCTCTGATGTGGTGAAGAAAGTCATGCGGTTCAAACTTCAGCTCACAGACACAGCAGATTCTGCTACGGTAGATACGATGTGTATGTTTTAAAAACAAATTGACTGGAAGAAAGGGGGGACGCTTTCATGACCGAGATAGTTTTTAATACACTTGTATTTAGTTTAGTTAGCTGTATACAACCTAGTGAAACTGCAAATAGCGGCTTCAAAAATACGAATGCAGGTTTATCAGCCTTACAATTGGTTTAATGCCTTAACAAACTTATTAGTAAGTAATTAATCACAATTTTGTCCTGTACTCATTTGTTGTAATTATATTTGGAAACGTTACTACCAGGGAAGGTCCATTACTTCGTAGATGGTCTAAAAATGTGTGTGATTGAAAGTCTTATCTGTCAAAATGTGCGCGCGCGCTTGGATCATTAAGTCCGACATGTGCGCTGCTGCAGTCACAGTAAACACTGCTGTGGTGGGTGTTTAAATGGGAAACACTTTGCTGCTAAAATTGCAACTCAACTTATGGTCGCTGTCCATCATCCATGAAGGCTTTCACGCTCAGCAGGGTTTTTGAAATCTTTTACTTTTGGCTCCTTTGTGTATTTAGAAATGGGCTAGTATTTAGGTCTCGCTGGTAGGAGAGTGGAATAACATTTGAAAATGTGCAATTTAAAACATCCAGGACCCGATTCAGAAACCTAGTGAGTCGAAACAGCAGCTAGTGGCATTATCCATTTATAGTTCACAGTAAAAGGAGCAGCCTTAGTGGGTGTGTGAGGTTTCTATACATAGCTTTTGCTCTGAATGCACCATCAGCAACTGTGGTGATCCTAAACTAGGACTGCCATATTAGGCATGTATGAATTTCTTCAATGAAGTCCACACTTCATCTTCTACAGCTCTTTGTCGCAATTCTGCATTGAAAATTAAATACAATTTGCCCAACCACGCTGTAGTTGTTACTAATAAAATGAAAACAACAAAGAGTTTAAATTATTCAGACAGATTCATGTATGTCCTAACAGGTTCTAAAAGTCTTGGAGAAACTCAAGGATCTGGATATAACATTAGAAATTCTTTCTGTGAGTCTCTGAAAGTTTTACTTTTTGGTGTATACATTTGCATATAGAAAATGTATTTATTATGTTGATTTGACTGCACTAATTAGTGTCTACATATAAACTAGGAAACTGGAATTGGCAAAACGGTTAACTCTTTGCGCAGACATAAACAAGTGGGAGAATTTGCCAAGTCCCTAGTAAAAGGTTGGAAGAAACTGGTCCCTAAGGAGTCCATAAGGTAATGTTTATTTATCTTTTACTTTACTTGGCATATGCTTTTATCCAAAGTGACTTACAAGGAGAATTAATAATTTTAGAAATTGTAATCTTATTCTTGATTTTTTTTTTCCTTGATGCAGCAACACCGAAGACAGGGATGTGTCACAGAGTCTGTCTGTGAGAGACATTTCAGGAAGTTTGACAATGGAGGATTTAAACAATAATCGTTTAACATCTCCCAGCGAGAGTCTAGATTCTTCAGAAGAGGCCCCTTTCGAAATGGGAAAAAGAAAAATTGATTCAGACAGACAATGTGGAGACCAGGAAAGAAAAATGGATCAGATTGAAAATAAAAAAAAAGATCAGCAAGAAAACCAGAACATCTTTCAGAGTGAAGAGTTGATGAGTAAAATTAAAATCCTAGATGGTAAACTTGATGATTCTGTTTCCAAGAAGAAGAAAAATGATTACAGTGACAAAAAATCAAGGGACCGTGATTCTTGTCATGGAAACAAGAAATTTGAGGTTACTCAGAAATCCAAGTATAACTACAGAGAAATAATGAATAGACCATTTCACAGTGCAAGGTGTGAGTCGGAGAGAGACTCCAAGAAGAAATTAAAGTCATCAAAAGAATTTTCAAAGGAAGAGGAAGAATTGTTTTCATTTGAACCCAGTGACAAATACTCAAAAATGTTAAAACAAGTGAATGTCAAAGATGAAAGATCTTCAGGAATATCAGGAAGCTCCGAGACTAAAAACACAAAAAGGAAAAATTCAAGTACAGAAAGGAATGACCATAAACCAGAGTATGAAAATAGGGACAATTCAAAACACAAAAAGGCCAAAACAAAGCACAAAAACATGGAATCTGTTGGTGACCACCAGGCACCCTCTATGTCTTTTGAATCTTGCTTAAACTATGACGTGAACATGTTCAAGGAAAAAGAACGTCGTGGAGTAAAGAAGCATGCCCCAAAAATAAGGAGTTATGTAAAAGAAGAAACCGCAAAAGATCCTGGATTGAAATGCTTTAAGTCCCCCATGGTGTCTGTACATTCTCCAAAACAGGTGATTGGATATATGACTTTAAACGTTTTGTGTTTACAATGCAGGCCTTGACTGATAATCCCTCATGTGTTAGAAATCTCAGGAAACTTTAATGGACCTGATGAGTATTCCTTTGCCTGCTCTTCTGCCCGAGTGTGAAAAGCCATTTAGCGTTGAGTACTTTGAGAAAAGAGGTACTGTATGGATAACAAACACAGCTGTATTTTCACAATTGTCCTGTTGTTCTTGACATTCCTTCCTTTATCTTCAAGTGGAGAAGGAGTCTGACTTCTGTGACGTCTCCAATGAGTCTGCGCTCTTCACTGGGCAACGACTTAACAGAAAGATGCAAGTGTACTCTGGTGCCAAGACCATCTTCCTCCCAGCCATGATGAGCTTATACCAACAGTGTATCCGCACACTTCAGAATAATATTAACTGTGAGTAAATCCCAACGTATCTTTCATGCATAGCTCCAATGTCTCGCTTTATTGGACTTGTATTTAGGTGCAGAGATCTCTTCTCAGTGCTTTATGAAACTGGTGGAGTACCGTACGAAATCCTCGAGCCAGTGTTGGAGAGGTGTACACCGGAGCAGCTGCTACGCATTGAAGAATGCAACCCAGTAAGAACGTCACATGAGTAACTTTAGTGCAGACATACACTTTGTGGACACTTTAGGTACACCTGCTTCTGAGCCATTTTGTGTGCTGAGCAACTTGAGCCTGTTCTTCTGAACTTAAGTTGGGGTCTGTGTGCAAATAACTTCACAGTAATTCTCCTGGATTACTTTTACAACTGCAAGCATGATGGGATATGGTGCATGCTACAGATTTTCATTTCTAAAATTACATCCAAATATATTGGAACGTAAAGGAAAATTCATTTATGTTTTGCATTTGTGTTTGCTATAAACTGGAGAAATAGGGGTTTAAGATCAAAAGAATAGAATTTCAGCTTTTGTTTGATGGCATTTACACTGAAATGAGTGCACTCGACAGAATACAACATTCTATATATCAGACGGCTTAAAGTTTAAGTATCGGAACTATTGGAAGTATTGGAACGGGTGGCTGACGAGTGTTTCTTTTTATGCAGGGAGCATTCTGCGTGATTGTTTAACCAATAAATAGCTTTAAATGATTAGTCTTCTAATCTTCTTGTCAAAAACCGTCTTGTCTAAAAATTGCATTTGTTATTTAAAAAGTATACATTATCATAGGGCTGTCTATGGGAGCAAAGCATTATAAATCTGAGAACAGAGGGAAAATCAATCCAAGGCATTGCACAAACAAGCCAGTGAAATTAACTGAAAAAGAAAGAAACCAGTAATGAGCAACATACACATAATGTGCTCGCCAAGGACAACAACAGCTGATGGCAAAAGTGTTGAAGTGAAGAACAACCAAAAAAGAACACCAACAACTTCCACAAGAGACCAGGAGGGGAAGTATCACAATCCACCTGATACAGGAAGTATCTGCTCGTGATCCACTACACAAGCTCATTTGGGAAGAGGTGTTGTCACGGCTTGAGGCTGCATGTCTCACTTATTGACGCTGTAACTCAGTTTGATAGCGGCTCACTGAATTTAGAAGTGTATAGTTTTTATTCTGCTAATTTACAGACAAAGGCATCAAAATTAACTGCAACAAGAAGACAATGCTGAAGTTGCTGCTTTTTTTACTCTCAAAGGAAAAAAAAGTGGAAGGTTTTGACTGGCCAAGTCAATGGACAGACGTACCAGAAGAGGAGAATGAAAGAACCAAAAACAAGTGGAAGCTGCAGTAAAATCCTGGAAAAGCATATCTAAAGAAGAAACCAATACCTTGGCTTGATTTAGTGATTACAAGCATGGGATATGCAAAAAAGTCTCAAGTTTTATTTACTTCCAAACTGTTTGCTGCAAGTATCATAATATAAAAACAAAAATTCCAAACTTTTGTTGTTTTCAGTGGAACGTTTCTCGTATCACGAACAAGTCATTGCATGCAATCTCTCCAGGGAAGGGTTTTCACAGCATTTGGCCTAAAACCCAGTTTGTGTGGTTGAAACAGGAAAATGGTTCACAAGGTGTGTTAACAAGAAGGGCAAGAAAGTCTTGCTTTGAAATAATGACTTCTAGCTAGATAACGCTGCTACACTGGGCTGCTATACTTTTTGGAGAAAAAAGTTAAGCTGGACAGTTGCTAAACCTCCAACCACGCTAGAAGGCTATTTGAGGAATGCTGAGATGTTTCAGCTGTTGAATGTGTTAATGAGCAGGTTTATCTACAGCGGCCACTGCATGTCTATTAGTTTGCTGTAAAATTGTCTTTCTGGGTTAGTCTGGGCAGAGGTAGAAAGTAATTCTAAAAGCTGCAATTGGAGAATGATTTTGTTTCATTGAACATGTTTACATGTCATGAACGGTTTGTTTCTGTAGATCTACATTGGAGTGACAGACCACTTGTGGGGGAAACACTGTCAGAGGGACTTCAAAGACTCCAAACTGCAGGAATATGAATCATGGAAAGAAATGTACATTAGATTGTCTGAGGAGAGGGAAAGGAAACTCCAAAGATTGACCAAAAGCATCGTCTCGGCACATTCTAAGAAACCTAAAGGTGTGTGCTGCACACTGAATGTGATTGTAACAGAAAGTGAAGGTCTTTATGTTGATCAATGTCAACACGGTAAAATACATTCTAAATATGTGAAATTTTATATTTGATGCCACGCTTTATGTACTGAAGAAAAATATTATATAGTCTTTAACATTCTGTACACTTTTCTCTCCCTTTTAGGTCGGCAGGTGAAGATGGCATTTATTCATACTGTTGCCAAGCCACCAAGAGATGTACGAATTCAGCAGGAAATTCATGGAACTGCTGTTCAGCAGCCTCATCAGCCGAGGTGCAGGTGGGTTTCAGCATCCTAAATATAGAGACGTGTCAAGCCAGTGTTTTTTGGTTGTGTATTATAATTTAATGCATGTTTTTTTACATTTCATACAAACCAAACCCTATAAAGGGCCATTTCTGTAAATGCTTCTTTGGTAAAACATAATTAGCTGGTAAGCCCTGTGCATGTTGTGCTTCTGTGCCACATAAAGCACTTAACTACAATGTGATCACTCAACAACAGCAGCTTAGCAGGGTCAGAATGTGTCAGAGACTCGTGTGATAACAGTGAGTGAAATGCTTCCTGGGCTTTGCCAAAAGCAGGAATTGGAGCAATGTGCTGGATAAACTGGTTTTATTTTGGGCCTTTCTTTTGTTGTCACTACAGTTGTAGTTCGATGTTAGTGCTTACTATCTGTGGTGTAACTATGGGTAATGCTCACATTTGGAGGTGGAGGACAGATTTAGAAAAAAATGCATGTCTATTTTAAGTCATTCTGTTGAATTTCCAGTGTCAAGTCTCAAGACAATCGGTCGAGGCAGAACTGTAATGAGCTGAGTAGATCCAGCAGCACCAGCTCGGGTACATCCAATACCCCCAATACGCAAGACCCTCGCAAAAAAACAAGTGAGCTGACCAGATTATTGTAGATGCAAATTTCCAAACAGGCCAAACTGACTTGTTCTTCACTGTGATTTCCTTCCATTTGTTCTCACAGGAGTTGCTCCAATGATGGCAAAGTCTTTAAAAGCATTCAAGAAACAGCTAGGACGCAGATAAACACTTAAATATAGGACATGTTGACTTATGGTACTATCTCATTCATTAACTTTGCTCTTATGTTCACCTTGGATTCTTCTGTGTTTGTCTAAGTGCACAGATAATTGTCATTTTTTTCTCTGTGAATTGTCTTAATATTGAATAGACAATAAACTCAGCAAATTCACTTGATCTGATAGTTTTGTCTTTCTGTCTGAGCGGAACGGGGTCAGTAGTGGGTTTTTAATGGAGTGCGTCTCCCTCTAGAGGACTAGAAAATCATAACCTCTAAAAGTGTATGAGCCTTCTTGCTTTTGATTTTTGAATTTTGAATCATGCAGGGTGTGATGTGACAATTTGGACTACCATTCAAGCATTAACACATCACATAGAGGGAGTATGGCTGAAAATGATGGGAGACATAATATTGGAATTACCAAATGGACAAAACGCTCAACCCACAGTTCACAGGTTTAAAATGCTGCAACTAGTTTTTAATATGCTCTCTAAGTTAAATTGTATATAATAAATTAATATACTGTAGATCCTGCTTTATTATCTGATCTTGAAGAGACAGACCCTATAACCCTATAATATTTAAGACCAATACATTACTATTACTATCTTAGATGAATCCTACTTCATTAACTGTTTTGATTAAATTCAGTTTGGGTTTATTTTTATAGCGCCAAATCACAACAAAAGTCATCCTGGGGAACTTCACATTATAAGTTTTAAGACCTTACAGACTGAGCATATACAGAATGATGTGGAAAAACTCAAACGTCCCACTTAAGCAGGCGCTGGGAGACAAAGGTGAGGAAGAACTTCCTTTAACAAAAGGAGTGGGTGGTCCTTTGCTTCGACCAGTTGGGGTGATCAAGATACTACTAACCCAAGTAGGGATATGAAAGGGGACCTTATTTTTTTAAGTTAAATTTTTGTTTATAAGTGGCGTAATTATTTGAAAAGTATGACAGATGATTATGGAACGTCTTCCTTTATGAATTTAAAATAGGTGATGAGTTGCACCACTTTAACTGAAGTTGTTTTTTAAGAGAGGTCAACTGTCTAGTTAATGATGATGTTCTGTATTTTATTGTTGTTATACAAACGCCCATAGGGAGAGCGTACATACAGGCTTTGCACGTCAGACTAGAGGCCAAATGTGTAGCATTAAATAAACATCAAACATATAGTATTTATTTCCACTAGTGCCTTTCTTTTCAGCTTTCCAGACATGCTGCATCATATTTTCAACGGGCTACGATGAAGCCTTTCTAACCACACATATGTGTCAAATCATTTTAAACATACCTTTCAAGGTCTCCAGTGTTTTTATTCTCGGTGTCTGTGTTTGGGACTGCCTGAGCTGGGGTTTCCTGGCTGGCGTCACCCCGGTGTGCCCCATTATGGCGGGCCCTGTCTGGGACGGGACTATCCAGAGGAGGGACCGGAGGGCGGAGCGGCCTGGAACGGTGACGTAGGATTGGAATGAGGGAGTGAAGGTTCCGGGTCAGAATCTGGATGAGAGAGGAAATTAACTCCGGGACGAGAGCGACACAGCGACAACGCTCCCCACCTCCACACTGAGATGTAGTCTGCGTTTTTTCTGGACGCCGAAAAGAAGCTTTTAAAAGCGGCGGGGAGCGACGCGACACGAGGAACCAAGTGTAAAGAGAAAGAGACAAAAAAAACCCGCAGGTGTCAGTGAAGTAGCGTTGACCAAAGTAAGAGGACGACGGGGAGTAATTCCCATGTTTGTCGCGTCAGCTCGGTAACACTACCGCGACTTGTTCGCTGCCCGCGCGCGTCCCTGCGCGTGCTTCACGGAGGATTCAGCGCGTGACTGTCCCGCCGCAGCAATCTGTTGCGTCCCCCCCCCTACCTTCTTCCTCCTCGCCGCTGTTTGTTTATCGCACGGGTGCGAGATTTATTCCCACCTCCCCCCTCCCGTGATGTTTCACTGCATCCCCCTGTGGCGGTGCAACCGTCACGTTGAAGCGGTCGATAAACGCCACTGCTCCCTGCTCTATGTGCCCGATGAGATCTATCGCTACGGACGGAGTTTGGAGGAGCTTTTGCTGGATGCCAACCAACTTCGAGATTTGCCCAAGGTAAGATAAAAACTGCTTCCGCTCACTCGCTTTGACGGTGGTTTCAGAAGCAGCTACACCTCCCTCTGCACGGTAGGTAAAGAAATACGTGTGTGCCACAGTTTGGGTTTTTGGTCGTACTACATTTTATATCTGAGACCTGACATAGTGACTAGATATATCAGACCTGTTTACACAGGTGATTACATGCCGCACTGAAGTCAAAACATCTCCATAAACGCTTATCATCAGACGATCTAAAAAAAATCAAAAGTCATAATGTGTACGACTAAATAGTTCCTTGTTAAGATCTGTGAGTAATGCTGCTCTACAGCAGTATTTACCACTCACAGTTGACAGGTTGACAAGGAGCCAAACGATTGTCTTACATGTGTGACTGAAGACTTGTTTGTTAAATTAAGTTTGGCAAGAAACCTCCATTCACTGATGAAGACCATGACATGTGACCAAAAGCTTTTCTACAGGGACCTGTTAGGCATGTACAGTTTGAAGGTTTTCTCTGACACCAATACATACTTGTCCAAACAGCTTCACCCTCACGTTTGAGAATATTTAATAAGTTGTTTAATTAATTATTTTTGCTCTACCCAAACAGTCACAATCCAAAAAGACTAACTAGAATGGACAACTGATCACTGTCAAGCACATTAAGTTGTCTTTGTTATCATCTTCAGACATTATGAAAACATCTTCACAAATTTGACAACAACAATAACTGCATTTAGAAAAAAAAAGAATAAGAAATATGATTTTAAAGAGATGACCCTCATATTTCGATTGTATTCCAACACAGTGACTTTGTTTTTGCTCAGAAGAAACCGTGTAGTGTGAATTACTAACAGGCTTTGTGAGGTTGGGATACACAAGCGCAGGCTTCTAACTTACCATCCTAGCATTAGGAAGTAAGTGGGAAACTAGTGAAAGGATTTATGTGTTATCCCGTTTCACTTTGTCTGTACTTAGGCGTACAGATCCTAGAGTGTGACACAGTGGTGTCATTCTGACATTTTGATACCTTAGCACTGCTACAGTGAGCGACTTTGTGGTTTTCTTTAGCATCTTCCCTTTAACTTTTGCAGCCAAACTGGTTTCACCATAGAAGCTGCTCCCGTTACCACTTAAGGAAATAAGCTGATGGGATTTAGAAGCATTTTGAGCAATTGTGACCATCTTTCTTATGTTTACAGGTATATACTTTTAAGCTCCACCACAAATAAAAGAACCACCTTCGTTTCAGTAGGCATAGCAGATGAGTTTTATCCGTAAAAAACCCCTTTATGGTGGCCAATTAGAGCTCATTGCATTGCAGCTTAAGGAAACGTACAAATAGACAAAAAAAGAAGTTAATTATGAAAATATCTAAACAAATGACAACTCATACACATTGTTGAGAAGAAAAAACACAACCAAGCAGAAATATGTTGTAAAAATACAGGAGTATATAAAGGAAAGGAAATCATATTTCCAGGTTTGGTATGTCTGTAGGTGTGTAAAGGAACAGAGATAATGGCAGCAAACCTTTTAGTGGATGTGCCACTCTGCTTACTTTAAGTGACTACATGACAGGAACTGGATTCTGTTTGAAAAACAAAGACAAACAAAGACTACATGACAGGAACTGGATTCTGTCTGAAAGACAAAATTTTTGTCATAAAAATTATCATTACCTAAATTGTGAATTACAGACCAATAAAACCACACATGATCAAACTAGGCAGTGGAACATTTAACCTTTCCCATTGTCTGTGTCTTCAGAGATGTGGCAAACAGGGGAATTCTTATCGTGACAACACACACAGACAACAGTTTGACAAATTATTGAAGTCTGTGCTCAGTTCAGAAATATTCAAAGTATGCTCAGGGGGTAGAGAGGTGCATTTTTTGCATGCCAACAAGAGAAACTGTTTAATGTGGTCTTTGTCATGTTCATATCTTCAATGCTTGTTGAGGGAAACCAGGCAATGTCCAGCTGGATAAATCTTGGTGTCAGTGCTTGTATGTGGCTGAATAACTGAATAATCACTGACCACTGATTTCATTATACTATTGACAGCGATGGTAATGGTGCCTGGACACGGAAACATATTTTAAGTCAGTCATTTCAGCCTGCAGGCTAATAAAAACATGTGTGGGGCTGACGTAACCTGGAGATGAAATGTCAAAGGTGTGTTTTTACAGTAACAAGTTGAGGCAAATTAAACTTGAGCAGGTTTTTTCAGTAGTGTTTTACAGAGTGAAGTGTGTTGACCAAGTCATGGTGACAGGAAGCACAGGTTTGTCTGAGCCTGTTTCATGTCTGGGATCAATTTATGTTTTGTTTGATTGTTTTACCGACTGTTTGTGCTGAATCGAAAACAAACGGTAACTTATGTCTCTTTGCTTATTCAAAGTTTCTCACAATTTACTAACCAGAAAAGAAGGATAGGAATGCGAGAGTGACAGGCAGCTGAAGTTTGTCTGTTCCTCTGTTTTAAAGAATCATGGAATTCCTATCATCACCAAATCCGGTGAAACTGTTAAGTCAGACAGGCTGCGTCAAAAGTTGTGCTTTTACTTAAAACATCTTAATGTAATTATTTTGATCTGCAACAATTAAGCCGTAACTCTGCAACACATTTAATGAGTCTTTTCAAAATACCCTTTGGTTGCAGACACTTCAGTGTAAAGATCTGTTTTTCTATTGTGATAAATAACTGAATAAAAAAGTGATTAGTTAGAAATTAGTTTACAGTTTTCATTATCTACATTTTGTAAAAGAAGCAGTTGATCACATGAAGGAAGGTCCATATGTGCACAACTATTTGGACAGTGACATACACTCACAGTGAATTGGTTTTATTTAATGATACTTTTCTAAAATAGTCACAATTCTAACTATTTCTATTAATAGTTTTTGGGCAAACTGAACTAAATACAAATTAAGTTAATACAGTAAGCTTCTTGGTAGCCTAACTCGGTTTACTGCATGTCGTCATTCCTAACCTCACAAAAACCTATTTCATATCTAATAGGTTATTTCTGCCAAATCCTAATTTGTATGTTGTTGGGGTTCTTAGAAAATATATATCAAGACACTACTTCAGTTATTGTTAGTTACAGACTTAGTTCAGACACCAGTAGTTTTTTGAAACTCTGCTGTCATTACCACCACACGCACAATGGTCGCAGCGAGGGTAAGAAAAAGCAATATCCGATCTGAGACAGGAAGCTGCACCATTTCTGTCTGTATGTGTAAGGTGGTAAAGAAAGTGGTGTTATGAGTCCTTGAGCAGGAAACCGGTGATTGAAATGTCCCACGTGCTCTACATGAAGGTGTTCTTGCAAAGATGAGCTAGGAGAGTTGCGGGTTAGGGTTTCAGACATGGTTATGGACAGTTTTACCTCTAGCCCGTGCTGTGAAATAATGCTGTATGCATACGAGTGCATAACTTATGCGACACACTTTACTGGCTAAAGGGGTGCAGCTTGGGAAATATAATTGACTTGAGATGTTTTTTTATTGTAGTATTTATAAATAAACGCACAGAAGCCTAAATAAACAAACACATTACATTCCTTGTATTGTGCGACTACATTAAAGGCTTTTGTTAACGACTTGAATTGCAAGAATCCATTCACTCACTTCCTGAAATATTCAAACACTGACAGAAAGAATGGGAGTTAACAGAACAGTTAATGCACTCTTGACTCAATGTGTTTTGGATTTTGTGTCACACATACTTAGACGACTGGGGCGTGGTGCTGAATGACAATAACGAGAAGAACAGGTTTGCTGTCAGTATGCTAATGCTGTACTCGCAAAGTCTGTTGGAAATTTGCAACTACAGTGATAATGCAGGGGACTCAGTTATGTCGCTCTCTCATCTTTATTGTGCTCAAATGGATTAAAAAAACAGTCCGAGTCATCTGAATGAAACTAAAAGCTGAAAGATTTGGCTTTGATGGTGTACAGGTCCTTCTAAAAAAAAATTAGCATATTGTGATAAAGTTCATTATTTTCTGTAATTTATTGATAAACATTAGACTGTCATATATTTTA
>JAUMTR010000007.1:8199545-8242802 GCA_032270685.1 Microctenopoma stevenorrisi | reverse complement strand
CAGGGTAACGAGCACACGCACACACACAGAACTGCTCCTAAAATGCAGTTTTCACTCAAACTCCTTGGTGGCATTTGATAGTTGTTGTATTGCTGTACCCTTGTCCAATTACGATGAGCCCTACCCTACTTCCCGTTGAGCAGAGGTCTAATTGGCTGGAATAGATGTGATTGTGCTCTGCCTCTAGGGATAAAAATGTAAATGGACAGACTTATTATTATTTCTGTAAATACTAACAAGGTGCTTGCTGCAATACAGTATTACATATTATAATCTTAACTAGGCATAAAAATACATTCAGGTAAATATAAATATAATAAAATTAGTGTTGAATAAAGCTCCGTCTGAGTGATTTAATACTTCATTAAAGATTTTTACTAAATATTTATTTCTTTTTGCCTTTCAGCCATTTTTCCAGCTGGTGAAACTAAGAAAACTTGGCCTTAGTGACAATGAGATCCAGCGACTTCCCCCAGAAATAGCCAATTTCATGCAGCTGGTAGAACTAGATGTCTCTCGAAATGGTAAGCAGGGAAGGTGGTGACGTACCACGGAACACGAAACAAAAACAAAATTCTGTCTTTGTACTGAGATTTGCACCATTATTGCTGCATTTGTTGTTTGTTGTTGTCACTTAAAACATTTCTTTACATGTTTTTGTTGACTTCCATGGAGCGATTGCACAGGGTTATAACATGTTTTCTCTTATTTAGATATTATGGAAATTCCAGACAGCATTTCATACTGCAAAGCCCTCCAAGTGGCAGATTTCAGTGGAAATCCACTAACAAGGTAGATCACGTTGTTTCACATTAGATAAAGGCATAGAAATAATTAGTCATATCTAAAATGCAATATTGGACTATTCCATGTTCAGACGGTTTATAACATTGCTGATACGATAAATGATCTTTGATATGAGATGTTAATATTAATTTAATGTATGTTAGTTTTTGAAACTACAGGCTTGATTTTATCTTGTTGTGATTTAGTGATCCAAATTGTGTTGACTTGAACAGGTTTTAGTTTACATGAAGCAGCATACTGTAGCTGGGAGTGTGTCTGGTCCAGATGTCAGCACCAGGCTATGAGTGGTGGCTCGTGGCTTATTTGTCATTGGCTTGTACAAAGCCCATCAGATTTTAAGGTTTTGTACTTTAGTCTACTGATACAATGTGATGCTCTTGATTATATTAATCCTGGTGCAAGTTTGTCTTGAACAAGCATCAAATATTTAGTTTTTAAAGAGACCAAAAGGCAGAGACTTTCTTAACAATGCTTACATTTTGGCTGGCACACAACAACATGTCTGCTGAGGGGTCTTTGTTCTCTATCAACAGCATATTCGTCTATACTGTTATTGCATAGCTAATATATAGGTTGGCAAATTAAAATGAAAATTCCCTTTTTTTGCCGGCATCTCACATTGTTGTGTTTCCTTTATTTCTCCAGGTTACCTGACACCTTTTCAGAGCTGCGAAATCTAACCTGTCTTTCCATCAATGATATTTCACTGCAAACCCTTCCAGAAAATATTGGAAAGTAAGTAAATGCATTCAGGGTTTCGACAGACTTGCTTGGACATAATGAATGCACCCTATCTTTGCCAGTAGACCATTTCCACACAGTTTCACAGCAGAAGCAAAAATTAAAAATATTTATCTCACTGTAAAATGACAAGCTAGCTTTAAATAGACAGTGTTTATGACGTTCTAATTTCCTTTGGATTTTTAATTTGACCTATAAATGAATTTCACTTTATAAAACCATTAAAATAGCAAACCAATTTCAGTTGTGCTAATATCATCCTCTGTGATGTGGTTTCTGAGTGACTCCTCATCTCATGGCGAATTGTCAATGTGCAGACAATTGCTGCAGGGTCTTCCTTTTAACTAGTACGAATTATTTGATGAGTCCTCCTACACAGCAGATTCTTGTTCCTTTCCGACTAAAGTGCTGTTAAAACTCCACATCATTAATATTCCTCCCACTAAACATCTCACAAAGTGTTTTTATGTAATTATTAAAGGAAACGCAGAAGCCCATTGTCTTTTTTCCCCTTGTGGTAATAATCTCTGACCTTTTGAAATCTCCTCCGTCTCAGTGCATTAGTGGAAAACATACCAATGAGGTTACTGTTCTCCGACCCATCAGTCATTGTTCTCTTTTTGGCTGCATTGTCTTTGTTCATAAAAGGCAAAAGGCTTGTTATAACATGGCATATAGTCTGGAGTACCGAAAAACCACATCTGCCAATATTCTTATTCCTAAGAGGTCTCTCTAATGGTTGACTTCAGTTATAATTGGATTTAATAAAGGAACAATGTGCTAGGTCATATTGCTGCAGGGGATGTTTTTAGTAGAAGTTTAGAATTCAAAGGGAAATTAGCTTTTACAGGGACAGATTTTAAGTGATAAAGTTACTCTAGATGGGCATTTCTCCGTGTTGCTAGAATTCTGATATTTGATTGACTTTCTCAGGAGCTACATAATGATAATTATAATAATAATAACTTTATAGAGCACATATCAACCAAGGTGCTAAATAAAGCTGTACCAAACATTAATTATACAAATTTTAAAATTACAAAAATATTATACAATTATATATTTAAAAGCTAATAGTTAATGTAAAAATGATAAAAGGAAATCCCATAATATTTCATAAAACATTACAATGACTCCGTAAACTGGCACAGCATGGTTTCCTCTCACAGGTCAGTCTAGAGCAGGAGAAGGCAAACTCGGTTCTAGAGAGTTGCAGCCCTGCTTGTTTTTCAACCATCCCTGCACTTGCAGCTTCTGTTGGGCTGAACACACCTGGTCCAGGTGATCAACAGTTCCTGCTGTTGGTTAACAGATGTAAGTCCAGGGATGGTTGGAAACTGTGAGCAAAACTAAACAGATTTGTGTGACAGTGCCATAAATAATGGATTATTGCTCAACATAATTCATGAATGGTGGTAATGACCTGTTATTAAAGAAAAATATACTTTTTGCTTTTTAATCGACTTCACAGGCCATAACTGCAGACTTGAATAATACTTTTCATGTACTTGTTGCGTGCACCTAGTGATTAATCTTTTACTGGATAGTGATTTACTGCAGATCCATATTGTGATGTTTCACCCGTACATCACGCGTAACATATCTTAGACTGGGCTAAAGCGTTCCTCAGATTCTGGTTGTTAGTTGTAAAATCATTAACAACATGTAAAACCTTGTTGTTAAATGGGAATATTTCTAAAAATATGTGTTACAAAAAATTAACATTAGTTTCAGACTTATTTTTATCATTTTAATTTTAAAGTTAACTCCGTAACAGTTGCATTCTTTCTCCCAACCGAGTCAGATCTCCTCACACCCTTTTCCTCATAGTACTGCGTGTGCTCCACATATGTCTTATATCTGTCTTGCTTAACTCAGTGACTTACAGCCTGCTCTCTGTCAAGAGAAGAAGCTCACGAAAACCTGAACACAGTTGGGACGTTGCGCTGTGGGTTTTTAGATAAATGTTCAAGGGGTTAAATGACATCAGGGGTTTATCTCCTGAGATGGGTATGTTTTCTGAACAGAAAATGGCGTTCACAGGAACTTGAGACACTTCATGCAGCTGGAAGGTTGTTTTCACAGTTCAGCTGATCAGCAAAACTAGATTTCACTTTCAGTGTGCTGGAAAAGAGGAGGATTTAGTTTGTCTTTTAATCTCTGACTCAGTGATCTCATGTTGTGAATGAAAAACACTCATAGAAAACAAGTTTAGGGAAAAGTAGCTGTTGTATTACATGTAGTCCCAGTTGTGGATCTTATTTAAGAGAGACTTTATATAGACTAACACAAGATTTAATCATAGTAGCTAGATTCTGTTAATCTCTTTGGCTCAGTCTGAATGGCGAACATTTATTAGCTTTCCTTATGAATGTAAATTACAGTCTCACTCAGATCAAATCTAGTCTAGTTTTTCACAGTGAATCTTACTGACGTGTTTGTTGTCTTGTTATTTGGATCAGGCAAAAAGACGTTAACCCCTTATTTTAACCGTGATACCACAGAAAAACTGTTTAATCTAGGTTCTGATCAATGAGATTGACTTTGTACTGTGCTACTAGACTGATGTGATAAATTCTTTCATTAACTGGGCTCATGTATAGCATGAATACATACATAGGTAGCTCTGCAAGAAGATAACCCTGTACTTTGGCCTGCGGTGGCCAGTTAGACAATTTCATTAAAAGTATGCAGTGGTTGTTTGTGCTGCTGCAATTTTACAGCCTTGATAAGACTGACACACCTCCAAAGTACATCCTGTTTCAAAATATCTGATTGCAAGGGGATGTTTTGTTTCAGCTCTAACTACATACTATAATTTTAAAGCACTCAGAGCATCGTGTATAATGTTTGTCTGTGTTATAGAGACACAAGTAAGAATTTGTAGAGTAACTGTACTTTTGCATTTTTATAAACAGAATTGTTTTTCTTCATGTCTATCATTACAGCCTTTCAAATTTGGTATCACTAGAACTCAGAGAAAATCTGCTGACATTCCTACCAGAGTAAGTATGCAGGTGTGTGTTTGTGTGTGTGTGTGTGTGTGTAAGCCTCTTCATTTTTAATTTAACTATGTTTAATTTGATGCCTCTGTCATCCACAGGTCACTATCTCAGCTTCATAAACTTGAAGAACTGGATCTAGGGAATAATGAAATTTATAGCTTGGTGAGTTCACAGATGTTTTTCTCCTTTATATTTGACAAAAGAATTCAGTTTAATCAGAGAAATTCGGTACCACATAGCTGCTCACAAAATGGTCAGGGTGAAACATTTCCCATTTCCTTACTCTTGTCATGTCCAAGTAGATTAGTATCCCTCGAGAACAGCTTTCACCTCTTATCATGCAGATGGGAGGATGACCATCTGCTTTGAGCTTTGGTTTTAAGTTGTAATCTTATGTGAGCGGCCTAAACTCTGGTGAATTATTTAGTGAAAGATCAAGCAGTCAGACTGCAAAGAAATGTCATACATTTAAAATGCCGTATGTACATTAAGCGCATATATTTATGGTTTTAGGTTATTAATATGATTATTTATACAATTTGTACATTTACAAAATCATACTTACTGACATGTCACTGATAAATCTATTTAATCTTTCTTGCTTTTGATTTATTGAGATAGTCGTGTAATCTGATTTTCATTTATCTAAAAAAACCTTCAGTGCTAGGGTTAGCTTGCACTTACTTGCACTTGTATCCATGCTTGCTATATGGATACACTATGAATTAGATTTCAAGGAAAAGAAGCAGGATCTTAATATTGCATATTTTGACCTTGCAGCATTTTGTCTGCTGTATTCCTGGCTTTCACTCTTACATTTTCTACATTTCTTCTTCCCACATAGCCGCAGTCAATAGGCTGTCTTGTCAGTTTAAGGGACCTGTGGTTGGATGGAAATCAGTTGTTCGAAATACCTGCAGTAAGCAATGCATTCAATTGTAATTCCTTAATGTGTTTCATTGTAATTTAAGTGTTTGCTTATCACAAATGGTGTGTTCTGAACTTTAGGAAATTGGTGGTATGAAAAGCCTGCTATGTCTGGATGTATCAGAAAACAAATTGGAGCGACTTCCAGAGGAGCTAGGGGGCCTGCTGTCACTCACTGACCTACTGGTGTCTCAGAACCTCATTGATGCTCTACCAGAAAGCATTGGTAAGCATGTCTGTCGGTACGATTCTTTTCAATATGTTCATGCCACATGAACGTATCGAATAGCGCCTTCGTTTTTTTTATTCGGCTGGCTGATGTACTGCAGTCTCTCATTTGATTGAGGGAAAACACGTAAGAATGATGTGTGTAATCAGAGTTGACATGTTGTAGAAGGTCCGTCACCCTGTGAATATCTAAAACAAGACTTAAGATGCTCAGCACAGTGTATATTTCTTCTTTTTCTGCAGGAAAACTACAGAAACTTTCTATATTGAAAGCTGATCAGAATAGGCTAACCTTTCTTCCAGAGAGCATTGGAAACTGTGAAAGTCTTACTGAACTTGTGCTCACAGAGAACAAGCTGCAGGTTTGTTTGTGACTTTATTATTGTGTGTGTTAGTACCTTCACCTACATTTAAACATAGACACCATCATTATGGGATGGTATGGGATGATGCATATTAATGAACGTACAGTGTCGTAATTACTTTGAATGCTAAGTACCAGCAGGTTATTAACAAGCTGATTAATAATTGATTTTCTTTCTAACTGTTGTTTTGATTTGCTTTACTGTTACAGAGTTTGCCTAGGAGTGTTGGAAAATTAAAGCGACTTTCCAACTTCAACTGTGACAAAAACCAGCTAATCTCTCTACCCAAGGAGGTAAACTTTCTATATCAACCAAGCTCATTTCACAAATAGTTGTGTTTCTTGTCGTGTTTTAACGACATGCAGCAAAAAAAACAGAACATTTTTTAAATCCAATCAGGAGCTGATGGGCAACCAGGATGAAGCATGGTGTAATGTGTTTTCTCTTGGTACACCATGCAACGTTCACGTTTGGCTCAACAGTGTTCTCATTTGTTGTGGTCTCTCATTTTACCAGTGTTATTGCTCAGTCCTCCGGTTTGCTCCCCTTAGTGTCTCCATTGTTTGTATGTGACGTTCTTCTCTAACCTCTTGCACGCCTGGTTTAAAGCTTCATCTGAAAGGCTTGTTTAGACGTTGTACAATGCTCCAGTGTCTTAAGGATGCAAAGACTGCAGTGTTGAGAAAAATAACAGTTCAACACCCTTAGTCTGGATAATGAATCGATGGTGTCATGGTTTTCTCAGACCAGCTTTGCATGGCTGTCATAATATCACCATGGCTCTAGTATTGATTTGTACTTTGCTGAGCTACTTGAACACTGAGCCATTATTAAGAATTCTATGCATTGTTGATTAGTTGCCAATAACACTGGTTAAATTATATCTGTGAAGTTTATTCCGTAGGTTATGTCTAACATGGTCAGTCTGTGTAACTATACTAACGTCTTGTTCAGCTCTGCGTATGTATGTATTTATTTATACATAATATATGTGCATAACATCCATGGTTTCAAACTACAGTTGAGCCAGTCCATCAAGTCTCTGCTTTGTGTTTCTGCTCGGCCTAATTGTTCCTACTTTTAGGTCATGCCACGTGTCCTATTGACATTTAACTGCTCTGTCATTACAAAAGACCAAAATGCTGATCACAGATTCACACTAATCCTCTGCACATGCATTGCTAAAAAATATGTTTTTTAACACACATTAATTGATATTGCATTTTCGCTATTATCTCTAATACCAGTAAGGAACATGCACAATCGTAAAGTCAAGTTTTTTTATTCTACACTATAATCACATTGTCTCCTCCTCTACTTAGATTGGCGGCTGCACCGGTCTGAATGTCTTCTGTGTTCGAGAGAACCGACTGACAAGGTTACCATCAGAGCTGTCACAAGCCACAGAACTGCATGTGCTCGATGTCTCTGGAAATAGGTATGTCCAACAAGTGCATTTTGATTATTTTCAATCTCACCCTGTCTCGCAACATTCTTGCTGTTTCTCTGCCTGTACCTGTTTGAGCAAAGTTTTGTCTTCAGATAAAGCTGCAGCAGAGTCTGCTGCTTAGTCACTCACACACTCACACACACAAACATGTTCATGTCTGTATCTTGGTGTCTGGGAGTGTTTCCTTTTTTCTATGTTGTCTAAACAACCGCCAGGTTTCTTGGCTTAACATGACACAAATAATAATCCCAAAGAGTATCTTGTGGTTTCTTTATATTTTAGCTCATATGAGCCAATTAGCAGCTTATTTCCTGTTTGTTTTCAGGCTCGCACACTTACCGCTGTCTCTGACCACACTACACCTGAAGGCCTTATGGTTGTCGGAAAACCAGGCGCAGCCTCTCCTCACCTTTCAGACGGACGAGGATGCTGACTCAGGCGAGAAGGTGCTCACCTGCGTGCTGCTGCCTCAACAGCCGTGTGAGGCAGACAAAGGTAATGTGTTCATTGAAAGCCATAAGATAAAACCTAAATATTTTGAATAACCACAGCATGAATCATCAGTGGTAACTGCATCAATAATTATATTCTTTTTCACAAAAAACTTTATAAATATTGTCAGGCAGTGACGTTTTAGTTCAGTTCTTGCATCATGCCCAAGTATGTAGTGCCCTGCGGTTTGTATTGACAGTGTCACATGATCTGCTCGGGAAGCACACTGTGTTCTCTGCCCTCTGATCCCTCCCTACAGTATCTGTTGATTATGAGGTCTGTAAAGAATCACAGTGCCTCTAACCGATCAGGCCCTCTCTGGCCCCTCGTAGCCCTCCTTGGTTATGTTTTTCAGAAATGTGGTGGATTGGACAGCTAAAGAGGCTTAGCCGCGCTTGGCCTCCTGCCATTAAAAGCTCGCCTGCTGCGTATAGAGATGTGGATGATAGTCTACTCTGTCTCTGCCTGATACAAGAGTTTATTGTAATGTTTTTGTCTTTTGCTGTCATCCACAGCCTTGCACCTAAATCTGTAGAGAATCCTGTAGAGTGAGTTAGTGCAACATGCTTGTTCCTCTATGTCACCGTGTTTTGCATTTAAAAGATGTGTTTTTCTCCCTCCAAAAGAAATGTATTGATAAATTCTCGTGTCGTGCCGTCTTTCACGTGTGAGAGATGCAGCTGTAAGATTGGAGGAGGTCATATGAATGAGGTTGAAGCTGAAGTTGGCACAAGGGAAGATTGTGTTGCTGTAAGCCTTGGACTAAGCCAGGATTTGAAACTGTGATCTGGCAGTTTCAGACTCGGTTATGAGCGCTGGGTTGTATGATGGCTCCTTTTTGAGCTGTCACATTGCAAAGACGCAATCATAACAACCAGAAGTATTTACATCATCTGGTGCTCTATAGCGTAATCTCTGCAGTACTTGTGTGGGCATGAATTTCAATAATGCAAATAGTTGATTGCAAATGTTGTCTCATTCTCAAATGACCCCAGGCTCCGACAAACTTTCCCGCTGTGGAGCCCTGGAGAGCCTGGTGAATGACATGGCAGATGACTCGTGGGAAAACAAAAGCAAGAACAGGATAAGCGCCATTCATTTCCTGGATGATGATGATGATGAAGATGACGATACGGTAAGATCACTGAGCTCAAGTCATTATTAAATCAGTTATCATTGGGGATTTTTAAAAATATATTATATGATATAAGATACAATCAGTATAAGTTCTGTCATTCCGAGCTTAGTTCGAGTGTTAAGTGTCGGTTCTAAGCGTACGACCTGTGAACTGTTACTGTGCATTTGCTTCCCATATAACAAAGGTAACACTTAATATGTTTCCATTACACAGGGTACACTACTTCGACGGGCGACTCCTCACCCCGGTGAGCTGAAAACGATGAAGAAAACGGTCGAGAACCTCCGCAATGACCTGAATGCTGCCAAAGGCCTGGACTCCAACAAGAACGAGGTCAATAACACTGCAGACAGAATGACTACGTCTGTGTGACCTTTACCTCAGAAATGTACTTCACCTCCTGTGTCTCGTCACGTCATCCTGCACAACCCCGCAGCCCCTGCCCTTTTTTTTTCTTTTTTTAAACCTTTAAACCCTGGTGTGAGCCACCCTTCCTGATTAAACCCTTGGACGCCTGAAACCTCGCTCCACCTCCAGTTCTGTGTTAACTGTGTTGGAGTCTACCTGAGCCGCCGTGCCTTCTTCTTTTTAGTTCATATCTGCAGCAATAATCTGCACAGAGATGCTGCATTTAAAAGATATTTTAAAGATTTATTACTTTTTTAAATGCCTCTTTTTAAAAATATACTTTAGGTAGTTGCACTATTCTAAGTCTTTATCATGTGGTCAAAACTTCTTAAATGTGTTGTATATTTGTTCTATATCTATTTTTAAAACACTGGGTGAATATTTCTTTTTACATTTTAGGCAAAAAAAACGCAAAAGGGTTTTGGACCTACTGATTAAGGATTATTGTATAGTCTTTTGTGAATATTGATACTTTTATACTTTTTGGCAGCTCTAGTGTAAATAAAAATGTATAGCAAATTTATTAATCAGTTAAACATTTTCCTTTTTCAAACGTGGTACTTTTTTAAAAATCAAAGCAGTTAACTCAATGCAGTCACTAATGTCTTATTCAATACACACAATTGTCAACAGGTGAATGGATAACCTTGGCTTCTCTTTTTGTTAATATGTTAAGACATATCTTCCAATAATCAGTTCTTAATGAAGCTTGGACTTAAGTACTGCACATCAAACATTAATTACTCATCTGCAATGTATTTATGCAGAAGTAACAATGTCTGTCTTATTTATATGTGCTATGCTTCACTGCTTTTCCATGTTTTTTTTTGAAATAGATGCCAAAAACCTCTGTATTTTTTAAAGTGATCTTTCCTTTTAACAAACTGTACTGTATATATAAAGGTCAGAGATTTGGTGAGGATAATACCACAAAGATGGCATCCCTTACAAATGTAGTTGTTAGAACTTTAATGCACTTCTCAGCATTTGTCAAATCTTGCCCCTTTATATGGTACATGATAAATTGTGTTTGTTTTTAAATTGTTTGCAAAACAGTGGAGCGCAGACAGATGTTTTATGTTTTTAATGATATTCTGATCAAACTGCGAGACAGATCTCACATGGGCGCTCGGCCTTGCGGTTTGGATGACTTTTTAACCACTGATCAATAAAGAGAGTGCAACACTAAAAAAATGTTTGTTATTCCTTTAATGTCTGAATTTAGAGTGAATATCAAACACTTAATGTCATCTCATTTGAGGTGATAATCAGACTTTCCAAATAAAAAACATGATTAATTCAGAAAATCCTCCTTATTGCTCAGATCCAATAATAATATATAAACAGAGTAAGCTCAGATTTAAACTACCTTGGTTTGAGACAGTCAACCAGATATTCCACTTCTTGACCCCTGCATGTTTTGTCTGTTCAGCGGTGCATCATGTTTCTGTAATGTTCTGCCAGCATGAGCCATATTTGACTTGTCTGTCGTCAGCCCTGCACGTGCTGCATGTTGTACTGACACTGGCATGCTGTTCTTATATTACAAAATGGATGTATGTAAATTTTTTGATTCCTGAATCCCAAACAGTGAACAAAGTGAAACTGTTTGCACCATATTACGATGAAGATGCAGACACAGTTGGTCAATTAGGTGCACATTTATTTAAATTAAACAAAGACATTTTTTAAATAAGACACTTTTAAAACATGGACTTTATATTTTCACTCGTTGATTTATGTTTTTTTGTAAATATTTCATGTTAAATAGTTGTTAAATAGCTGTTGCTGCTGTTGAGGTATATGCATAAATGTAGTGGTGCTTTACGTGACCAACTATTATGTAACTATTTTATAAGTGAAAGCTTCTTCATTGTCAAGTATGTCATCATCCTTTATTCTCTTTCTTTGTCTCCCATTCAAGATGCACTAAAGGAAAAAAATGGCAAAACATAGAAAAAGAGACATGAGCAAATTAGATTTTGGAAATCCAGCTTTGATCTTGGTGTTTAAGATTTAAAATTATTTATTCTAATGTCAACACTACAATCACACCCTGCAATAATGGCTGTTTATTGCCCCTTGATCAAAATATCCATTATATGCATAATAAAGGCTAAAGCAAAATTTTCTAAACTTTACTGAAGTAGACTGATTATGAGCTGCTTTAACAACAAGAATGGAATCCATTCCAGATTACTCCTTCCAAAACCCAGTTTAGGACAAGGAAAAAGACTAAATGAACACTCATCAGTCTGTCATAAGTTCAAGATGTTACTTTGAAATTAAATTTTCAGGTACGGGTGGTATCTTCTGACTATCTCCAGGAATGTAGAAATCCTCATACTAACACATCTCTCAGGACCAGTAGCCAAGACTGGGCCATCCCAGGATTGAACTGGGTGGCCAGCAAAGAGTGTCTGCAGAGGGGTCCTCAACCGGCAAGTGACAGTGTGTCTGGTCACTGCTCCAATGCAGATGTGGGGAAAATTGAGCCACTAGCTCAGGTGAGGTCTTGTTGTTGCACTGTAGATATTCCTCAAACTTAGTCCTCCTATTGGTTTCCATTTCTTTTAGATACACTTTAGCACACAGTAGTCAAATGTTTTCTTTCTTATTTATGCTAACTTTACTCATAAGATGTACAGTATTTTGCAGGAATAATAAGAAAAATATAAAAAAATCTTCTCACCAGGCGTCCGAGGGCCAACCGACAGGGAGCGATGCCATACCGCGTCAGTCTCGCCATCAGAGAGGCGAAACACAAGAAAGCAGGAAATTTCAGCATCACAGAGCTCACAATGCATGGTCTGGTCTCCATGGAGACCCGGTGCAGATGATAAAGAACCCCCCCATCACTGCTCAGCTAAAGTCTCATATGATGACAGAGAAGCCTGTTCATCAGGAATCATCCTTGGTTCAAGTGCCATTAAGAGTAACTGCTCGCTGCATCTTTGTGCTGTGTTTTTTAATTGATTCTAGTTCTATATCATGTTAGGCCACTCTGACTTTAATTTCACCAACAATATAGCTTTATTTTTTGCTTCAATTTGTAATGCAACTGTTTCTTCTTAGTTACAGATCAAGTTATCTGGCCAGAGAGGTACTTTGGGAATCAGCATTGCTGGTGGGAAGGGCTCTCTGCCATACAAAGACCATGATGAAGTAGGTGCTGGTCCAGAAAACCTGGAATTCCTTATGTGCTTACAACTTGTTTGTTCATTTGGATGAATTAGGATAATGAGAAGCAGCGGCTCTTGAGTCTTGAGTGTCAGTTGGTTAACTTAGTTTTCAGATTCAGATTTTCAGATTCAGATTTTATTTGTCACGTGCACAATCATACACAGTACAATATGCAGTGAAATGCTTCTTAAACTCTTGCATGATGACATGAACGAACATTTACCAGCAGAAAAACAACTTTTTTTTAAACACATTTTAAAATCACACCTATAATAGCAGAATGACGTGTTTGTTTCTGTTTCAGGGTATTTTTATATCCAGACTAACAGAAGGAGGAGCATCAGAAAAGTCAGGGATGCATGTCGGAGACAGATTGCTGGAGGTAGGAGGGGAAGTTTGTCATCTCATTTGATCATTTTCTTAATGACTGCTAAATAAACAACTTAGTATGTGAAATATCGTTGACCAAATGGAAAACACATTCAAGAATGTGACAAAATTCAAGAACTTCCTGCTGGTGTTCCTCGTGTGACCAACGGAGGGCATCCTAAGACCAGCAGATGACACTCAGCTGGGCTTTCTTTCAGCGATAAAGCCAATATGAAGCTGACAAATAGAAAACAGCAAGTGTTGAGATAAGATACTTCTGAAGGTTAAATAGATTAGAAATCCTATTTGTTTCTAGAGGAAAGAAACATGCTGTCTTTTTAGTAGGAAGCCAACTCCATCCTCCACTGTTGAGTCCTGCTGCTATTTTAACCAGCACCTAAAACTATGCAATGTCCATCCAGGTCAACGGCCTCAACATGCAGGGGGCGACCCACCACGAGGCAGTCAGTGCCCTGAGGAATGCTGGGAGCTGCATCAAGATGAAAGTGCTCCGAGAAAGGCTGCTTCCTTGTGAGGTGTGTGACCTAGACGAGCCTCAGGATCCTCCAGGCGTGTCTGGTCCACAGCTCTGCAGTGTCAGCCACAGAGGCAAACAGACAAAAATGGAGACCGCAGAAGATTGTTTGTCCAAAAAGACAGTTGTCTGCAATGGCCACAGCATTGTGGGTGGTTTACTTAAATGATTGTACAAACACAACACACAGTTAAAAATGTGCCTCAAACCATTATATTTTACACTTTCAGTCACTCTCATAAACATTTCTTTTATGTTTCTTGTGTCAGCCTGATTTGGAGAGCGACCAGAATAGGACCTTGCCTAAACTGGAGACAGCAGCGGTAATAAAAAGTGATTCGCATCACGCTGGGAAGCATACAATGCAAGTAAGAGGCTTCTTTACTCGCCATCACTCCAGAAAGAAACCCAAACAAACTGAGTATCATGTTTTCTTCTGCGATATTAATGAGAACCTGCTTTGTTTTCCTTCCTAATCCTTCTACTTTCTCTGGCAATCATCTGACAGATCCCGCGGATCATCCTCACTCATCCCTCTACCTCAGATGAAGATGTGGAGTTCTTGACACAGATCCCCATCAGAGAGCCCCTCCAAGGCTTCGACATTCCTGACAGCCGTGTACGCCCTGACTGTCTCGACAGTGCTTTTTACCCACCTTAATCACGGCATCAGGGTGTACATACATGATGGACGTCGACTCTTATTACCCAGCTCTTAGTTTTGTGGTACTTGAGCACTTTCAGTGATATTACTGTGAAGGTTTAGTGTAAAGCAATTTGTTGAAATATCTTTTTTACTGTCACTGCATAGCTTCTTTGTCTTAACTGCTGCTAGTATTAGGTGATATTAAAGTTAATTGGGAGAGTGAACAGCTTTAACATATTATATTTTATTACTAAATCCACAGGTTAACTGGACAACTACACTGAAATAATGTAATGATACACAATGTAACGTTAGCCTAAACAGAGCTGGTTAGTTCTGTTTCACCTCACTGTGCTATTTACCGGCACCCAGGCTGCCGGTGTGCTGGTAAATAGAGTTTCCGCCCACGCCAACGTGAAGCCCTTAGACTTTTTACAGGCTGCACCGAGATAAAATGCCACATGGCTGAACAGTCCTGCAGAGTCCTGACACAGACTGAACTCTGCTTCACATTCTCACACACCTGCTGCATGAGCTAAATTCAGACTGGTGAGAAATATACGCTCTGTGGAAATATATCCAAAAAGAAAACTTTTGTAGACTTTATAATTATCCATGCAAAGTGTAGATTGTACAAATTATTGAATGTCTTGTGTAATTTTATAGCTTTTATATTCTCACAGTTCTCATTGTTCAGTATTCACTTTCTCAATAAACAAAGATATATACTTCCAAGAGGCTTTTGTAAATTTTTCTGTGACTAGCAAGACAAACAGATCCATATTGATATTTATAATGCTGATGTGCATCACACACTAAACCACTATGCTGCAATTTAGAAAAAGAGCTTTATAAAAACATAAAAGTGAATCAATTTTTGTGGAATGTGTGTATAAAGATTGACAGATATTATTCACTAACATGTGGTGTTTTAGTACTGCACTGTACCATATTGGTTTTCTGTTATTGTGTCCAACTCAAGCAGACTGCACATTTTCTTACACATAAATACTGTATGTGGCAAATTTATGTTTCATTTACTGTAACACACACAAAAAACAAATACAAAAAACAACTGTACTCAAAGGGACACAGTCAGGTTGTTTTTACCCTGCTGTTTTATATTAGATGTGTTGATGGTTAAAATATACTGCAGCAAACCGCTGTTACTTCAAATAGTGGCATGTTTGTCAGACATTACATTATTTACATTATTTAGTCGTCATTCTCTGTGTTGTATTGATAAAACTGAAACATAGAGGAGATGTTTTTATTTAATTTGATGTAATCCAATAGCTACAGATAATAAAACTCAGCAGCCAGGAAAATTGAATGTTGTAAAAAAAACCCTGCTTTTTGTCTTCTACACTCTGAACTAATGATAATCATAAGAAATTGTATTAAAATAGTGGACTGCCTCAATCAGAGACATTTCTCTGTGGGTGTTCACTAATGAGCTGAAAAAAAATGTTGTGTTTAGTTCAAAGAATCTCCCCGAGGTTGAAACCTATTAGCACCTTTCACATTTAGAAATCAAAGAAAAAATGTGACTTTCTGTCTTTCCACATACCCAAAAGCGTTTACTTATTTATATATCTGTCCCACAGAATCAAAACATAAACACAATTTTCACAAGAGAATATGATACCAGAGGTAAAACAAGAAAACAGAAAAAGGGGCAGTGTTGATGTTTTCTTATGATTTTCTCTATGCGGCTGTCACAGGCAGACATGGGCAGGGAGAGGGGTGGGTGGAAAAGGACAAGAACAACTGTGACAGCAATGAAGAATGTAGTGTACTTAAGGGATTAACTTTCTCACCAGAGGTCTGCTTTCACTCACAGATAAGGAAACAGAAAAGTCAACATAGACGCAAACAAGCAAGTAGATGAATAAGTGTTAAAAAGACAGTAAGTGTTCTCCACAGGAACACTTATTTTCTCAGGATGTTTTTTTCCCACTGAATAATCAATGCAGCTAGCTCTATGTTCATTGCTGAGCTTAGTCAGGCAATAAATATGTCATGTTTTCTGCATGATGTCTTATTTTGTCTTAGCTGTACATGAAATACTTATTCTGGGAGGAAAGCCCAACTTTGAGTCATTATTGGCAGAGAGGAAGTCATTTCATTTCAGCACCAAAATGCTGCAATTATAAATACATTTTCGCATGCGACACAAAGTTGTGTTGCTTCTGGCTTCAAGTTTGAACATTGTTCCTGCTGTCCAACAGGCTGTAAGCTATTTGTGGCTATTATGTGTCTATAAAAGGAAATCAGGAGGGCGATACTCACACTATCAGTAACACACTGGGAACTTCGTGGTATGATCGGAAAAGTGGGCATCTTGTTTTTCATTTGTACTTTCATCAGCATTTGAAGTCTTGAAAGAAGAAGTATTCCAACGCCTCAACACAAGCAGCGCTCCTGGATGGAGAGGAATTTGAGCAGAAATGGACAGTTTGAATAGAAGTCTGGGGAAGGTAGGACGATTAAGAAATATATATATCTTTTTTGAAAATATGTTTTAGAGAATTTGTTTTGGAGCTGGATTAACATTTGATTTTACTTTACTTTCTTCTGACTTTCATAGTTACAGTGATGGAGGCAGAATATTCTGTTGTAAGACAAAGATAATAACGTAGAGCTTAATTCTGCTGTAAAATGAAACCAGCTGAGGAATTTGGTTTTAATCCATCAACACTGACCCCCCCACCCACACCGCCACCCTCAATGCCCTCTGCCTTTCACTGGCACCTTCCAGACTTACACACATAAACACGTGGAAACACTATACACTCAGAACCAGCTACTTCCGTCGCACTGTCAATGGTTAAAATGATTTTAAATGCATAGGAACAAATCAGCTAAAAGTGTGAATTTATCTACTTAACTGCATTAGTTAACCCCTCGTTTACAGAATAAACTGACCTGATGATGCCTTCAAATATTGATCATATATATATGTATGATATCTGTAAAGTATATGTGCATGAATGTGCATTTTTCCTACATTTTCTCCCTGTGTATGGCACATCATAACATTTGTTTATAATCTGGAGTGATAAACCAGTGTGCTCAGTAGCAGCTGGCAGTGGGCTATATTTGCATGCCCTATCTATTCTGGAGGGAGGGGCTGTGTGTTTATATGTAATTAAACTCTCTACTCTGTGACACACCCAACTGTTTATGCTTTTACTGTGGCACAACGTGAACTACTCACTTATACAGTTTAACGTCTGTGGAGCAAAGTGGACTCAGATTTACAGCAGTTAGTGTGCTCTTACATTGCAGGACACTCAGCTCATACGTATGAGCTGAGTGGACTCAGACTTCTTTTGTGTCGCATTAGTCAATGTGAGGCTGAGAAGCTATGTGTCAGTGGGATTAAATTTAGTAAGTTTCCAGTAAGTATATTTGTCACTTTCTGGTTGGTCAGTGTTTATGAGAATCCCTTTAAAGAACCCCACGGAGGGTGGTCTTCTTCAGGAAGTGATTTAGTGCCACTTGTCTTCATTCTCTGGGACGCGTCCGACATGTCACATGAAATAACAGAGCAAGAGCACGCACACGGTGACAGGACATGTAGCACAGGGAACCCGTGGTGGTTGGAAATATGATATATGAGGACGGTATGACCTCGGCGCAATTAAACATTCAAGAGGGCTCCAGTGGGCAAGTAGGAAATGCTTGCTTTAACCTTTAACAGTGTAAACTTACTCTGCTATGACTACAGAGGACATGCACACAGCTAGGTTATATAAGAACACAAATACATAAACAAGTTTAGAAGATGGCACATGATTATTTCAGTGAAAACATTTGTTGTGTGTCTTTATTTATAGCTGATTACAGATAAATATCTTGGTCATGAAATTATAGATCAAAGTTCTCACAGCTTGGGAAGTAGGTGTCATGTCATGAAAAACATTGTGTGGAGCAGGGAGCAAAATGAAAAACCTAATTTTAATATAAGCAGTTAGATGACAGTGTAATTTGGTAAAGGTAAAGGCCCTGAATTCAAACTACCCTTTCTACAGAATAGTAGTAACTACTGTAAATCTCTCGTTATATAAAATCTTTTTGTACTATCTTTGTTCTCATAGTGAAAAGATTGCCTGTCAACTACACGTAATCCACACAGTGTCTTTCACATACAACTAGCACATTTGTGACAGGTGAATCAACTACAAGTATTGTTTTTGATCATTTAGAATTTAAAAAAAAATACTTTTTTTCCTTGATGCCAACCTTCAAAAGTTATTTTATATTTTCTCATGTGATTTCACATTTTCTATAGTTTTTTGTTAAGTCTGTGACTGCTACATGTTGAATGGTCGGCACTTATATAGCACATGTCTTTGACATATTACTTGGAAGTGGTAGGAATTGAACCACTGATGCTCCAATTGGCAGGTGACTACTCTACCTCTTGAACCACAGTCGCCAATATGTCAGAGACATTGAATATGTCAAAACATGCAGTACATAACAAGTAAATTATTTATTTTTCAATACACTAAAAGAATATGAACATGTAATTGACCTTAAACTGAAATGGAATTTGTGTTCCCACCATACCAATGCTGTCACATGAAGGCTTTTTTCTCACCTCAATCCATGACTTCACCTATTCAAACATTTTCACCATGGGTGGCACTGATGAGAATTGAACCACTATCTAAAAGAGTGTGAAAACTGTGGTGTACTCGCTGCGATCTACAGGTTCAGGAATAGTTGGATGTCCTGGGTAATTTAAAAAAATGAACTGTCCTTGAAAAACACGTTTCGAGGGAGCTGTTCAGAATGAAAAACAACTTATAGTAATCGTGCAAACAAAAATGACATCCAGGGTGTTTGCGTCCCCCTCTTCTGGCAAGTTTATATTAAATTCAGCAGCTATTAGCGTGAATACCAAACACATGGGGAAAAGTTAGTCTAATGGACATTTTTTCTTGCTAATTTGCTCTGTTGCACAATGGTAAATGAGATTCTTGCTATTTGTGAGCGACAGTTGAAGCTGCTAATGCTGGTATGGTGAGTTTGTGGCCCACAACGTTTTGTGGTTTGCTCAGCTTTGTGCATTGTGGTCATTAATTTGTCCCTGCTGGTGATTGTTTAGCCTTGTAATGCCTCTGAAGCTCAATGGTATTCTGAGAAAGCTTCTTTCTTCTTTTATTCTCCTATTCCTTCTTTGTTTTGTTCTCCCGAATAATGCAGTGAAACAGTGGTTACTATATTGTTTTAGGATGTGATAACAGGGTTTTTTGAAGCCTTCTGCTGAATTGCCCAATCTGTGGGTGTATCAATGGATTGTAAGTGTCTGAAAATGGTGGCAGTGCACTGTGTAGCAGAAAGAAATCAAATATCCAGCAGTGAAAGGAAGAAATGTTCAGAGTGACTTATACAATTATATGAAGAGTCTGTAATCACTTAAATGTTTAAATAGAAAAGTCCTATTCTACCTGACTCATCATTTACTGTAAGTCATCTCTACTTGGTTTGAATAAGTACTTGTATGTGACTAAAAAATAATGAGGAAATCGTTATATTATCTATTTTAAGAGCATGTATGTCTCTCTCCTTTCTGTTTTACAGGTTTTGAAAGGAGAACTATCTGAACCTTCTAGTTTCACATTTGTACCAGTGGTGCAGCAAATACCAATTAAAAGCATTGTTACTGCAGAGGAGAAACCTGGAGCCCAAACAGGGAAACTAGATAAGGTACAGATTCAGCACACACCCAGATGATAGAAAAAATATTTACATTTAGTTTTTTTACTAACCCTAACCCCTCCTCTCTAAATGACAAGAACCATTTTTATTGCAGCTCATGAGCCTTGGCTTGCAACAGTATCTATTTGAATACTTCTAGTTGAGTCAAAGTAATGTGCATGTGAGTGTGCAATAAACTAAAGAAGAAGAACCAGGGCAGATTCATGAGCCAGTAAAAACTTGGCTTCAGCATTAAATGACATGCCGTAGCTACTGGGGACGAATCAATCCTACTCATCCCTGTACCTGTATTTAAACAATTACAGACACAAATTCTCAGACAGAGGCTTCACAGGCTTCTTTTTCACATTAAAGTTTAACATTCAGGTCACATGCTTGGAACCAAATCAGAAACACTTTATTTCCTCTTATAAAGCTGCAAGAAGCTTCTTACGCTGCCATAGGAGTGATCGTCACTGACTGAAATGATTTGATACCATGCAATTTCATATGTACTCAGCTGCAAACAAACGATGATGTGCAGGATGTATTGATATGACATGTATTTCTAAACAATCTCAGTGATTGACTCAGTCAAGATTCTGTTTTTCTTGCATGATATGAAGAGTCCTTGATGTCAGTCTGATTCATCAGTTCCTAATAAATGCAAAAGATTTTTTACACAAGATTGAGCTTAAATGTATTATTCAAAATCAGTTTTCATAGCCCATTACATATTTTTGACTTTTACAGTATGAGCATAGCTATGTAAAGGGACTACTAGTACACAAACTACAAAGTTTCTGTTGGATTTATTGGAAGTAGCTACCTTGCAGGCTGGTCTGGATCCCCCACTGAGGCAGTAGCTGAATGGGTTAAAGTGCTACAACATTGAATGTTCACCCAGCATCAACATCAGAGCAGCACTGCAACTCTCAGTGCCTTATAGCTGACTGCCTGAAGACAGCTCGCTGGCTTCGTGGTTGACACTTCAAAGATGTTCCTCCTGGGGTCGTGGCACAAATACTTTCTCAGTGTACACTGCTGCTATTACCCAAAGAGTGAGAGACCTTCATGTTGTTAACGGGGAATGTATGACTCCACAGCTGTGCGCTTTCAATGCTTTGAACTCTGTGTTCCAGCATAGGGGTGTTACGTCTTCATATACGTACAGTATTGGATTGCGTATTATGTGTTTTCTTTTTTTAGGGATTGTCATTGTAATTATTTCTCTACCACATCTTCATCTTGTCATCTGTGTGCATCATCTATAGTCAGCATAAGAGATAATCTTAACAAATAACCCTCATATTTATACGGCAACTATCCAAATATATATGGTACATATGTGGTACAGTCTAGCCTTTCTTAACTTTGAAATATTTTGTTGGTTGAAAAATGATAAAATGATACAAAATGATTGAAATGTCCTATATATCATATTTTGTCCACCTGTAGGACACTTTCACAGACATAGACAGAACATGTAAACTCTACACAGAAAGGCCAACTCCTTACAATAAACATGGTTATTGTACTATCAAAGGTTAAGTTGCTGTATAAGCCTACAGTTTTCAAATCTGTTGAGGAAGATCTTTAGTCTCTTTATGGCAACACTGCAGTCAGTCTATTTGTTAAAGACAATACAGTAACCTTCTCTGAGTCGTGGCATTAGTTCAAGATACTGCTTTTTATTTTACAGTATATATAACAGCTTGGACACGAGGTATGTGATCATAGTATTGACATAAGTAGTCATTTGAACAGCAACACGTGTTTTTCTGGCAGCCTGTCATTTGTTTGATATTTTTTGTTATTTCTCTTTTACTGAAAAGCAAAGAGACAGCACTGAGAAAATAATGTAACTGACTTAGAAACATGAAGACTCTCATTATAAGACTGTATACTTTTAGGATCATAATTACCATATATGTGGGCGTTTGTGTCAGTAATGATATCTGCCAAAAGCAGACACCCTTCATATCTCCTTCTTAAATGATCCTAGAATATCCCTTGAAATCAGGTTCATGCATAAAGGATGAGCCACACTTGAACCCTATCTTACATACAGAATGTGATGGGCCTAATTTTGTAACAATAATATGAAGAAAAGTGATAAAAGTTATTTAAAGCGACAAATTCAAGCTGAAATACATTAAGTCATGACAAAACCATCAGCGTGTATAATCCATGTCATCTCGTTGGACACTAAAATGTAATTTGATTTCTCAGCTCAACATGTAAAGCTCGCACTGGAGGAAAGCAAGCTTAATTTAGCATTCAGAGGATGATATAAATAATAAAAAGTAATAACTGTAGGATGACTTGCCACCACGTTGGACTAAATTTACAAAAAAACTATTTACAAGCTTTAGAGCTATGCGTGCACACCGACCCAGCCTCATTTGTTCAGTGCTGCACATGAGGCATGCACTAGCCGAATGTCAGGGGGCCATGTGCGTGCACATGTGAAGTAAATGTGTATGACATGTGGTGCGGTGAAACCAAGCACACCCCTGAGCTCAGAGAGGCTCATTGAAGTTCACCTCTGGTTTTCTCACGTTTCACTTGCTCAGTTCCTTCAAACATTAGCTTCATTTTCTCATGACAGGAGACCATGTCGGACGGGGATATTTTCAAAGCAGAGATCGTCCTTATAAAAGACTCCGTGGAGGGAGGAACAGGAAACACAATTCAAGCGGAGGCAAACCTTAAGGTCAGTACAATGTGACCACTCTCTCTGTCAGGTAGAAACTTTTATCAGAGAACCTTTAAAAATACAAAATAATACACTTGTCACTTGTTGATGTACATAAAAGCATTGCTGGGAGATTATTCTCCCCCCAAAAAGGCAACGTTCAAGGTTGACATTTTTTGCTTGTGAAATCAAATAGTTTAATTAGAGTTTAAAATATGAGTGTATTATAGCTCTAACGTTGATGAGTGTTAATGAAACAATCTTTCATCTGCATGTCAAAACTGACGTTGGTCTGATTTTGAAGAGAAATTTAATTGTTGTATACGTTTGCTTTCTTTTTTATTTTCAGTGGGAGCATTCGCTGGATCACACCAGCCTGTCTCAAACCAAAGCCTCTCCCTTAGCCAGCGCTCAGTCTGAAAATACACGCAATTACGCCGCCGCCCTGACGGGCTCCATGGAAACAGCTGTTGATAAACACAGGGGCATTTCCCAGCAGCAGTGTCACGATACCTTTGGACGTGCTGAGGTTAGCTCAGGTTGCTTTGCAAATAGAGCGTCTGTGTCAGAAAACAGAACCAGCCCCACAAACTGCACAGACCTGTTTCCCACCCCGGCCTCATCCAGAGAGTCCATCCTCTCAGAGGACTCAGAGAAAGAGAGGAGCTGGCAGCTGCAGCTTTCTTCCGTAACATCTCCTGTCTCTTTCAGCCGCACTATTTCACCCTGCTCCTCAACCCGCTCTGGCATGTTCTCCCCTGCAGTTGTCCAGATCAGAAAGCACTTTCTGGCTCCTGGGTCTAGTCTGGTTCATATCCCTCAAACCAGTTTCTCATCCTGCGAGAGCCTGTCCTCCTGTCCTGAATCCCCAGCTCCCCGGCACCGGCCTCCTCTTACGCGACTCTCCCTCCTCACTGCCATCCTGAGAAAAGGACGTCTTCCTGTTCTGTCTTCTGTGCTGCAGAGACCTTACACCCCCTGCTGGCCTGTTAACTCTGTGACCCTGTCCTTCTGTAATGCCTGCTCTGCAGCCTCCAGTGTGGCTTCCATTCCTCTGGAGCTTTCCTCTCAGTTCTCCTCCTCAGCATCTATAAACAGTCAGAGCCATGCTCCGAAAGAGCCTAATAGATGCGTGACTGCTCCTCTACGTGTGCAGTCAAATGAGCCCAGCAAAACACACCCTGAAAGACAAGTGGGAAGGTGTTGTGGGGAAATTCACTTAAGCAGTGTTCCTAGATGGGAACAGGTTATTTCACCTCCACCAGGGAGGAGCAAAACACTGCCCCAAGCTCCACTGCCTCTGCTCTGCTCAGACTTCAAATCCATTCCTCCACCTAAACATGAAGAGATATCAGACTGGGACTCTTACAAAACACAGCCACACACACATGCCTCCAGTAATAAGTCCCATGAGCTCAAACCCAGCAACACGCATGTGCACGTCAGGGGCCAGGCACACAATAACCTTAAAAATCTCATAACCTCATCCCCTAAAACGATTAAGGAGCGAGAGACCTCTGCGCCCCAGAAATGGAGTCACCGGCCAAATTCATCTCTCTTAAGGCTTCAATTGCTTTCTCAACGACTGAGATCGCCACCTGTCTGCCCTCCTAAGCTTCAGCCTTCTCAATCACGCACCCCCGGGGTCACAGTTTTCTCCGCATGCCCAGACTCAGCGTCACCTCTGCCTCCTTTTCAAAACACCACAGTGAGGTGGGAGTCAGACAGCAGCTGCCGTGACACCAGGAGTGCCACACCATCACACGGTTATCACAAAGTTCACTGTCTGTCCCCTTCCTGCTACACACCAATTGATTTTCCTGGATGGCCGTCGCCCACCAGCTCCCCCACGCCTACACCGTCCCCTGCTCCTCCAATCAGAGACCTCACCCCATCCCCTTCTCTCTCACTCTGCACCACACCCTCCTCGAGGCCGGGGAGTGGAATATCAGAAAGCAGTGACAGGGAGGGTAAAAAAAGAAAGGTAGCCGCTCTGCTTGCCATCTGCATGACTTCTTTAAAGTGAGAAAATATTTTATATTATCTCTGTGACAAACTGTTCTCTGGTGCAATAAGGAACAATGAATAATTTCACTTGATATGAAGAGATCAAGTGCTGTCCTCTGTGTGCAGCTGTGTTTAAAGTTCTAGGTTTATATTTGCTGTATGTATATTACAGATGTTTGCTCTGCTTTGATTGCACTCAGATGATTGGCATTTGGGAAATACTATATGCTTAAACAAGAATAGATCCATAATAAAAAATGGATGCATATTTTCACACAGCTGATTTATGTCCCAGACATACAGCTTGAAGGTAAGTATGTTTTTATGAAATTTTGAGCATCACAAGCAATGAAATAGACTGTTGGGTTGTTTGTCAGTGTAGCCTGCTAGTGCTGGTTGTAACTGAACTTTTTCAATCAGATGATTTGAACCGCAGCAAGGATTTCAGCGCTGAGAGAGGACGAAATCATCACTCAAGTGTGGCTGGCTATTTTGCATGATTACTAGCCTGAAATAGCATGAGATAAATATCATCCAGAGATAAGGCATTCTATAGCTTTAAGTAAAATGCTGAAACTTGAATAGTAACTACACTGACATATATTGTGTTTGTTTTTTTTGTTTGTCTCAACTAAAGACGCACAAGATCAAGTTGAGCTACAAATCACTTGCTGCTATTCCCACAAACACGCTTCTGTTGGATCAGCAGGTGAGTGCTAATTCCAATAGTGTCTTAAAATATCCAGACAAGTGGAAGCCGAATGGAGTGTGATGCACACATGAAAAATGTGCAATATTATTCAACCAAATGTAAGTCTACAGATAATGCTCAAACTTAAGGAGCATCAGTTTTTGTACTGCGATATTCACTCTACAGTATGATCTGCAGAGGAGACAGTGCTGCCAGTGAAGAGTGAATAAGAGAGTGTATAAATGGAAAGATATAAATTCTCTGGAGAAATGTTGTCTAGTACTTGTGTCAAATAAGCACAGGTCCTGGCAACGAGCCCTATCTGTTCTCTCCGCTTTTCATTCACAGGCAATAGACGAGCATGTAGAGAGAGAAGAGAGCCCCCATGACATGTTGGAAAGAGGAGTAACACTGGACACCCATGCTGAGGTATCACTGGACACATCACTGCTGGTTTTCATGTACACACACCAGACTGTTAACACAGAATCCTGTGCTTTCTACAGATGTGCTCACCCGCTCAGCTCCGGCAACAGTCCGAGGAACTTTATGCAGCCATTGATGAGGTTTTGGCAAATTCAGTTCCACCAGTAAGTTTGGTCAATCACAGGAACATTTATATTAAAACATGTGCAAATGTTGGTTTGTAATATTAGTGATTTGATGTGTTTATTTTTGCAACCTTTTAAGTGCAAATCATCCCTGTCAAAGCAGACATCCAGGTCATCCACAACCGGAGTTGGTCTGCAGGTAAAGATGTTTCATTTCTGACAAGTGTGGCAGCAAGCGTTTTTGGAAATGTGCATGTGTTCATACTTGTGTGTCAGTGAATATGAAACTAAAACAGTAGACATTTTGCTTTGCTAACAAAACAAAAAGTGGAAAAATATATAACTAGATCCTTACTTTCAATGTTCAAGTGACTAACATATACTCTTATGGTTTTTGTATGATCAAATAAGACACAAGTATTTCTAAATAAACTTTGGACAGGTTTATTTTGTTTGGAAAAAACCATCTAATTTAACCCTAACTTGTCTCTGTAAGCTAATCGCTTGTGGGCAGATAGGAGAGAAGCTTACCTAACTTTCGACAGACCATTCTCTAAAAATCTGTACGATCTTCTTCTGTCATCTAATATTAAGCTCAGACATACAGTATTTAATATTATTCGAACCTTTGTGGTGCTAAAGTGAAACCTGACAAATGTTACTCCTTACGAAAGCCAAATTGTCCCTAAGTCAAAAAGAACACCAGTAAATGGAGGCGAATAATATGTGATAAATTATAGATCATGTAACCAATGAAACTGAAGTACATCATCTGCATGCTCCAGTAGGACTGACACATATAGTTGAACGTGTCTGTTTTAAAAGAGCTCCTGCACAAAAAGCCTTCTCCATACTTTAGTGTATAATTTTCTTCGGCTTTTAGAAAAAAATGTCAAATGTGGGCATCATTAAAGTAAAATAAAATACTAAACTGTGGAAGCTTCTCATGAAACAAAAACTAGAAGTGAGATAAAAGTGAATCCTGACTGTAAAATCATTGGTTGCAGAGATAAATAAGTCATGTTTGTTTTTCCATCAAAGCTTCTTGTGTGCGTGTAGGTTTTCGTTAAACACGCATTATAAAGGGAATCCACGTACATTGCACATGAGACATCTGTGGTGTAAATTTAAATGCCTGACCAAGGTCAAGGGTATAGAAAAAAAGTGTTTTAGAATGATCCTTAAAGGAGGACAGAGGAGATAACTTGCTCATAAAAGCAGCTGTACAAATCCCTGTCTGTGCATGTGCACTAAATGTTCCTTCTGAATACACTATGGATTTCATTTTGTCGTTTTAGCAATATTAAGTCACATACTGGAAATGGTGGATGTTTTGTTTTCTTTTTTTCTATTTTCCCACCTGATTACGTAACTCTGTTGTTTTGTTTGGTTCTTTTTCCTTTCAGCAGAACAGCTCATCACTTCCAAAATCATTGGGACGTGAAACCAAATATGTGAGTAAGAACTGGTTAGTTTTGCCTTCTGCACATTTTCCCTCAGGATTTTTTTTTTCATACAGATTTCTGTATTTATATTTACCACTCGCACTCAGAAATTGCATTTATTTAAACCACAGAACACATGCAGTCTGTATGGACAAAGCCTTCTAATCAGCAACAACAAAAAACACTTTCCCTCCGTAGCTGGATTTTTGACTTTAGTAGTCTAGTGGCAACTACTGAGATAAAACATCAGAAAAAGTGTCTGTCTTCATGTCTGTATTTAAGATAACTAATTATATAATAATTATTAATTATACTTAATTATAATTATATTCAAACCCCAGCTCCAGACACAGGTCAATCTCCCTAAATTATGTTTTTAAGAAAATGATAAATGTTTGTTAATTTTTTTATTGAATGCATCAGAACTGAGGGAAGTTAATTCATATGCTGTATTTTGCTTACTATTAACACCTGCATTTGGATTTGTCAGACATGGGAGGGATGAAGGGACAAAACACACAACACGCACAAACAGGACAAGACCAGAGACTGAATCATGACAGGATTATAACGTATTATCTGAGCTTTACAATATTTACAAAAATAAGGATTAATAGATCATACTTACCTTTACATACATTCTTTATTTCATTTGATTAATATTTTAGTTGTGTGATACAAATACAGTTTTTTTTTATCTATGTGGTTTATTCAGGCATCAATATGCAACTTGCACCCATCTGCCCATGTGAAAAGAAAACATCCTAAAATGGTAATTCACTTGAATTAATTACTATTTCACTGTTTATGCAACAGCTGCAACCTCTGTAACACTGATAATTTAACAAGTTTCAAGATGTAACACAAAAGAGTGAATTCCTCTCTAAAAAACTGCCAAAATCTTTGTGTCCAGACAAAGCCTGGGGTTATCCGTCCAATGACGGCCATTCCAAGACTGATTGTGGAAGAAGAATTTCAGTCTTACCCCCTCAGGCCGTTTGTTGTTAAGAAGACCTTAACTGACCACAGAAAGGTAGAGTATAGCATCACTGTGTTAACTGAAATTCACTATTTTCTGACAAGCATTGAGGGAGATGATCCATGTAGGCTCCCATACCAAGAAATCTAATCTAATCTAAATCTAATCAAATTCCAGCACTACTCAAGAAACAGGAAACATAAACGTTCACATAAATCTGTACTCAGATTTTCTTTTTTTTAATACCGTCTGAGAGATTTATTCTGTGACTCTGGAGCCTACAACACCACTGCTCTACATTGCTCTAATAATACTCCAGGAAAAGCCATAAGTGAGACACATTACACAGTACCTTTTAACCAGTGCACCTCCCGATATGTTCATGGAGCCAAGAATGTAAAGAGGAAGACTAAACACACCTTTCAATGCAGCAAAGCAGCACGGGATGTGTCTCAACGGCTCATTCTGCCTGGACTCACCTTTACACAGGTGGCAGTCATTAGACTATACTTGTTTGCGGGGGGATGGGGATGGGGGGGCTCTCTGGGGCCTCTGGGCTATCTGTTTCAATAGTATAGCTAGAATCTTGTTCAACAATTGCAAACATTCTTCAACAAACGTGTGAAGAGTGACAAGCAGTTCGGTTGGTCCATGTCTCCTCCTGCCTCCTGTACCTGCTGCATCCACCCCCTGCCCACAAGTGCTGCTCCACCAGTGCAATCGAAATCTGTGCTACAATGAATGATCGTTCTCTCCTGTCCTTCCGCTTATGTAAACATTTTTACATATGCACCAACACCCACGTCTTCAGTAAGTCATAGACGTGAGTGGCTAAACAACAGACTTGTTTGATGTAACAACATATCGAAACATGTTGTAGCTGAGAACAGGCATCTGAGATGGAAAGGTTTGTTGGAGAGAAGCAGAACAAATGGATTTTCAAAATGGATCTTCAAAGAAGCCACTTCACACTCCTGCATCTCACTTATGCAGCTACTAAAGGAGAGTTTCCCCCTTTGTGTGAGTGCCCCTGACATGACGTCAGGAGACAACTATGATTTGTGATAAAAATAACATGCAAACTGCACACGGAAAGGCACCCTGCTGTGTTTGCCTACAATGTCAGAAATTCACACATCTTATACAAGGTTTAAGTTTTCTCCACAAACCATTTTCAGTTCTAGTTTTCAGTACATATACTTGCCTGCAGCCGCCAGCTTTTCTTTCCCTCTTCATCTCTTGTTTGATTTATCATCACATGCTGCGGATGTCTCGCGTTTCCAAGAGTCTTCATGTAAATCAACTGCGGCAGGAGAGGAAGAGAAAGTTGCTTGTGCTGCTCATTGGTAGCATTTAGCAGAGATTCTGTAGATATAGTGCAGATGCAAAGGATTCTCTGCTGTGTCATAAGAGAAAATTGTAAACAACATAGTTTCAACTACAAACTTTTCAAATAACCACTTTCACATTAGAAATAATCTCTATCCTGACACTGAGTAGCAGTTCTACTTTTCCTGCTGATGGGAGGAAAACGGGTTTGGAGAGCTATCAGGAAAAAAAATAAAGTGTTGCATAGTGAATATATGAGTGAATGCACATTGTGCTGTTCAGTATGTGATTCCTTAAAGGTCAAGTCCAACATGAGAAGTGCCAGTAAATAAAGACTTCCAGACAAGGGAATGATCAGACAGTGAATGAGTAAACCCTTAACATTGTCAGTAAGTGCATGCTTTTAACAATCATCCACAACAAACAGGTTTTCAACAATGTTTTTGTGACTTTAAACTGCTTCTCTCCCTGAAAGACAGACATTTACCTCCAGAAATATAAACATGGTATTCCATCATTTGCATTCCCGAAGCTGTAGGATTGTAGGATTGTAGGATTTCACTTAGCTGGTTTGTTGTGATGTAGATCATAACAATATGCAAAGAGTTGGGAACCTATACCCTTAGTGGATGATAGTAGTAATAACATTTACACCTTTACCTTTACATCACTACAGAACTCATCTGCTGTTAAAATAAAGAGCAGACACCAGACAAAATCATTTTTACATCAGCTCGCTATTGTGCGTAAGAGACAGTTCAGATGTAAAAAATGGTGCATGAGAAGTTCTATGTCTTGTATGTCATGAGCTCATAACACAAGCCTACAAAAAAGGCCACTTGGAGAGTCTGTGCAATCTGCATAATATGTCAGCACACACTCTCGCTCCGCTGTTCATTCAGGCCTTTTCCTGCTGCTCGCTGCTTATGCTAATGTGTCTCTAAGCAGCTGTAAGCAGCAACAAGATGAGAAACTTTGCTCTGTGTTTAATCAAGGTGAATGTATTAAGTGTCATTTCTTTTTTTAGACACTGCCTGTAAGGTTTGCGTCACATTAGTGAAACATAGGACTGCTTGACATGAACCTCTGCAGTCAGCAATTAGTATTCTGGCGGTGGATGGATGGGCATCAACATCTGATATGAAAGAGCCTTTTGCCTCTGACAGTGGAGACAATATACACAAAGTGAATTCAAATCAGTAATTTAAATACCAGAAATGTTTATTTAAGAATTGCTCTGAGCGGCAGGGACATTTCCCAACACGGTCTCCCCACCTTGGGAAATGTCCATTTTCTTCCAGGCCCTCTTACTGTAACATCATTAACTTCTCTAACTATTCTGTCTATTTCAGGTGGAAGATATGACTTCAGAAGAATCAAAGAAAGATTTTTACTCATGTTCAAATGGGCAAACATCCAGAGAGGAGAGGAAGCCTGAAAGAAGATGTCCATTCTCAGTATGTGACCTGTACATTACAGAGCCTGAAGAGCAGCACAGTCAACCCGTGAAAGATTCTCCAACACCTTTTAGGCCTACAGAGAGAAGTATGGAAGCTTTTGAGGCTCACATTTAACTGATACGGTGATAAATTTTCACCAGGAAAATTACTGCACTGTGAGATATGGTTGGAAAAGATGCAAAGCCCTTGCAAAAAAGTAAATCAAAAACGTTAAAGCAAAAATCTTATGCAGCTTCTTTGTTGAAAAGATATAAAATAAACCCATATTAACTATAAATTATACTTTTTTAAATGAACTTCCTACTGAGGCCTACATGAGGTGTATGCGTGTGTGTGGACGTCAGCTTGTTGGTTTCGGTTACAGAACTTTCAGTTTTCGAAGATTATGCGTATGTAGGACAGATCTGTGAAGGTTCTCAGTCATCCAGGAGTTTTCCTCAGAGTTTTCTCATGCTCACGCACCAGTTGTAGGGTGCGGTTCTACACTGCAGTGTAGAGCTTTGGTTTTAAATATGAAAATAAATGTGTGTTTGGCAATGTAGCTCAGCCGAGGTAGCTGTTGATATTTTTAATGTGTATGTTGATAAATCTAACACATGCAGCGTGAACTTAAATTCTAATATAATAGAGCTGCTAAGGTTATGGTGTACAGTAGAATTCAAGGACAGCTGCCTCACTGTAAGAAATTTTAATTTGATCAACAACGTCAACTGAGCACTTTAGGTGTTGACTACAGCTTTTACTGAAACAACAACATGCAGGCTGGATTTTGTTATATCTGGCGTGTCAAATTGGCTGCTGACCTGTAATTTGAGAGTTTCACAGCTGGAGCAACACATTCAAACCTAAAAATAAATGATATCATTAATTGTGAAAGAAAGAAGGTTAAAAAACATGACCTACCCTGAATTCACAAAGAATGTGGTATGAATCACTGCAGTATAACATAACACACAAATTATGTAAATCATTCAAAATCGTGAAGAAAAATATTTCTACTTAAATTAGATGAATGAGAGATAAAACTATATCACATAATAAAAGACTTCTCTATCTTCCCCTGTGCTCTGAGTTTTAATACACCACACTGCTCCACGAAACATTTCTGAATGAAATATATAAATAATACAATAGGAAAACAATTGAGTATGCAGGCATCATGTTCACAGGTAGGGGCTTTCAAAGAGAATACAGGAACTGCTTTCATTTGCAGAGCAGAATTCCTTCAGGCTAGTAATTTGAATTTACACGTGATTAGAAACCTTATTCAGTCTAAGAGAGAATTAGAATTAAAAGGGTGTATGTCATTGCAGGACGTGTGTACTTCAAGGCTGCACAGTAGTTAAACAGTGAGAATGTTAGCTAATGATGTCAACATATTAGACATGGCAATCATTTATCCGTTAGCTTTATTCATTGAAACAGTATGATTTGTGTCCTTGGATACACGCACTTAGAGTCTCCAGTGGTATTGATAGACAAATCAAACTATGTGCTTCTATTTTTTTTTCATTAGTTTTTATTAGTCATCGCACATGTTTCTTACTCAAATAAAAGACATAATTTAGATACAAGTCATTGTGAATATATTTGCTTTCACCTCCACTTAAGGATGACATGTAGGCTGATTTCAGTTGATATTATAAATCTTTTCAAACACCACTATTACACCAGCAAGTTGCACAATCCTAAGAAGCAACAATCAGCGGTCTTTCTTGGCAAATCAAGAACCACAAGTTGTGATAATTTGGTCAATTCACTAGAAGTGATCATGACAGTGAACAAGTGTACTTCATCGTTTAGAGCTCATTTGTGGTGCAGTTATCGCAAAGCAAAGGTGAAAAATCTTCAGGTAGAATATGATGCCTTCAGAATATCAATTACATTTCCAAGATGTACTAATGTAACTGAGTCCTCAGTAAGTGATAAAAATGATGTCTGTTGTTATTTCAAATATTGTATAATACCAATAAGCCAATACCGTTAAGCATTAACATAATTAGTTTTTCTATTGTTGCGCTTTTATGTTAAACTATTATTATTATTATCATTCTGCCAAAAAATGTTGTTACTAAATGTTTATTTTACATATAGTAGTTTTGCCAGTAATATTTGTCTGTATGTCTCTCCTTCTATATTTCCTAATGCTTGCTTGGTGCTAGTGTGAGCCCTGTTTTGGGACCAAACTAAATGAAATACACGCCAAAGCAAGCCCAGCAGACTCTGATATAACCTGGAGCCAGAAATTATGTCAGATGTGTTTTGCAGAGGGAAGCATAATGGTTAAAGGTCACAGCTCATGCTGAAATTAAAAATTAGAAGAAGGCATGAACTGACATCACCCCTGAGATTCAGGAAAATGTGTGAGATGAAATGGCGTAATATTTCAAGCTTGGACAGGACACAGGACATTTAAGGATTAGAGCTATTTTTGATTACTGACTGGTCCACTGGCTGTTCTCACCTGTCAAGCGGGCTTTATGAGCAGGAGAGCAGAGACAGGCTAAGAAAGGTAATAAAGAACATCATGTGTCCTCATCCTCCAGCAGCTGAGTCAATCTGAAGTCAACTTTGCCTCGTTGTGATGTGCTTACAGGAGAGCTGATTCTCTGCCTGACAGGTGTCATGCTGCAGAAGCTGACCAGGCCTACCTGTCCAACCCTTAATAAAAAGCTGAACAGGTCAATCAAGCAATAAAATAAGGGTAAGAACAAATAATTACTGTATAAATTATTAATATAGACTGACACACTAAAAAAGTAATAGGTAACAAAACTGAGAATAAATAAGATGCTGCGGATAAATTTGATGCAGATACGATTGGGGGGTTAGTCATTGAAATAGTGCATAAACACCACCCACAATAGTTCTGCTGTGTCAGTCAGACGCTCTCAACATCCAACGTCATCCAGTAAAGGTACAAGGAAACAAACGAGAATAACAACACATAACGGCCCTCATTCAGATGGCTGTGAGCTAGAAACCAATAATGATGCAGTGTATAACTGTTTTATCTTTGGATTTTCATGCATGGAGAACAAAGGTTTTACAAGGATGACCAGTTCTTGTTTTGGTGTGAATACATTTGTCTTGAATAGGGAAATTGTCATTTATTTATGATGGAACAATTAGAGTTAACTTCAGAATATTCTTTTTTTTTTGTTTGTTTCATTGCGTGTGGGTGGAAGAATATTTTTGTTTTGACAACACAACAGCACAGCAGCCATGATGAATGTGAAGTATTTGTCTCTGAAACAAAAGTCAGTCGGAGCAACACATACATGCATAAATAAGAGAGAAGATGCAGGAATGGTGCAGCTGCAAGCAAACACGGTGGCAAAGGTGGATGAGTTGAAATACTTTTTAATACTGTTCAAAGTCATGAGGAGTGTAGTAGAGAAGTGAAGAAGAGTGTTCAGGCAGAATGGAGTGGGTGGAGAAGAGTGATCTGTGATTGATGTGTATCTACAAGACAGTAGTGAGACCAGCCATGTTTTAGAGACTGGAGGTGGTGGCACTCACGATTTTTATTGTGAGTGATGAGGTTGGACAGGATTAGAAACAAATATATTAGAGGGACAGGGCAGCAAGGACAGTTCATGGCCAAAGCCAGAGTGGTTTGGGCATGTGCAGAGGAGGGATGCAGAGTATATCTGAAGAATGTAGCTGCCAAGCAGGAGCAGGGGATGAAAACCAAAGAGGAGGTTCAAGGGCATGATGAAAGAAGACATGCAAGACGTTGGGGAAGATGACAGAGGACGGAGCAGAGAACAGAGTGAGAAATGAGTGAGAATCTCTGACAGGCAATGGAACAATGAAGGGATCAGTGATGCAAATTATCACCATGACGATCATGATAATAATTATAATAATAATGATGATGATGATGACTTCATGGTAATACGTGTGCTCCTAGAATGTGTACAATAAGAGGTGGAGAGGCAAAACAGAGGGGGAGGTATGTTTCTAGAAATAGTCAAAAGAGCAAATATCTTCCTGTCGAAAAAATGATTAAGAGTTACCAACATTATAAACTATAGATCAGTTGTTTCCTTTGAATAATAAAGATGACGTTTGAAACCAATGTTGTAGCATCAAACTCTCTTGCACACAGAAGAGAATTGTACTGAAATAGAAAAACAAAGTTTTGTGACTGCTGCTCTATTAGTCCATACATCATGATTTTAACACACTGACGGTTAATACTGAGCCATAACAAAACAACTGTGCAGTGCAGCTCCAGCTAAATCCTTAAACCTCTCACTGACACAGCAGGTCACCGTAAACAATGAAAACAATGGGAACAATAAAAACCAGATTGACCTGTAAGCATGCAACCTTCCTGTTTGCTCTGATCATGCTCATGAAAACATCACGGGGCTGTTGGGTTTTTCTGTATATATTGATATAATGTGTAAGGTCTTAAACCTTACACTGTAAAGTGCCTTGAGATAACTTTTGTTGTAAAATGGCGCTATTTAAATAAAATTGAATTGAATTGAATTGAATTGAATTAAATCATCAAAGCAAATTCACCAAAAAACATATTTAAACCCTCATAAATCTGGAAAGACACACTCTCATTCTTTTACTTTAGTGTGTTTTATTCATGACTGAAAATGTCCTGTTACTTAACAACACTTTCTAATTAAACCGGCCTAAGATGTTTTTGTGCTGATTGCTGTGGTTCTGTACTTCAGAGAAAACTGGTCCCTGGGTATAGACAAGTGAAAATCCTCCACACACATTTCTATGTAGGAGTCCTTGAAAGCAGGAGTAACAAGCATTTAGGAAGTTCAGGACTGTCAAAATGATACAAAAATGCACCACCTTTCCTTTCATACAGCACTTTTATTTTCTTGCTAATATCTTTCCTCCGCACCTCCCTTTTTATATATTTATTTATTCATTACCTCTGTATGACTTTTACAATCACAATGTCCTAGGTAATGTGGATTTCTTTGAAAATGTCAAGAATTGTGTTGAACTATTGGAGAGCTTTGTGCACAAAGCCGCAGGCCGTCAGCACGTGACAGCGCAGAGACACAATTAGCCATCAAATACAATCAGCAAACAGAAGAAAATAGGTTTGTAAGAAGCATGTGGTATGTCTGGCTGTTTGCCACATTGCGAATGAGCTGCAACTTTCACTTACACTGGTGTGGACTCATCACATTCAGATGTTCCGTAGCTTACTTAAACACACTTGTGTGGCGTGTGAGGAAACATAATCAGCTGGATCAAATATCTGTGAGATATGTATTATGCCTTGTAAAATCCAGTATACTCAACTTCCACTCTTACTTTTTACTTTGACGTGAAATCCGATAACATTTAAAATACATATATACATTACTTCAAATGCTAAATAAATAGGGTTAGGTCTTTCTGTCTTTCTGTTACCTTAATTGGTAAGTACAACCCCCCGACAGGAGCAGATATCATCAGGTGGTGTCGTACCTTCACTGAGAGTTTTTGCCTATCTGCTCCTGGTCTTTTGCTATCCTCCTCCCTTTTGCTCCACAACCAACAGGAGGCTTGCTCAGCCTCCTCCAACATTCTACGTGCAGCTTAATTGCACATAAGTGTTTTGACCAAGGGACATGGATTATGGATTTAGAGTGATACTCAAACAATTTGAAGTAATTCACACTCACCTTATCTTTGCTATTTGAATGGCAAAAGGAAAAGGAAAAAGTTACTTGTTACTGTCATGGCTTACGTGACTTATAGTCGTGACTTACTCTCATGGCTTTCACACCTTCTGCTGATACACACAATGCTCACACATGTTGTCAACACTGATAAAACAAACACAGGGATAACCCTAACAGATGTTCAGCTCGTCCCCAGATTCTGCACTGCAGTTATAACACATTTGTTATTCAGATACGTCTAAGCAAGTACAGAAGTTGAAATTTAGAATTTGCTAATCCTGGCTGCATTTGGCTACATCAATGTTTCTGAGTCTCTGAAATGTTTATTTGAACTGTTTAAAAAGAAGAGAAAAGAGTTTTCAGGTTTGTATTGATGCTTTTATAGCGTTACTGGTTGAGCTGCTTTTTTTGAGCTTGTCGTATGATTAATACAATGTTGTCACGTTCATTTGTTTTTTTGGTCTCTCTCAATTACATGGACATTTCAGGACATTTTGGGGCCAAGGGGAAATTAATTGATCAATTAATTAAAACTTAAATATTGGAATAAAAATGCTATAAAGCTGCTTATTTCTCATTTAGCTCAATTATTCGAACACATGTGAGAATTTCTGTTTCATAGGCAATAATTCTTGGCCTTCAAATTATTATTGTGTGTTTACACACAATAATTCTGTTCAGAAAAGGATATTTTAAAAAGCACCATTGCCAGAATTGGAATGCGGGAAAAGCTGGTGAAGATTCATGTCTTCGTTGAAACATCTGGATGACACAGGCTGGGTCTGGGGCCAGTATCAACATAATAGTGCTTACTGAATTGTTTGCCTAAGTGTCTCCTAAACTTTCTGAATCAGACAAGCATAGTCTCTTAAGCTCTTCTTTTTCATTCCTATCGCAATTACATAGGCCACTTTTCATATTTTCTCTTTTCACAACACCATAAGTGCCCTAAAAGGCTGTGATCTGAACAAAGCATTATTCTTATGTGTATGACTTACTAAGTCAATTCTACAAGTACATTCAAAGACCACAGAGAGCAGGTGTTCAGTCTGTCTTCTAGTGTGGTCACTTAAACAGGAACAGACACTTTTGTCTTTATGCGCGGAAACCATCATGTTGCACATTCTTATTCCTTTCAAGGATACTAAACAATTTGGTGACAGCTGTGGTGCAGTGTGATTAGATTTAAGTAGCACAGGAAAACACACACACACACACACACACACACACACACACATGAAAAGACAGCCTAATACAATGTCCTGCCCCCTAAAAGGTATTCCCAGCTGGAGTACAATCTAGTATGTCAGCATGAGTTGGGTTACTAACCATTAAAATATTATTTTGGTAAAAATAAATTCAAAACTAAGATGTTTTTCCTCACCTCAGTCTTCAAACTGTAGCTACACCCATTATTCTGCTGCTTGTGAGGCTTGTAAAAGATGTGACTCCCTGATACAGTGTCAGAAAACAAAAACAAAAAACTAATTGAATCCCAGTATGCACAGACTATACCCATGAAAATTCACATGACCTGCAAAAGACACTGCTAAATAAAAATCTTTCCTTGATGGAAAAATATAGTTAAAGTTTGATCTTTTTAGTTTACTGTTTGTATGTGGCTTTATTGATATTTATTGATGTTATTGATTTTTTCATGTTTTTTGTGTTTCTCTAAACAAAGCAGAGATAGAAGTTCAAAGGTCATTGGGCTAAAGATGCAGGCAAGGTGCACTACATTTTCAGGCACGCTGCATAAACAACAGGGCTTTATAACACATGACCCAAGTAACAAATAGTGTAATGGTGTATTGCCCATGCAACATTTGGTTGTGTTGACAGCCAGTTAACCAACTGTAGACGTAGCTCTAAACTAGCTGGAGGATTGTGTTTTGTATCATGTAGTGTGATAACAACGAGTTATTTAATTATAATAACATATTGACATATTGAAACATTTACGAGCCTGCTGCAAGTGAAACTACCTGGAGTACCAGGAGTTCGGTAGTCCCCTACAGGACACTGAGAAGCCAAACTGCTCACCTGACCTTTGTTTCCTGGCTTTCCTTATGTAAACATATTCTAAAGACTGGCAAGCATAGCTATAATTTGCATGGCAGTAATATTTTATTGCTATGGCCACCGCATGATAATATTTGGCTGCTCACTTTATTCTAAACCACCAAACAAGATATTACCAACTATCTGTTCCAAACAGGTTAAACAGCCCTTCGTCTTGTGTTTAAATGTAGGCTTCAGTGGAGAGATTTAGATCAATTGACAGTTTCCCTATAATTTACACCAGCTTACACTTTTAATGTCAAATACTATTATGCTGCTTACATTTTTAGCACTATAGTCTTCATCAAGCATTTGTATTTCCCTTGTACCTGTATCATGCTTTTCGACTTTGCACAATGAGGCATAAAATTCTGCAGTTTGTAGCACAGTCTTGTGCTGATCCGTCCCCATGTGTACCCTGGGTTTACACAATGATCACTTTCACAATGATGTTTATCAAAACGGCAAAGCTGCATTTATCTGATCCTAGTACTCGACAAGGACACGGTAACTTGTCACTTGCTCAGACTTGCCAGCAGGAGACAAGAACAGCCTGAGGAAGAAATCATGACGACTACATGAAGCAGGGATTGGGTGTCACACAAGATGACTCACAGCGAGGCTGCTTCAGGAAAAGAAACTCCCTATGACTTAATAGACACGTTACTTAATCTACACACACCCAGATTTAAGACATAACTAAACAATGGTGCACATATCTTATTCTTCAGAATAATTTTCAAGTGAGAGTCTGAGGATCTATCAAAGGTGGTTCTGTCTTTCTAAAGAATCTAAATATTACATATCATAATGCATGGAAAAATAATAATCCTCTGAAACAGGCTCAACAAATCAATAAGCAGTAAGAAGTAGTAAAACAAAGGAGCATAATTAGGTCACAGAAAATCTATAGTTTATATTGCTGGCATTCAATTAAGCTAACTTGCTGAGGATGGATGCAATTATTGATTTTAAAAAGGAGAAAAACAAACACTCTTACAGAAATGTCTCCTCTAATTTAGCACACTGTGTGGCAAAATTAAAAACATGACAGCCTGCAAATTAAAAACATGACAGCCTGTTATTCAGTCATTTTAATCAAATGATGTACAGTATTACATTACACACAGCCTATAATAATTGTACTAAAAGGAACAGTTTGACATTCTGGGAAAATTACCATTCGGGAAGAAAGTTGAAAGATGAAAGATGAAAAGACTGGCATCACTGTCAGTAGCCAGTTAGAATGTAAACAGTGGTGAACAGCTAGTTGTTTTTACGCTTAATGGTTTATGTCCATCATAAGAAACCTATCCGATATAAAACAAATAGTGAGCTTGAGTAGTCCGTGCTCGTACTAGACAGCGCTAACTCTGTGCTACCGTGTGCATTCATGTATTAGCATTAGGTAGTAAAGCCTCAACTCCTCAAACTATTCCTACTGATTAAACTGACCTTCTCCACCTGGAGCTGCAGACTGGCACAGTGTCTGTTTAAATATAACTCTGTGTCCCTGCATGTCCAGGCTTTGAGTGGAGAGTTAAGTGAATTATAGCCTACAGCCACAGTAAGGGTTGGCGTCATTTAGCCAGATGTTCTTTAGACCCTGTGGATAGTTAGCAATATGGGACCTGTTCAAGATTCAAGAGAGGTTTATTGTCAATATAGCAACATACACAGTATACAGGGTATTGAAATGGCATTTCACAGAGATGCATGTGGATGTAAAAAAAACTAAATATACCAAAATATGCAACAAGAAAGTCTACATTCCCAAATAATAATCTGAGTTTTAGTAAATATAAGTAAACATGTGCTAGTTAGTAAGTAAACAACAATTACTAAGTAAACATGTGCTAAGAATAGTGTTGTGCAGATGGTATTTAAAATACCAGGATCAAGTTATGGTCAGGAAGAAGACAAGACCAAACAGAGATGTGAAAATTGTAAATGAGGTAGGAAAAACAGGAAAAACATTAGGGCTAATTGTGGAGATTCACTGATGCTGGACAACATCCAAATGCGAAATTTCTCCTTCCTAAATAATAATATTAAGGAACTCTTTCCCACAATTTTAAATGGCTCATAATAACTACTAACAACTAAATGTATGCACGCATCTCTGCAGAGGGGTCATGCTTTTAGCAATTTCGGCTTGAGAATGTAGATGTTACATAATAAGCCAGTTTCTCAAGAGGCTTAGTCAGATCTGACCAAACAGGGTGACTTATGTTGAAAGCCACGTAATTCATGAATGTATATGTGTTTAATAAATAATGTAAAGCTTATGAAGAATTATTCCTACACTGTGTTGAGATGGAAATCAGAAGTGCTGTTTGATTAAGTGAGCTTAAAGTGAGTTATAATCCTGGCTTATTTATGTTTTTTTGAGAACGGTTTGCTTGCAACTTAATTATTTATCTTGAAATATAGACTTGTTTTATACAAAGAAGGTTAAATACTGTAGTAAAATGCATTTTTTTCTCGTTCTGTACATTTCACAGCATTGGGTACACATGTACACACATATCACTTAAAAAGGTCTAGTGCCACTAATCCTAAAGCATTCATCAAAGCCTCTTTGTGTCATTATCTTGACTTTCGTCAGTGTGAACCTTGTCCCTGAAGAGCCGGGGGAGTGGCTAAAATCTCAAACAGGTTTATGACTGCCTGTGAACCAGTTTTGAGGCAGACCATTTGCATGTCTAAACTAGAATCCACTCCCTGCATCTGCAGACTACTTATCATGTTGAGACACCTCCTTGTCTTTGTCTCTTTTAACCGGCAAACACATTTTCTCCAAATATCGAACATAAGCTGGACGTACATAAATCGAGGAGGGATATTCAGGGAGCAGTCAAGAGGATTTTAACAAAGTTGACTATCTAAATGTAAGTTACTGTTGTTGAGCATGTGATAATGTTGTGATAATATCTGAAGCGTGCTCTGTCAGAACATCAAATTCAGTTGGCGGTGTAAACAAAAGTTGTCTTTTAACAAACAGGATGGCTGTACTCAGGATTATTCATTTAGAGTGAAAGCTACATTATCTGCGGGAATGTGATTCAAGTGAAAGTAAAACTTAAATAAAAACCTTCCATTTCATTAATATTGTGACAGAGAGCACAGGAAAGCTTACATTTTTAAAATGTAATTTGTTTCTGTGTGACTGCAGAAAATGTTTCATCCAGTGAGCTCTGAGCTTCATTTATAAAGTCGCATATGGGAAAACATTTAGGTCATTAAATAATGATAAGGGTACAAAAACCATCAAAAGTAAACCTCTGGAGATCAGGGCAGCAAATCACGACACTTAACCCTCCAAATGATCTTTTCCAAAATTTGATTAATTGTTTGTTGTATGAAATGTTAAAAAGTAAAGTAGTGAAAAAGTGGTAATCACATCTGCATACATCAAGTATCATTAACCTTTTTACTAATATGAGACATGCATTTGATAAGTTGAGAAGCTGGATCTCGAGAATGTGTAAAGTAAAAAAAAAGGGGAATATTTACTAAAGAGATGAATCAATTAATCAATATGCATTCATTTATGCCACACTTATAAACACTTTACCCTAAATTAACCAAGTACATTTAAGTTAGGTTACAGCTAACCAGTTGCACTTTAATGTGCACCACATCAACTTTGAGGTGCAGTACGGATGCAGCAATATCATTTCCTCCATTGGCATCCACTGCATGTGATCCTTTCACTGCTGACTGTGAACTGGTTCTCTATCTGATGGTAAGACAGGTTTCATGATGCAGCTTGTTGGAAGAAAATCGAACCTGATGAATTTGCATATTAGTTGCTGCATACCTATAATTGGAATATGCATTGTATGCATTTTCTCACTATGCTTTAAACTAATCCCAACTGGATGAGGCAGATGGACTTTTTACACAGTCCTAGTGCAATCAGGTCAAATCTATTTTATTTAAATGTCAGAGGCAAAGGCAAATTTTACCTCACTGGGCTGATGTTCCTAGGTAAAGTCAGAGGGTGACGACCAGATGACCTGCAGCGTCTTGCTGCACTTTAGTCTGTGGTCGGGTCAGTAATACATGTTGGAGCAAAACAATTAAACGCTTTGTAGGCTATGAGTAGAATTTTAAGTCAGTTCTCTGCTATATACTGGGAGCTAATGCAAATATTTAAGAACTGTAGGAAGATGCTCATATTTACACATTTGTATAAGGATGCTGCATTGTTGAACACCTACATCCTTAGGACTGATACTGTGAGTAGTAGTAACAAAAGGAGTGATCCAGTCTACAACAGAGAGTTTTTTTAAGCCCCATTCCTAGCAGTTTTGAACTTAAACAATACCAACCACTCAGAGTGTTTTATAAAGTATCAAATATTAGTC
>JAUMTR010000007.1:8136040-8199445 GCA_032270685.1 Microctenopoma stevenorrisi | reverse complement strand
TTTCTCTGTTGTTTTGTACCATTGTTGCACAACGTTGCCCCTAGGCAACAAAAAAATATCTTGGAGTGGGGGGGTCTAAAATAAAAAACATTCTTTTGGGCAATTATATACCCCAAACTGAATCAGAATATCATGTTGAAAATTTTTTTAGCATGTACCACCAACATGCGTGCAGTAGAGGGCTAACCTTGAGTCTATTTTATGTCCTATTTATGGTATTGATATGTTCTTCATTAGATGAGATCGGCATCAAGAATGACTTAAGGGTTCTTGGCCTTCTCTCTGTACTCTGTACACTGAAACTAAATATGACTATTCTATCTGTCTGCTTTTCAAAACCAGTGTTATTGTAGACGCTTCTGAGCATTTCAATAATATGGTGTACAATGACTTCTAATAAATCTGCCTAGTGAAAGAATGTGTGGGACAGTGTTGGGGTGGCACCTGAAATGTGATCAAACACCGGAACTTTACAAAATATAGCTATCAACAAACTGCTAACCATCAAATAGCTAAACTACATCAAAATATTTATTAAGAGTGTGTCCCAGTTGACTCAGAGTCAGTCACAATGTATATTGCATGTATATTGATGATATTAGGAATATCATCAATATACATGTTCAGATATCTAAACATAAGACACTGCGTTTATTAACAAGGTATAATCGACAGTCTAAGTAACTAATAAACTATCAGTAACTATGTAAAAAGAGAATGGATTGTGTTTTACCTTACTTCACATTATTCAGCCACTATTTACCTATTATTAACCAGCATATAGTTTCTGTTTGGTTTTAAGGAACAGGAAGAACTTAGGTCAGAGAGGAATCTTGGATTGGGTTCACCTGTTACAATGCAGTTCTACTACATGTAGCACAATGCCTGCACATTGCATTTACCATACAAATGGGTCTCTGATTCCTTTACACTGTGTTTTCTATTATCTCTGACAGGCCCTACTAAAACAGTCTGGAGCAATGGATTCTCCAGAGTTTTCCATGCTGTCATCCTTGAGGGGAGACAATAAATCAGAGGATTTTATCCAAACTCATTATAAGGAGTCATATCGTTTAGCGATTGATCACTTGGTGAGTGGCGGCAGAGACTCTTACCAAGAATTCCTTAAGGGAGAACGAATTGGGAGCTTCCTCTCAGAGGATGAACTTCTCTTCATCGCTACAAATGCAGAGCAGCTCCCGCCGCAAAACCACAAAGAGGAAGTCAATGGTTCATCTGACAGTCCATCATCCTCAGGGACGTACTGGCCCATTCATTCGGATGTGGAAACACCACCTTTAGACTTAGGGTGGCCAGAGGTCATGCATGAAAGACTGCAAACAAATATTGATCTGCTCTTTCATCCTCCAAGACACAACAACCCCACCATCAAAGAGGTGATTCGGAAGCACATTCAAGATTCAAGAAAGGTAAACAAAGCAACCTGCAACAATGCGCTATGACTCTTTCTGTGATATTCAGATGCGTGAAGTCTTGTTTTAATACGTACAGCTTTGGTTCAAGACCTGTGCTTTCCTAAATTATGCTGTAAAAACCTTTCAGCAGTTCCACAGAACTTTGTTTCTCCCAGTTTCCACAAATAAGGAGTGTCAGCTGCACAAGCGCTGATGAGGTCAAAATCTGGTTTTGCAACTCCATCACAGAAGGAAACTGTGGGACTAATTTCTCTTACCACATTATCGAGTCATGTCTTACACAGTTGACTCTGTGGTTAGTTCCCAAAGTGTCACAATGAATCAGAAACTAGTTTCAAAACATAAGAGTGAGAACTGTGGTTAGCAGCCAATTTGTATTCTGTTGCTCTGATACAAACTTGTTTCTGCTGCACTGGTTCTTAATTATAGTTAATTCACACAGCAAAAAAACAAACTGAAACATCTTGACACTAAAAAAATAATCCTTCTATATCTGACAGAGAGAGCCAATGCAATCATATCCTCTGTTCCTCATAATTACAACCAGTCTACTATAAACAATTCAAATTCAATGCAAACATGTATAGCATGGGATGTCCTGTCTTTTAACACAGCAATTTTAGAGGGTTTAATAACATTCATTTAACGTGTGTTTTTTTATGTACAACATGCAACATGTAATATTTTTAGACATCATTTAAGAGCTCATTACCTGCTCCTAGACCACAGTATGATGTTGATATTTTTACCTGTCACGAAAAATCTTTCTTCCTGCATCACTAGCATAAGGTGAATGAAATGAACAGAGAGAATATGTTATTGTGGTCTCTGGGTACAAAAGTGCTTCTGAAATAGGTGTAAGATAAATAAATGTGGCGGTATTCATTGAAACAAAAATGTTTATTCCCAGTTTCTGCTTCATCACTCTCAGTAAAATGTTATTGACAACTACCATCTCCTATTTATGACTCAGCTGTCATAGTGAATAGACCCATTTGCAGGATCCAACAGGAAACTGGTTAGATACGCTGCACACACTCAGCACACTAAGCTGATCATGGCTTACTTCCTTTCTCCTTTTAGGTCATTGCTATTGTGATGGACGTCTTCACTGATGTGGACATATTCAAAGAAATTGTTGATACCTCCATACGAGGAGTAGCAGTATATGTGCTTTTGGATGATCACAATTTGAAAAGCTTCCTCACAATGGCAGAAAATCAAGATGTAAAAATCCAGCAGCTCAAGGTGAGTCCCTAATTTCAAATATCTAGCAGATTTTCGTCATCCCACTTACTGACTATGCTGATTTTATCAAAATGTAATTGTCACTGCGTCGTATTTAAAACATTTTTCTCTATGCAGCCACCAGATGCATTTGAGCATTCCCTTCATTCCTAGTGTTCTTGTTTCCAGGTCATACCAGATAGTATTTATATGTTTTTATGGCCAGCTCCACCTACTCCTTGGCAGGATGTTTATTGTAGCAGTATTTGCACTGGTCTGCCAATCCTGCCTGTTTGTGACTTTGTTCCTAAGATATGCCTGCTCTGTTTGGTCTTATCAGCTGGTGTCTTTGTGTTGGACAGTCTGTGTACATTTCATTTTTAAACTTACTTCATTGCATATAATGGCCTATGATGTTACAATCATGTTATCTCATGCTTGTGCTTATTAAACCAGTCAACAATACACACTAATCATTACAGACCCACCAGATAAAATTCCCATTGGAACTGAATTCAAAACCACACTTTCAATTCATTTTACTGCAGTCTTTTTATTATTTATTATTTTATTCTGCCTCTGTCTGACTTGTGTCTGCTCTGTTTACCTTGTGCCTGGTGTTTTTGTGTTGTATATGCCTACCTGTAAGTCTATGTTTGGGTCTTCTCTACCCCCACAAACCAGGTGGGACATACAAAATATAAGGCCAAAGCTGGGAGAGCGACCAGAAATAGGGGGAAACAGCTAGTTTCTGAAAAATCCTCTCCCTTAAATCACAGCTTGCACAGCTGAGGACTTTTGGACATCTATCATCCAAAACTTTCATTATTGTCTTTTTCATCAAGAACTTGTTTTGCTGGTTTCTTGGGTGGAGTCATAATTGTTTATCTGAGAAAGATATAAACACACCTATCACATGCCAAGAATTACAAGAACACAGTGACTCAAAAAGTAAAATGCTTTCCAAATATGTTTTTGCCGGCACAGCACAACTGTTCTTCTCACATGTTTCCGATGATTGACATATTTATTACCTCCTGCTGTAAACTTTAACAGTGATAAATATTTGATGCTTTCACTGCTTTAACCACAGAACATGCGGGTGCGCACCGTGAAAGGTCAGGATTACCTTTGTCGATCAGGAGCCAAATTTCATGGGGGAATGGAGCAGAGGTTTCTCTTAGTCGACTGCCACACAGCAATTTATGGCTCCTACAGGTAAATATGACATCAGTGCAAGAGGAGGAAGTGTACACCACAAGCATTAATAAAGCTAAATACAATTCTGCTTTAGTGTCCACTTTTCACCATTAGGATGGATGAATGTGAATGACTTTGCTGTATGCTTAAAGTGGAGGGAAGTTAAATTTAGCTTCCAACCAGAAGCAGTATTTATAAGATATTTACTTTATCATAGCTAGTTTTCTTCCATATGACCTTAATAAATACTCACATTTTTGTTTGTTTGCAGCTTCAGTTGGTCATTTGAGAAGATCAACCTGAGTATGGTGCAGGTCATCAAAGGCCATCTGGTGAAATCATATGATGAGGAGTTTCGAACACTCTATGCTCGGTCGACTGTACCGACCGAACTGTGCCCCCCGGAGGGGTTGTTTCAACGCAATGGGCCACACGGACAACAGATTTTGCCAATATCTCATTCTGGGCAAAAACTTGAGCGAAGCAACCAGTTGAGGCACACGCTGGACACAGTCTATCGGAAGACCTGTGAGAGGAAAGTAGGCATGAGAGACCATGAAGAGAGGCTCTTTGAAGAGGGTCTAATAAAACTTGAGCCCTTAATTGAGAATGGTGTTCGCGACCAGATACCACAATACCAATCAGAAGAGGCAATGAACTTCTTGAAAAGACATAGCTACGCAGGGGAGGGACAAGATGTATATATGCCACAGAACATCAGGCCCAGAGCGAGCAACTGGAATATCAATAGAGAAACAGGAAATGGGACAAGTAACTATCCACTGGACAATTATCTACAAGTTCCTCAGATATACAGAGGTCAAAATATGCATCAGTCTTACAATGGTATGGACAAACAGGTTTCATCCGCACAGCAGAACATGCCAACACTAGAGAACACATCTAAGTCATACATGCGGACCTGGAGGATTGAGTCTTTCCTCAAAAACCCTGAACTCCCCATTGGAGACTCTTGTGATTATTTAGATCAGTTTGAACCAATGGACAAAGCTAGCCCCTTCGTGCAGGGAAGAATGAGGTCTTCCCTTGCTTTCAGGTCCACCATACCAGAACAAATGGAACCTGACAGACATATAAACAACACTTCCACTGGTATTGGCTCATCAGCAGCACCAAATACTCCTTTGCACTACTCATCAATGCAGTGGAATCCTGCGACAGCCGCTGAAAATAGAATAAATAATGAGGAGTTTCTGTTAAAAAGACAAAGTCTGCAGATTTTGGATGACACGTGCAATAATACAAGTTATGGCCTAGGGAGAAACTCTTACCACTCTGTGTATGCCAGCCTAGGCAGAGCTAAAGGTAGTCAGATGATCACAAACCCTGACATTCTGAAAGACAACTGGCACAAAAGGCATAGTGTGGCAGATCCAAGATCAAACAATGACTACATGCACGAAGCCTCGGGTCAAATGTATGGCGTTTTTGGAAGGATAAATAGAGGCACAGGTGGAATGAATGCACAGAATGGAGGATATGGGTCAAATCTGAAGGAAGACCAGAGGTCTCTCTCTCATTATGATGTCAAGAATATCACAGGTACAAAGAGTCCAAATGCTCCCAAATGGCAGCAGCCACCGTCAAGAACTCTGTCTGCAGCAGTGCTGGATGTGAATAGGAGGGATTTGACAGGCAAACCAAATAGCATAGGCTCTCATGGTATCAAGAACTGTAATGATAAAATAAAGTCCTTATTGAACATACCAGAGAGAAAAGAAGATTCACTCGGAAACATGGAAATATCGAGTCTCCGATCAGGTGGGAGTACAGACACCTTAACAGCTGAGGATGAGGAGACAATGTCAACTGGTGGAAGAATACTTCACCAAAGCACAACTAACTCAGTCAGGTCTCCCTTAGAGCACCATGGGAAGCAGTCAGAGGATGAGGCTCTATACTCTTCAAAGCCTCGATTTAGAACCGAGGACCGCCAACATCCACTGCAGATTTCTCTCGCCACATCTAAAACACAGAAGAAACCTACCATTTTTGACAGAAGTGCCAGGGCCAGCCTTGACAGAGGAAGCTGGAACAAAGATCGGAGTGCTGAGAATCGTCTGTACAGTAGGTTTGAGCCCTTCTGCTCATTTGAAAAGAAACAATCTGCACGCTCTGCACAAAGCTTCAGCAACACACACTCTCAGGAGAAAAACAAAAGCCTCCCTAAAGGTGATGCAGCTATTGAAAACAACCTCACCCGGGCTGCCCGAGGAAACCATGAAAATAAGCTGGAGAAATTCTTTCAAAGAGTGGGAAATCTCATACACAAGAACAAGTAGTGAAGACTGTGTAAGCATAACACATCTCAGCAGGTCACTCATTACTAATGTACATTGGAATAATGTATGTAATGTAATGTAATGTTTGTAGCTGTATAGTTGTCTCTATTTCTGTGTTTACCTTTGAAAATACTTTAGCAAGCTCCCTTTAAATTGGCCCCTGCCTTCTTTGTGATATGCACTGATACTGTACTTAACTTTAATAGAAAAAGATCCATGAAAACATGCTGCAAACCTTCATACCACATAAAATACCACTTACAAGTTAACATCCATTCTATATGTAGTTTGTGTCAAAATGTAAAACATGTATACAATGTGGCTGCAGGTGTAGGTGTGTACACACACAGCTCTTTTGTTGTTCCCATTCAGAGGATTACTCTGCCTGCATGTCAAGGGGAAGGCATTCCAAAAAGCTGTCGGTATGTCAGCTAACTACTACTCAAGGTTATATATAAAAGAGGTACCTGGATGCTACGGAGGTTGCAATAATTTTGTGAAAGAGTATTTTCCTAATATTTTTTTCAAAAGGAACACAAAGCAGCAGAAAAGCTTTCCTGTGCGCTGTAAGCCTAATGAAAATACAATACACTGAAACTTACGTTTATGGGTGTGCAGCAGTATTTTAAATTATTATTTTGATGTACTGTGCCATTCAGCCTAACAGAGAACGTAGAAGCCTTTTCTGCCTCGTCTTACAACCACAATTTTTCCGCACCTTCTTGAAGTGTTACAGAATGTGAATGTCTAAAATTGTGAAAGATAATATAACATAAAATTTTTGGCACACTTTATATGATGTGAACACCCGATGCTCCTATTAGCAATGTTTTGACACGTCTTCCAATAAACAGTTTTTACAGAACATAAAAGAATGGTGAGCGGTATTAGCTGGAAACATGCACTGAAGCAAATGTGTCACTAAACTGTCAAAAACAAAAAGCCTGTGTGATAAAAAGGGGAAAAATAGAGAATGTGGCTAAAGGGGATTTATTTGTTTTTAGCACAGGCTATGTTTCACATCACATACTGTATCTAGTACAATGAAAAAGAACAGGCGAATCCTGTAATCAATCTTCTGGTGTGACTTAAGGGAATGGAGGTAAGACAACTGTGGACTCTGTACCTTAGATACAAAATCTTAAATTTGATTTGAATCCATTTTCCTCTGGAAAGCTGGTTAAAATAAAAGTCTTCCACAGAGTCTCCGCAGTAAACAGGAAGAAAGCTGCTAAGTGGTTTGTGTGCTGGGTGTTTAAACTGTGACTGGATATTCCAGTTTGTCATGCGATTTTTGGCATCTTCCTGTTATAGAAAGGAGATCTGATTCAGTAGTGATTTGGCATGTAAACATGGATAGCTGACCCAGCAAGTAAAAGTGTAAGATATATAAAACTGAATGTTTGCTTGCTGTGTATTCTGTGCTTCGTCTTGGGAAAATAATCTATTTATAAACTGAAACCATTTAAATGAGCTGGGTTGTAACACTTTGAAATGCAATACATAGCATAGAGACTTTGACTTGCCATTACATGCTCAAAACGATCAAAAGACCCTGTATGTTTAGATCTAACGTCTCAAGATACATAGCTGAATGGTGCCGTTTCCAAAAGCAGTGAGTGAAAAAGAGATTTCTGCAACAAAGTCATTATGAAAAGAGAAAATAAATAGAAGTTATATCTCTGACCAATCATAATGGACTAGGATGGTACAGAAGAAATAGGAAAGGGTAGGTAGAAGTGGAAAACCCAAGGGGCACTTTAGTTTATAGGAAAGTCACATACCCATTAACATTTCAATAGCTTCAAATCTTCTTATTCTCCTCTCCATTGTAGAGTAAGCTATTATGTGAAGCAGTGCAGCTATAAGACACACTACTCCTCCCTTACCTCCTTCACTCTATTACCTACAAGTGCTCTCATTTTGATGGCAATCTCAAGCTCAGTAAAAAACGTAATTGTAAACTTTTTGCACAGACCTAAAGCACATTCCACCTGCTAATACTGAGCTGGCATGACTGTGTGCCTCACTGACATCAGTTTGTCACAGCAGTGGTAGTCGTCTTTATTGGTTCCCTTGTAAGCAAAAAGAAGGAAGGAAAGAAGTTCCCACTTGCACAGTATCTCGGCCGGTTCATTATCCTCTGACCACTGTAAGTTTTACAGTGGAGATTACTTGGAACTGACAAAATGTTTTAACCATTGCCTACAAAGTTCTCTTTAGCAGCACCTTTGTACCTGAACGCCCATTGGGCTGAGATCCATTTTGCCCAATGCACCATGCAGTAAAAAAAACAAGGACAGCTCTTTAGCTCAATAGTCCCACAATGAGGGAAGGACCTGCCTTTTGTCTGCTTCATCACAACTCAAGCCATAAATAAAAAATAGCTGATGATGGAATTATTTGCAGTCTTCTAGTTTTCTTCAAAACTAACAATTTTCTCATGGCACTTTGTCCCTCACTTGTAAGTGGCTTTGGATAAAAGTCTGGCTAAATGGCTAAAGAAAAATGATCCCCCTGAGTGACTCTTTTTAGAAAATAGACAAGATGCATATGACGGGGTTTAAAAGTAGTTTTTGACATTTTTCTCAAAGCCTTTTTCTTTGCTAAGAATACTTCTATTCATGTGAGCATACACTGTGAACTGCCATTTCCAGGTCTCCATTTTCTCAGAAGCTGATAGAAAATATGCGTAGATGTCACATTGTCACCGGAATATCAGACAACTGCATAGGTTTCCACAGTGGGTTTGGATCCATAATGGTTGAACTAATGGTTCTAGGAACCTGTATGTTTTGGTAGTGTTTTAATGTTCTTGAATATTTTCAAATAAATATGATCATCATGCTAAAATGGATCGATTCTAGTGTGATGATACAAAAATCCTACAGGTACAAGTTTAAGTTTGGTCAGAGATTAGTCATGAATACAATTTTATGTCAGTGACAGTATGATTAAGTGGTTGTAGTGTGTTTGTATCATGATCAGATGCTAGGACACACTAATGAATGAAACATCTGTATATGCAGGAGTGCAGTCCAGTGTGGGAGACATCATTCCCTAACTTACCCCAGTAAGTATCCAGAGAACAAGACCTGCTCATATATTCTTGACTCCCTCTAGCTTAGTTTTGTTCTCTGTAGAGCTTATTTATAGACTCCAATGTCTCCCATGTACTGCATACCATGTGGAGTAACAGGACATATGTGAGTTTCTGATACCAAAATTGTAGGGCTGGGATTTTGAGAACTAATGAACTATGGGAGTTCATTAGTTCAGAAGTGATGCAATATTTTTTCAGGAGGATAGGTCAGCAGGTCTCACATCCACCAAGACAATCTGAAGATCTGATCAGAAACGACCTGTAATTCATGTCAAAGGAACAAAATTAAACCTGTTCACTCAGAACCCAGATGTGAATCACTTTTTCCATATGCAAAACTCCTTCATAAGTACTGTTTAATTATTTTATCAATATTTTAAAGTAGGATATAAGAATTTACAAAAGTCACCTTGATTTGAAGGTTTACGGGCAAATGTTGTTGCTGTTGTACCAACTGTAACGATCCTTTGAGGTAACTGTGTGATTTTTTGCTTTGTAAATTTGCTCTATGCTGAGTGAGAGGAAGTTCTCAAAGCCCCATAAATCCTAAATGTCCTCTGTAGAGAACAAAAAGAGTTATTTCAGTAGTATGCAGGCAGTGGGACATAATCAAGTTTATAAATGTCCTCTTTAGAGGACAAATATGAGCTACAAGTAGTCATGGCATATAAATAAAACTTGATTTCATCAGAGTCATTATCCTTTTATGTGGAACTTCATCATCTACACAAAGAAGGCTCCCAAAAGCAGAACATTTGACACTAAACTGCCTGTTGGGCAAATTCAAAAGCAGTAAAAAGGACAGACAAAAATGAATTATGGAGGTGTATTAATAAGAGACGAAGCACAGCATAAAAAAATAGGATTATTTCATTTGGCTACAACTGTTTAATGACAAAGATGACGGAATTTTTTGTCAGACAAAAAGAATAGAAAAAAGATTTAGCATGAGTGATCATAAAACAACTCATCTCAGGTGTCAATAAAAGTCAAGATGCAAAGATAAGACAAATTGATTGGATTTTCTGAAAGAGTACAAAACATAAAGTAAACATTTAAACTGACTTTTTAGAGCAGCACATTCATTCTGGATGATGTGAAAATAATGAAGTAGAATCATCATTTCACAGCTGTGCCACTTTGATTATATTCATCCTCATATTGAGCTGCAGAACACAGCTCAATCCTTTTGTCTCCAGTCCTCCCGTGAACCCTTAAGCTTAGGCTGCACCTGCACTGTGTCTTACATTTTTGTTTTGTTAAAAGTTTACTTCCTAAAGTAACAGTCAAAGTTAGCGTTGTAGTGTTAATCTATAAGGATCAAAGGATCACAGATCTATTTGTGCTTCTGAATATTTGAATATTAAATATTACTCTATCTAGCATCACATATTACTATTATTCATTTAGTTTATAATTTACTATTGCATTAATATAAGTGTAATTGTAGAGAGCTGAAGAGAAGAGACATGTGAGATTTACAGAGTGTGGTAACTGCATGTAAAGATCCTACTATCTCCTAACAATCCGGTCTGGTGGGTCTAATTAAGTGTAGCATCAGACATTGGAAACACGAACACATTAGGTGTAGTCTGGTGTAGCCATCACACACCAATGTGTCTACAGGGCACCTTTGCCCTTTTCCTTAAACACAGCAGGTTCTAGAATAACATTAAAAGACACCTTGTGTCAGAGCTATGTTTTACAAAACATGCAGCAAAGTCCGCACTAATGGCACATAACATTAATATGTACACAAATTATATAATGAAGTGGACTGCTCCTGCTGGAGCCAGCCCTGAGAGAGAGAGAAAAAGAATCAAGAAAAGTCATGACAGCGTTTCACAGCATAACAACCAGAAAGATAGTTACATCAGCTGATGTAACTATCTCGGGCAAGGACGATTATATTTGTATGGGACAGGTAATTAGTAGATCATACACTGATAACCAAAATATGGATTGCCTGTGTTTTTACAAAGGAGAGAGGGAAGATTTTTTTTTGTTTATGCTTTAATTCAGTGTACTTAAATGTGAAATAGTTAAGGGATAAACAGGTAACAGAGGAAATTATGTGGGTGTTCTCAACTGTTTAAGGTTGAAGCAAGAGTTTCGCTCTGAAAGCACATGTTTTGATCATACATTCTGTGGAAGTGTTAACGATTTAGTGGCATTTTTAAAATGAATGCCTGGATATTACATGACAAGGATGGAATCAAAAAAAATATTAGAGAGGGTAAATATAATATAAATAATTTTCTGGATACTCTTCTAGTGTCAACAGTCAGTCACAGTCAGTTTGGATCAAGCACCAGGAGAACAGCAGGGAACTCATGGTCTCTCTATAACTCTAATTGGTCAGGCAAAATAAAAACACCAAGCCCAGCTGACTGCCTCTTTATAACAAAGACCCAAATCCAGCCTTCTACAGCCTGGGCCCAACAACTGATCACTGTTTTCTCTACAGACCCTGTGAGTAAAGAGTAGCCAGAAATAAGAGAAATGAGAGTTATGTTTGATTCCCGTATTGCTTTTTCACATGCATTTGCAATATTTCATTTTATATGACCTGAAAGGGTTAGGGGCTCCTTTCAGATGATAGAAAACTTACTATTGCAAATTTCCAGCAACTATGACAACGGTTACTTACTGAGAATCAATCATTATTCAGGGAATCTGGTTGAAGTCTGTATCTTCAGGGCTTTACATGTATTTCTGAAGAAAAGAAGAAGGTACTGTTCTCATGGGCTCTGTAACACACCTCTCTATACTATACTAACACTATTAAATTGCATGGTATACCTAAAACCATAGCAACAAGGACCGGAAAGTGTGATCTGAATCATGGGCTTATTAATAAATGCATGATTACAGTGAAACTTCACGGACGTCACGGACATCTTCGCACAATCATGCAGCATGTCACTCCTGTTTTAACAGAGAATGACTCTCTATGACCAGAAACAGCAGGGGATACATCTCAAGGACGGTCCACTTAGAGTTTATATGCAAGATATCGTCTCAGAAATATAGTCCTAGGACACAAATATAGCTTCCTTACTGCTTAAGTGCTAGAAGGATCAACGTGCATCCAGATGAAGCTGCCAGATTCCTCACAGACTTGGTGGCATAAGCTCACTTGAACACACATCACATTACCTTAGATTGATTTAGACCCAAGTGGAAATGAGATCGTAAATGACACCTTATTACGTTCACTATCCGGCTTCATATTGATGAACAATCTTCTTATGTCAGGTCTATAATTTGATTCCATTTGAACTCCAACACTCACCAGCAATTTATGCAGTTTAGTTTGTCTCACTGCAGATGTCCACTAAGTTTGACATCTGATGCCACTTTTCTCAGCAACGAGGTAATATCATCATTAATGTCGCAGTTTACTCAGAACTGCTGCATAAGCAAAACGGGCAGATTTGCTGATATCAAAACTGTGGATGTTGTCTCCAAATATTCATATTCAAAATTCATATCTCGCAACTATTGCACTGATGAAGTTTGTGAAAGTAAATGCTACAAAGATTACAAATTTCCTTACATTTTTCCACTAAATTTTACTTTTTAGCTTACGGTTTTGTGCAATTTTAAACGCACTGTTGTATAGAACGCTCATGCAATAGTCAGTTTACCCTGGGATGTTAAAGGCTGCTGCATAAATAGAGAAATTGTGCAACTATTCATTGATGGAATTCTGCATTAAATTGTCAAAAAGCTTTTGCCAACACCAGTCAAACTGACTCAATTCATTTACATTATCCTGCTCATCGTTGGGAAAAACGAATTTCCTCATACTCTTGAGTCTAGAGGCTTTGTGAATTATGACAAGCGCTTCTTCCATATTCGCCTTTGAGAGGGTGGGTTGTTGGAGTAGCTCGCTTCAGTCAGCTGCAACAACATATGTAGTCGGTGTCTGACCCTTCTGCAGTCGTGTGTACAGTATTGACAGAGGAGAAGTCAGCGCCACGCCGATAAGCACCGTGGAGAGCGTCATTCTGCGTCTTCTCAACGATCTTTGGTCACTGCAGACTCAGGATTAACAACAGGGATACAACAGACCAACACACACTAAAAGATGTCTGAGATCACTGGGAATCTGGAAAGCAATGAGTGTTTATCTTCTGCACATGTTGCCAACAACACGGAGTTACCGCGCTCAGCTGTTGATGAGGACGACGAACTTCTGGGATACATCTGGAGAGAGTACTTACACCCCAAGCAGTACGAATGGGTTCTCATCGTTGCTTACATTATTGTGTTCTTCGTGTCACTAATTGGAAACTCGCTGGGTAAGTTGTAACGTCATTTATTATCAGAATTATTAACTGTTTTCATTTTCATGCGTAATCAACGATGCTAATATCCTTATTTAATTTAAATGCACTTTGAACAACTTTTTAAGAATGAGAATAGTATATAATAGAAATGCTATACACGCAAAATACAATCTGATGCCGCACACCGCAGTGTTCCTTTCATATTCAGTGGACTTCTGCGGAGCAAATTCTGATGGACCTCGATCAAGTGGGATGAGGCGCAATGCGCGTCTCTCTGGATAATCAAAACTGGACACAACATACAGATGTTATGTTATTTCACTTTGGGAACGTTGGCGTTTTCAATATAAAACGTATAACGTATGCATATTTATCTATTTACTTTTAATAATCTACTCCCCTAATTTTCCAAAGGGCTGTGTGAATCGTAATCAGACTGAGTAGAAGTCATTTATCTTCAGGGAGCACAGAAAGTGGCCGTGCAGCTTTTAGGATTTTTATTGCCACAGCTCCAGAAGCAATTTCCCGTTGGGCTGTTAAACATTTGTCAATGACTTCTTTCTTTCTTTCTTTCATCCCCTCTACTGTGTGATCCAGCCTGAACTATCTGTGGCTTCACTGCCGTTTTATGTTTTATGCTTTATCTCTCCCTCCTTTATCGTTTGAAGCATCTTCACTGGATCCATTTTCAATATTGACAGTAAACGTTTTGGCCATAATTACTGCCCAGCTATTTAAAGTAGTTCAATATATATATAAAGCAATACCGTTGTGAACACAGCAGACTGCAACTTTTTTTTAATGATTTCTCTCATTTTGCACCTCAGAGCTGTTCTACAGCTTCGGATTCAGGAGGTGTAATACATGTTGTAATACGTGAAACATAATATTGAACAATGCAGATAATCATTCAGTGTTTGTTTGTAGTGGTATTTAGTCAGTATACATTAGTCTGTAAATGTCACAATACCCTCTTCTAATTTATAACAAGAGGTTATTTCAGTTTCACATTGTCAAAGTTAAACTGTATATGAAACATTGCAGCCCAATGGCCTTTTATTATCTCATAAGGAAATAAACTGCCAATGAGGAGTGAGAAAAGTCTAAGATTTTTATATTTTATATTCAACACTAGCTCATTTAGTGCTGTTTTAAGAAACAAGCGTTGCAGACTGCTGACAACAGTCCAACCTGTCATACAGCTTAGTCCATTGTGCAACACGTTTTGCAATCTAGTGTAGTGGAAATAATAAGGGCACTAGGTGTGATTGCAGTAAATGGGCAGTGCTACAATATCAATCACCCCAAACATTTCCAAATGAATAATTCAGCAACTCTGTCAGCAGGTAACAGTTTCTGCATTTGGTCCTTAAAGCTCAGATTACAGAGTCACAAAAAGCTTGTGCTTCATTTGAAACCGAACAATTTGAAAGCCGTAAACACACCAGTAAATCGTCTTCCTCCCCAAGACACAGACGACAGTTTTTACCCAAGTAGGACTGCTGTAGGTTTTAAGTAATTTGCAGAAGAGACCGTTTTTTGTCTTTTCTTATTTTTAGTGAAATTGGAATTTGTCTGTAAAACAAATCCAGTGTTTGTGCTGGCATTTTGTTTTATCGGGTGTTTTCATTATAAGTGTCTCCTGTAGCATCACAGAAACAACTGCATACAGAAACACAAAAAGGCATTTCAAGTCATCTTAGCCTGCCTTCATCCTTTCTGCTGTTGCCCTGTGGACAGCAGGACTGTGACTGAAAGGTAATGATTTAAATCTGAGCACAGAGATGCAGGATGTGAACAACAGCGCCAGAATAGAAGTGTTTAGAAAAAAAACAACATGTCTACAGTACTGATAATGTGATAAACAGCTTTTCAGAATGATTTGTTCATCATGTTGTATAGTTTGGTGTGTAGCGTGTACCATAGCACCTCCAAGCTCACTGTTTTGGGTTTCTGACCTGCAGCATCACAGTGCTTGGTGCACTCTCACTGTTCTCCTGGGCATCATTACCAGCCACATTAGCAGCAAGGAGCTTGTTGGTTTGTTGGCTTGTTGCGTTATTATCAAGCAGCCTTTTAAAAATAATAAATAATAACCAATTGACACCCTCCACATACTAATGCGTACTAGTAAAACCCAATGTGTAATGATTATTTTCTTTTGGAAACACTAATGGTGAAACAAACAAAGATGTCCTTAATGTTTTATGCTTGGAGACGAAATTCTTCTAAAAATCTTTTTAAATGTTAGGATGGGTTTATTAGTAAATTCTAAAACCTTTTAATGTTTTTTAATGAAGCGATAACAAATTCCTGTTCTGAGCCTGTCTATGACCGTGTCCATAACCAGTTATTTATGGATGCTCTGTAACCTTATCATTTAATATTTGCTGTATTTGTTCACGAAGTCCCTCTGGGTCTTTTGGCTTTCTAGACGTTGATGCTTTTCAGCCACTCGTTTATTTCATTTGCTTTACATTCTCATTTTTTTTTTTTTTTTTTATAATTTTCTGCGCTTGTTAGCTTCACTGCAGGTAGCTACACAGCACTTACAGTTAGCAGGTATTTAGTGTGAATATTGAATTATTTCACCTACTAAATCTAAATGTCTTGGCACCATATTTTTATACACATATTTTTACATATAGTTACCATATAGTTATTCTGAACTTGGTCTCATATTTATATTTTAAACCCAAATGTGTTCAGTGTACAGCAAACACAAATGAAGTAACCTTTCAATTCCAGTACTTTCTTAGTCACAAATTGACACTTCTTGCTACTGTTTCAGAGTTTGTTTACTTATTGATACTGTGTGAATTGTGTAAGATATACCGTAAGAAGAAGAAGAAGAAGCCACTTTATTGTCATTGAATGAAACAACAAAATTTGGTCTCTGCATCTGCATTTAAGTCAAATTTCTCCCACACAAAAATATAATTGCCCTAGATATTGTGTGCAGACAAAAAGACCTGCAAACCATAATAATTACTCAACAATATTATAACCTCCCAGAGATCTTGATGCCAGGCTTTGTCAAATAAAAGCATTTTTATTGGACACGGTGAAACTGAAGTGTGCTTCAATATTTGATGATCTTCACTCTCCTCCCCTTTTTCTTCTTGGACCTGAAAAAATAATGGCTTTCAAATTGCAATTTTCTTCAGTGTTTTGTCATGATTTGAAATCAGATGTTGATACAGGAACATCGATAGGTCTTTGATTAAAGAGGTCAGCAAGAGGCAGGACAAAGGCTACCCATTGAGGATCAATCAACTCCTCCTTCATCTGCTGTTATAACATGGGTGGATGAAAAGGAGGAGGCAGCAGAAATAGAAGCAGTTGGCCATGTAATTCGCACAACCTGACACTCAGATCCCCTTTCGACACTGATTTGGCACCATGCAGTTTGGTCAACATGCAGGCTGGCTGATGAGGAAAATGCAATTCCAACCAAAGCTGTCTTTAGGATCAAAAGAGTGTAAGGGACACACTCTGTAAAAAATGAGTTTATTCAAGGCTTTTAGAAAATAAATGCCTCCTAGCTTATGTTAACAATATCTGGTCATTCTCTGTATTTTCTGTCCAGATCATTTTTGTGATTCTTGTGCCTAATCCAAAGGCGTTGATTAGTTAATAGGTCAATGTGATTATTTTATATATATATATATATTTATATATTTTAGATTTTAGATTGTATAATGGCATTATGCAGTAGCACCCCGACACCCACAGTATCTTCAAGCAGTGAAACAATCCTGTGGAGCTGTTGAGTTGAAGTGTTGAAGGAAAAAAAAGGAAACAGATGAAACCAAACTGATAGCAGACAGTCAACACCAGTGAATCCACAGAGTGTGGAAGTAAAACAGGCAGACGAACGGCACAATTCCACCGACAGTCTGGGCAAAGATAAAACACAACAGAACTTAAGTGCTCAGTTTGCACCATGGCTCCTATGGGAGTGTTCTTACTTCTATTGCTTAATACGACTGTTTTCAAGGAGTATTCCAGAAAACTGATTTAACACACTCTGAGATGGAAAACACTGTTACCAGAGTTGGTTCAATTAACCAGGAATGCATATGTAACAACTGTGAAAAGCAACCATCAATGGAGCTCCAGTACTATGATTCATCTAATTACTCATCATCGAAAGAGTAGAACTTTAATTTTAATCCAGTGGAGCTAAAAATATCCACGTGTGACAGTGCATGCTTATTAACAATCAAATAACAGCAAGAACTGTGAAAGAGCCTGAGCTGTTCTGCTGGATCCTGAAGAGGATGTTTATTTATGGACCTAAGATTAAAACCTCATATTGTGTCCCTTTTATAATTTTATGATTTTAAAATGAAGCACCATGGTAAAAAATTTCTAGTTGAAAAGATTAAATATATACTATTCAAATATACTGCTTGGAATCTTAGTGTGTTGGCATAACATGTCAGAGATGCTGTTAAAAAAGGTTGTTATTATTCTATATGCAGCCTTTGTTCAAAATATAGTATAGTAAATCTTTAGTAAATAGATACAGAGAATATAGATTATATATTCTAATAGTTATGTAAAGCAGTAGTCATTGGCACATACAGTTAATCTTAGTTAGACATTACTTGACATTACTTTGCTATTTTACAGTTGGTGTTCCTAAGTAGGTGCTTTCTTGAGTACGTAAGATTATCCAATATGATTGGCACAACTGTTAAGGGCACAAGATGCAAATTTTTATATCATCATTATATTATTTTTATATGTAAAAAAAAACCAACAACTTCACAAATTCACTATCATGCTGCATGTTTCACCATGCAACGTAATGATTTTCTGTGTCTCATTAGCAAGCAAACTTGACAGATTCACATATCAGCCACAATAAATTCCCAACTTGGTCGTCGGTGGTCAGCAGATGTCAAAACAACAGCGCAGTGTGGCTTACTATACATCATGCTGCATATACAATACAAGAGGCATCATTAAGGAAAAAAAAATCTCAGCTTTTATTTATATTTGAGCAAAAAGTGTCATGTCCAAAATTGGTCCATTGGCTGAAAAACACCCCCAAAGCATTAGGTTCCCACCACTATGTTAGACAGTGGGGATGGTGTTCTTTGGGTTGTAGGCTTCTTATTTTTTATGCCAAACTAAGGAAACAACATTGTGGCCAAGAATTCCATTTTTGTTTCATCTGACCATAACGGAGAAGTCTTCTTCTTTGTCTAGATGAGCATTTGCAAAGGCCAATTGAGCTTTTCTGCGCCTTATCTAAGAAGTGGCGTCCTCCTTGGTCTGCATCCGTGGAACCCAGCAGTGAGCAGCGGCCGTTGGATTGTCTGCCTTGAGACATTGCCACCAGCAGAGCCCAGATTCACCAGCATGGCCTTGGTGGTGATTCTTGGATTCTTTTTCACCTCTCTCACTATCCTCCTGACCAGCACAGGTGCCACTTTTGGCTTCCGACCACGTCCTCTGAGATTTTCCACAGTGCAGAACATCTTGTATTTTTCAATAATACTTTGGACTGTAGCCACTGGAACTTGAAAACATTTAGACATGGCCTTGTAGCCCTTTCCCGACTTTTGAGCAGCCACAATGTGCAGCCGCAGCTCCTCACTGAGCTCCTTTGTTTTAGCCATGACTGTCCACAAACCAACTTCAGAAAGCTGCTGTTTTTCACCTTTTGAGTGGATTAAAACAGCTGATCCCAATTAATCAGGGTAATTAGGATGCTTTAAAGCAGCTTGGACTATTTGAAATGGTATAGAACTTTGGATTTTTCCAGAGACTGTGACAGTTTGTGAAGGGTATGAATAATTTTGGATATGACACTTTTTGCTCAAATGTTATTTACATTTGAGCAAAAAGTTGAGAAATGTTTTTTCAAAATTGACTACGGGTATGTTTAATTATGGGCTTGACTATGGGTGTAGACTGTTCAGAGTGCCTCAACAGATGGTGTTAATGAAATTATATCTGTTTAATGTAAAGCTGCAATTTCAAGGTATGTTTGACTTTAGAGCTTTAAGAAGACACCATAATGCTGAGTGACTGTAAGAGAGGTAATGATCGTAATTTATTTAATTGCATTCTTTTTATTCAGTTACATTTACAGTGTTGTTTTTTTAAATACTAAGCCTTGTATATTTCTTAGTATTTGATTGTAAAAATACTTGCCGATATTGGAAAAATAATTCTATTGCAGATTTGTTTTCTTTTTACATATTGTGCATAGACAAACTGTGAAATTTGCTTCCTGTCGTTACCTCTTTATATGACCCCCCCAAGGAAGTCACTCTAATTCTAAACATGTACTTTATTTTTACAGTTTTGTTTTATCTGACTCAATAAATATTGTTATTCATTTATGTTTGACATAATTTCTCATGATACATAAATAAAAATAGTTTTATTTGATTCACCTTTTTGAATTAATAGTCTGACATTGCAAGGGTAATCAGTATCAATAATCAATGGGCTCCTATTGCTACAAAAACAATGATCACAACATTGAATGAAACAAAAAGAGAATTCATTCATTAACATATTTTAATTACCGTAACACATTAAAATGTTATTATAAAAATAACCTAGATTCAGACCGCATGCCTTAAAGAGTGTGGTGATCAACAGTAAGTATGACACACTAATGTGACAAACATCTGAGTAATTCTTAATTGTGTGCTTTTTGTTCAGTTTGTTTTGCAGTGTGGAAAAACCGTCACATGCACACTGTGACTAACTATTTCATAGTGAATCTCTCCTTTGCTGACGTCCTGGTCACCATCATCTGCCTGCCTGCCAGTCTTGTCGTAGACATCACAGAGACGTGGTTCTTTGGAAACACTCTTTGCAAAGTTGTGCCTTATCTGCAGGTAAGAAATTAACTCAAGACGCTTATTCTGTTATTTTCAGAATTTCCTTTCCTATTCATGAGAATAGAAAAATGTGTGAATACCATGACCTATGTGCTGTGTGAGGCCTTTGATGGTCCACTGGTTACCACCTTGAGCAAGTCTTTTGCTTTTTCCACACATTTATGAACATGAATTCTTATGTTGTGATGAAGACAAAAGTCAAATTTTAATGGGCATTAACTGAATATCTTTCAAAGGTAAAGGTGTGGCATTGTTCTTCTCACCGGGTGTTGTTATCAGGGATATTATTTCTCTATTAGTTTATTCTACGTGAAGTAATAATTACATCTGTTCAGAAGTAAAGAGCACACAAACTTGGAACAGGTAGCTGCAGCCATGGAAACTGGAATAGCTGGTAATGGATGGCACCTGCATGTAATACAGAGATGATGTGTTTTATCACAAGCTGAGCTGTGAATTCCAGCCCTTGAGCCCTGACAATTGAATGAATAATTTCTCATTCTGTATCTTAAACCTTTGCAGCATTAGAAACCAGCAGGTTCCCACATCACAGTGCCACAATGTGCAACCAAGCCTTGCTCATTTTGATGAGATTTTGAGCAATGCCAGAAGTCTGCTCCAATATATCCATATAAGTTTGCTCTATCTTGAAATGAGGAACAGAACCACTGGCCATACTTACTAAGGACATTTCTTATTGCTTTAAATTTGGTATATGTTGACTTTTTACTATTTTTACAAAAAGCAGTGGTGTACATCCCATGGGATACAATAGCATCCCTTAAAACGAAGCTTTTTGAAAGAGGACGCCTCTGTCTGTCTGTCACCTTTACACCTAAACACCACACAGGTCTCTGTTCTCTTCCTTTTCACATCCCTCGAGTGGTGATGTGATCGTGATTTTCTGATAGTTCTCAATTCCATGCTTGAAGGTCTTTTTTCTGCCAGATCACTACCCACTTTATTACTCACGTAATAGTTTAATATTCCAGTTTTTTTAACTTTATTGTTAACAAATCCAATTAAAGGTCTGTGGCACCAGTGCTTTGGTTTCCACAGCAAACATGTAAATCTCTAAAACGTCACAGGTGTTTTATTTTTGCTAAAAGTGCTGAAAAAAGAGCTGTGTACTGTCATGGTAATGAAAATCAATGCCGCCATTGTCTTTTGGAGACAATGACTAATTCTGAGTCATGGAGAAATAAAACGGATATATTCAGTCACTGTGCTAGACTGATCACCAGTCAAGGCCAGTTTCAACATGTTATGTTTTAGATTTGCTTCACCTTCACAATGCAAACAGCTCTCTGAGAGAGTGCTATCAACTCCCTCTCTCTCCCTCTCTCTCTAAATATATATATATGTATATGTATATAGGTGAATCTGATTCATTTATTTATAAATAATAAAGTTGTAAACCACGAATAAATGAGAAGCTAGATTTATTACATTGCGGTGTCTGACAGAGAGAGAGAGAAATTGTTTCATGTGCTTTGCTTTTTTTTTTTACAGACCACCTCTGTTTCAGTATCAGTTCTAACACTGAGTTGCATTGCCCAAGATCGTTGGTATGCTATTTGTCACCCGCTGATGTTCAAGAGTACAGCCAAGAGGGCTCGTAAGAGCATTGTTGTCATCTGGGTTGTGTCGTGCATCATCATGATCCCTCAGGCTGTCGTGATGGAGTGCAGCAGCCTGCTGCCTGAACTCACAAACAAGACCAGCCTGTTCACAGTGTGTGATGAACACTGGGGAGGTCAGCTTTCACAAGTCAAACATGCAAGACTTGCAAGACTGTGCCAAACATATAATTTTGTGTCAGATCCAGAGGTTAAACTCAACAAAAGTACTAACTATACTACTCAAAACTTTCGGTTACGTTTTGCATTCTGTGCAAGCAGATTTGACCTTTGAATGAAATTGCTGGCATTTGAGATTACATTAATGAATTAATTAATTTATATATAGCATGGATTACTTTTATTGACATAGATAAGCCTGTAAGGGTCTTTCTGATCAGGGGGAGCACAGAGGGAGAGTCCTTTTACATTTAACTGGTTACAGTAAATGAGCACACTATCAAAAATGTAATAGCTTTGAAACACTGATTACTTGCTTTGACAAAAGGTCAATGAAATGCATCTTTAGAGCTATGTGTGCTGGCACTTAAGTATTTAAATGTCTTTTTTAATCCTAAGGTTTGCATCTGAAGGAGATTTCAATATAATTATGTTTGATTATTTCAACAGCGGAGATCTACCCAAAGGTGTATCACACCTGTTTCTTCATTGTCACATACTTTGCACCCTTATGTCTTATGGTCCTGGCCTATATCCAAATATGTCACAAGCTGTGGTGTCAGCAGGTGTGTATTCCACTGCCTTATTTGTTTTTTAAATCCCAGCAAACTAATTTCTTTGACAAGTATACAGTGCCTAATGAATGCACATACTTTACCAACAGATTCCTGGAAGCACATCAGTGCTGCAGAGAAAGTGGAGGTCCTTCCAGTGCACAGCTCAGAGTCTAGGGCACAGAGAGTCTGTGAGGGTGAGGACCAGCACAGTTTGTGCTGAGATCAAACAGGTCAGAGCTCGACGGAAGACAGCTCGCATGCTGATGGTGGTGCTCTTTGTTTTCGCGCTGTGCTACCTGCCAATCAGCGTGCTCAATGTCATGAAAAGGTAATATTGTGCAGGATTAAATGCCATTCAAACACAGAGGGAACAACAATCCTGGCTGCACCTCACCTTGGTATTCTCATGTTAAATATAGGCGTATGCAGTATATTTCATTTGCTGTTGCCTGTTAAAAAAAATATCAAATTGACTTGTTTAATTGATTCATGCCATTACACTGTATCTGCAGAGTTTTTGGGACGTTCAAGAACACAAATGACAGGGAAACGGTGTACGCATGGTTCACTTTCTCACACTGGCTCATATATGCCAACAGTGCAGCAAATCCTATCATCTACAATTTCCTCAGCTGTAAGTTTGTAAAACAGCCTCACCAGCAACACGAGTTCATTACTGTCCTCTAGTGGACAGTTTGGCAATTTATATTATCTTGTGCATAATTGTTAAATCTAAAGTTGAAATGCTATTACAATAATATGTTGTTTAGATCAAATGGTATTAGCCCTAACTTTCATACACAGTGTATGATACATTGGTTGTGAATCTGGAGTCAATGCACTTTTCTAAAGATCAGTTAATAAATATAAAATAAAAAATATCACTTTCTGATTAAAGAAAATGATATATGCCATAGAAAATATATATTTAGGTTCACACTCAAAGTGGATTTCATATTTTTTCCCTAGGTAAGTTCCGTGGTGAGTTCAAAGCAGCTTTTTCCTGTAATTGTTTTGGCCAAGCCCAAAATCAAACGAAGAAGAAGAGAACAAGCACAGACAGCCGAAAATCTCTGTCAACTCAAGTCAACAACATGGACAATGTGTCACGCATTTCAGATCAGATAGTGTAGTCTCATTCTCAATGCAGGAAGCCCTCATGACCAATTCCAAGTTCCAAAGCACATGATGATCTTTGTGATATTAAGATGTTTACACCTTGTTATAAAAAAAGAAAATAAAATCTCAGAATTATTGTTTTGTGTTTGGTTAGTTTCACAGGTACAGGAAAACTGAAGAACAGTAAGGCATGCCAATCACTTGTAATTACCAGAAACTCTGACACTAATATGACACATTACACATTTTAATGTTTAGTAATTTTATTATATGCAGTTAAGTGACATGATTTTATTATATTTTTATTGAATTGTAAATGAGAATTTCTTACTATTCAGCATTAATGTTGGTTTGGTTGCTAGAATCAGTATTATAGGTTTTTGATTTATCAATATTGGTCTATGTATTTCTGTTATGTTTGTTTTATGGGCAGTATTAGGAAGTATACTAAAATTTGAATATTCCAAAGAATCACTGGGAGAAACTCAAATGTGAAATCTGTTTCAAAATCTACAACGTGTGTCAATTATTCTTAGCCTGCAGTTGATTACATTACAACAAAGAAAAACAAATTAAGTATCATATAACAGTCCTCAGTCAGTGTAATAACATTAAGCTTTTATTATAATTGTTTATTAGATTTCTTGATATATCACAAAAAGGCCATAGTTTATGCTTCTTTTGAACTGTACTGCATCATCTGGAGACCTGTGATTTATCCTATACATTACTCATATTTTCTATTTGTTTAGCTGTATTATTTTCAACTACTTTATTGAACCCTACTATGAAAATGTTAAACAGCTGCATAACGATGACCACATTACCATGTAGTTGCAGTGTTTTATCCAAGGCCACCTCTACACATGGACTCCTTAAAAATAAATGAATCAATCAATCAATCAAATAATCAGGTCAGAAAACAATAGTTAAACATGGCGCCATATTGAATCTTTATTTTTAATATGCTGACTTTTCTCTATAATGTGTTATGTGGCTAAATGGCTGCCATAGAAAAACAAGTAGCAAATAAGTTGTAAGTGAGCAAGTAGAGTGAGTGTTAGCAGGAAGTTGTAAAGTGGAACAACAACTGATACCTGATTGATATCTCCAGTGATCAGAAAACGGGGGGAACCGGGTATTGAACCACTAATCCCGGGGTAAATGACTGTTCCATGATTGCTACCAGCAGCTCTCAACAGCATTTTTATTAAAGTTATGTGAAGGAAATGTTTTTTTTTTCTCTCAAGATAAGAATGAGGTAAGAATGGTAAGAATGGTGGTAAGAATGAGGTGCTGTTCCTTTACTTTTCTCTGTCTGTCTGACTGACTAAAAAGGACAATGATAAAAATGAATAAAAGCACAAATATCCTATATTGTTCTCATAAAGATTTACAACCAGTGAATAATAACGTCAAATATAACTGAAATTATAAAATACAGTTGCAAGACCAAACAACGTCAAAGGATCAGCCTTCAGCATAAATCTGTAACAAATGTACCTATGCACAATTTACTTTGTTTGCATCTCTAAACACGTGCGTGTGATGTTTGTGCTGCCCCCAAACGGTGTGAGAGAGTACACCAAATCAGGTTCTGCACTGGTTTAATAATACAGATTTATTAGCACAAACAGGCTTTCTGTCACGACACCTTTTCGCCGGGGCAAATCACCTAGACAATGGGGTAGATTAAATGGAAGTGCAATTAGATTGGATTGTCATTCAGCAAACCCACCACTTGCAGATTCAGAATCTACATGTAGCAATTCAATATTCACTGAGCAAAGCGAAATAACCTAAGCAGTTCAACATTTTAATAATCACTGTAGAAAAGACAAAACGGTTTGAATCAGTAGTGTAATCATCAACTCAGATACCTCCTATGTTAAGGTAAACACAAGCACTTTTCATTAGCAGTGACTGACAACAGAAATGGAGGACAACTTAATTTCTGTGCAGTCATCTGTGTCTGCTTTTTAAGCACTGGCAGATTTTATGTTGTTCTTATTGGAAATGGGACACTTAATTTACCGAATATTACTGAATGTCAAAATGAGTCCCATATTAAAAACTGTGTTTACATTTCCTAATGTTTTTTCTGATCTTTGATTCGTGGCTTGAATGTAAGAACTCAGAGCTATCTCTAATTTATGTCCTTACTCTACTGTATATTAAATTTGCACATGTAAGAAAATGTTCCATTTAAAAAACTGGACTGTTCTTCTCCTTTTGTCCAACACTATTAATAATGTGCATTAATATAATTTATATGTACTGTAACAATAAATTTGAACATGCACTTTAGTCTTTCTATCCTTTGATTTATTTCAGTGTGTGTATGATTTCACAGTGTGTCAATATTTGTTGGTTTGAATATGCTTAGCAAATAAATAAAAGTCAAAACAGTGATCAAAGACAATTAAAATTCACATAATGTATTTTAAGGTGTGATGTCTAAGTCTTATTTTAATTAGGGGTATGTAGTGATAGGGTAAGTAGTGAAGTATACAGTAGCTCTAATAACAGAGCAGTAAATTCAGATTTTTCATATCATTTAAGTATCAACCACCATATTAATTTCACCTGGCTGTTTTATGTTAAAATAAGGAAGTCAGCAGGGGGAAAAGCTAATTTATTGTGTGCTACGATCAACAGGTGTCAGAACACACTGATCATTGTTCAGCACAACATCAACACAACACAATTCTACATATATGCATATCTAGCTACACCTGTCCAAAGAGATGGCTGCGCATCATGCATCATCATTATTTCAGCTGACAAAGGGTGAGAGATGTTTGAGATGTCTTACTGTTGTTCAAATAACGGAGACAATGTGATTCAGGAAAACTGATGTGGAAATAAAGGCATTGAGGTTCCCATTTATAACCACTGTCACCTGGATACCTCCGAGCAAATCTCACTTTGTATTGCATTGTAGTTGTAAAATCAAGTTGCTTTTATTGCCAAGGGACCACTTTATTTTGATCCATCCATCCATTATCCTAACCTGTTTTTCTCTTAGGAGTGTCAAGAGTGCTGGAGCTAATTCCAGTTGTCACTGGACAAGAGAGGCGTGCTTAGTTATTAAACAATGCTATTAACAAATATCATTATCCTTAAAATCTGCAATGTTGATTAATGCCACTTGGGGGCAGCAGAAAATATATCTATAAATAAATATTCAAGTCCATGCAGAAAACTCAGAATTTTGTCTCCAAACTTACTGAGATAATATTTGAATTTATATTAATGAAAATAATTATAATTACCATGTATCTATTTACCTTAATTGTTAGCCTACCTGCTTGGTGCTGAGTGTACCACTGGTTTTAAAATATTCTGATGAGAGTAGGTTGAACCAAGACAATAAGGTCTACAACTCTAAAGAGCTAGAGGAAAATGCAAAAACCCTTTAAGATGACAAAAAATAATAACCCTCGATACATTGTCCTAGCACTAAAGACCAGCTCTAGACCATGGCAGCAAAAGGTTTGTTTTCATTGTTCTTTCTTGTCTGCTTTCATCTTGAAGTCCATGTGTTATTTCATTATACGGTGAAAGGTACAGCCTCCAGAAAATGTGTTACATCCTGTTGACTGTGGGTGGTGTAGCCCAGCATAAGTACGCTGACATCAGCAAGAGGGTTAGATCAGCTGCAGGAGAGTTGTCAGTTGTCCAGTCACAGCTTCACATCGGCTATCATGCATCTGATACATCTGGAAGTTGCAGCCATAATTGGTGAGTCTGAGCCAGTTGTTACTATGAAATAACAGATTTTTCTGAGTAAAACCTGCAGTTATTTATACAACTTAATATTCCTGTGTATGTTGAGTAAACAGCTCCCCTATTCTATAAAGAGTCAGTGCTTGAAATAAATAAATGATATGTCGCAAATAGCAAATGCAAATATCCTCATAAAATGTGCTTCAGAGATAAAGAAATGAATTATTGTATTAATGTATTTGCATTTCAGGAATTGCTACTACTCTGTTATTCAGCATCAGTACTTCATCTGCACCTTCTGACTGCTTGGCTTCTGTGGACACCTGCATGTCAGATTTATGCAAGAATGAACAGGCATTTTACAGTGACATCTGTGATGGTAACACATTTACAGTTAATCATTCCAGCTGCAAGTAATAGGAACATGTTTTCTAGTTCAGTTATAAAATAAATTATTACATTTTTCCTCAGGAAGCGCAGGCCATGAAGCTATTTAATTGAATTGAACTTATGACTTAAATGCAATAACTGAGGCAATAACCCGCAGCAACATTTACAAATTTCTAAATAGATAGTTAAAAAATAAAAACATGAGCTTGTAACTGTTTGTTTTGACATTAGATTGCAGTAAATTAGATTTTGTCTCTTTATATCTGCATATAAAATAGCCTTGAGAGCAGAAGGCACATCGCTTGCTTGTGTAAAAACCTGTTTTCTTGCCTTCCTCTTGTGTTATTTAAGATCAAGGGTGCCAAAGAAAAGGCTCAGAGGTGTGTAACATGACCATCCAGTCCGTGATGGACCAATTTCCTTCATTGCGAGGGTGTTTATGTGGCTGGCAGGAGGAGCTTTGTGGCTCCATACAAGCACTGGCAACACAATGCCACAGAAAGCCAGGTGCAGTATTCTCAGTACTCCCGTTCTGACTCTGTGATCATTATATACTTTTGTTTACCAGGGACAATCTGTTGTATGAACTCTATTGTGTGACAGAATGAGCATTATGATCAGATGATTTCAGGTTTTAATGGGCAGAAAAGCTCATTGTGTTATGTATTATTTGTACAGCAACGCAGTTGAGGAGGAGCACAATGAAGGACTGGCAGTCAAGCAGTTTAAAAGGCTATGGTAATTATTTTATTATGTTCTGGCAATGAGAAAATACTGAATTCAATCCATGCGGAGGTGGTATGTCTGCAAGACTCATCGACTCTACTTCGTTTCACAGTATATGATGGAGCTGGATCCTGCTTAGAACAGATTACAGTTTGTGTCAGTGATACAGTTTGCAACAGATACCTAGCACCTGTTCTTCAGACATGTATGGGAGATCAGTGCAACCGTGATCGCTGTGAGCAAGTAACCCAACAGTTCTATGGCAGCATGCCGCACAATGTCGCAGAAATGCTGGTCATTTGTAGATGCGAGGCTTCAGATCAGAACTGTCTGGATATGAAAACTACTCTGCAGAGTGGGATGTGTGGAGACGAGACCCAGATCTGCCAAGAGACAGTTAAGCGGTGTTTAAAGGACTCCAACTGCAGGTAGGTTACACTACAGTAGCACTACAGAGCTAAGAGTTTAGCCATAATGGACGTTATCATGTTGTTGTTTATGTTTATTGTGCCTTTTTAGTTGTTATTTCTATATTATTTATTGTTGGTGCTATTTATGGTTGTGGGTCTTCTAATTTTTCTATATTGAGAGCGGCTGTATTCATGGCAAACAATTTCCCTCTGGGATTAATAAAGTGTTTTGAATCTTGAATCTTGAATAAAAAATCTACCGTAAACAGAGAAATTATCTGAACAATAATCAAGTGTTCTAAAATAAACTAGAATTGTTCTTTATGTGAATTCTAACCACATGCTCCTAACAGAGCCAGTTCCTGTGAACTGTAAAAATCTTATCAGTTGATGTGTAAGGTATTCAGCAATTGTAACGCAAATACCTTTTATCTGATTGACCAGAGACCTGTTAGAAACTTTCCAAGACAAATGCTGGAGCTCTGAAGAAGTAAAGTGCAGCGTTAGTGAGCTCGAAAATACCGAATGCTTGACCCTGATGGATCCAGCTTTAATCCTTGGCACTGATGCAGAATGTAAAAAAGCCTTCTTGGCCACTTTGGGCACAGCACTTCACAGGCCTTGTTCATGCAAAGGGTTGCACAGCAATGATCTACTGACGTGCAGCATGATTCACGATGTACTTCATAACAGATCACACTTCAGTGAGTACGAGCAATTACAGGACAGTGGCTTTAATGATAAAATCAGTTGTAAGTGGAAAGATATTAAAATGTTTGTGTGTGTGTATTCTAGAAACATTTCAAAAAAGCCACAGTGGTCCTTTTCTACCCCCAGATACCAATAAATCTGAGCAGAGTCAATCATGGGCAGCTGGTAAATGTCATTTGATATATAATTTATTATTTATATTAATAAAATGTATACCAGTATACCAATGTGGAATATTTTGTCTTTTCAGATTATTTGATGTATGCCTTTGCAACTGCGTTAGTTGTTGGAGTTGTAATATTATTACCTGTAGCTGTTTTCAGTAAAATCTGGTAAGAACATCAACATCTGTGTAATATACTGCATGTTAAATCTCTGAGGATAAAAGACCACATGACTGTTTACCTCTGATTATTTACTTTCATAGGTTGAACAGAAGAAGAGATAAAACAACTTTTCAGCCTGTGCACAGAGGCAATTGCGCTGTTATTCTCTGAACTCTATCTATGATGTCATCAAAATGATACAGTAGCTCAAAATGATTTGTTTTATTTTCTAATTTGTTGATGCTGATGTTTATACGAGTGATTTATCCACAGATTCCTGATTGCAGTGGCGACATTCCAGTGACAGTAAATGTTCAAAAGAGAGTTTTAATTCTGTTTGTTGTGGAACATTGTCCACAGATGTTTTAGCTTAATTTAAGCCAAGTATGACAGAACCTTATTAGCAATATCTTGCTACATCTGGCAGCTGTATATGTGTGTTTTTATTAGACTTAACTTTTTGTTTTTTGTCAATGTAATATTTAGCTGTCATCTTTAGTCAAACTGCCTATCTTATTTCATAAAAAAATATATTGATATTGATTTGCTTAATGCCATTCTGTTTAAAAATAAATCAAGGTTTGAATAAAAAATGACAATAACAATGCAAATAAATTTAATATTTTTAATTATGGAAGTAATGCTGGAACAAGTTTGACCAGACTAACATGACTCAGCGAGGAAACTGCACCAGAAGAAACTCACACAGACATGGAGGAGAAACACACAGCCACATGAAAACACACGCAGACTGCAGACAGAAGACCCTTGGTTGGAGGCCAGAACATCCCTGCTGTGAGGCCACAGTGGTAAATGTTCAATGTTGTGCCCCTTATTTTTCTAAAATAAATAATCTACTGACTGGATTGTCATCCATATACAAAAAAATATATTTCTCCCAAAACATATGTCTCAGTATGTGTTATAGCCTTTGAAGATTATTATTTGCATAAATTGTGAAGATGGGGGCAGGCAATTATCAGAATTGTATACATTTATGCAAATGTTTTCTGTCACAGTTTAATTCCAGATTCTAATTATACTGATTTATTACTGGGCTATATGGTGAATTCAATTAGCAACAGTTAAAATAGACCCTGGGTCCTGAGGACTAAGACAAAGACATCCACAAAATTTAACAATTTATTTTATTTATATTATTTAGCAGTAGAGTGTATGTGAGCATAACTCATGTCATAGAAGGTGATTTTTAGTGGCAAAAACAATCAAGCGATACTACTTCTTCTTCCTCTTCAATAATCTTTGGCAAAATCTCTCCAGAGAAAAAAGAAAATGTTTATGTATATCTATCTATTCTGTCTTCTAATAAAACTTTTTTAATATCTGACTGGTCAGGAAAAGCAGAGCATGAGAAGTAAAGTGCAAAAGTACATATTAAAAAGCAGGAAGGAGCTTTTTCCTTTTTGCAGTTTGTTAATATTATTAAAATTTAAAGTCTGTGATGATCACAAATTTAGTGCAGCAGGTAGCCAGGGCAGACTAGCAATCAAATTCTGTTACTTGCTATTTCATAAGGTGTTTTTACAATTGGAATAAATATTTCAGCTTTGAAAAAGCTACATAGTTATTTAAAGTAATAATAACATTGATCTTCCAATTGTCTACAACATACAAATGCAAAAAGAGAGTCAAAGGTGACATACTGGATAATTGGTCTCTGTGAAAATAAACATAGGAAAATTATTCAACTGAAATAGATAATAATGCACATTAAATACAGCAGTGTAGGAAAGAAATCTGAAGGTAGCACCAACCAGGGAAGCACTTTAAAGGTAATAGTTTTAAATACTGTATCTAAATACGTTCCTTTACATAAATTTGTCACAGAGTCCTGCTGCCTGCCTGGGCAACCTTGGAGTTTGTCTTGCGACACAAAGCACTGCAGATGAAGTCCCCAGACTCTATAACCTTTGCAAGGTTAACACCCTGCAATATAATTAAAATAAATAAACTCAGTTAAATGCAGTGCCTATGATGTGAAATACAAGCTCCTTGTCAGCAAGCGAGTAAAGTAAAAATATAAGCAACAGGTGAACTGCAGTATATATATTTCACCAGCAGAGGTAGGAATTGTTAAAAACATTGTTCCTGGGATGTAGCATGCAAACGCTGTGGGTTTCTGAAAGTTGTGTGAAACCGCTGAAATTGTAAAATAAACATTTACAGAACAGCATGTTTGCAGAACAACCTGTTTATGTAAATCAGCTCTGAGAGATTGTTTGAGTTGGGTGTTGGGGTTATAGAGGCTTAAACTACAGCAGGTTTGTTTGTGTGCACTGTGAAGACATACATACGGTTTTAATGCCCATGCCATGGAGCATGTAGAGAACATCCTCTGTTGAAACATTGCCAGATGAACCTGGAGCGTATGGGCAACCACCTAGGCCAGCTACTGCCGAATCCACTGCACAGATCCCCATCTGCATGGACACACAACAGAGACATTCAGCGCCTCCACAGGCGTCAGCTCAGGTAAAATCCGGGAACAAAGGTCCTTGTTCTGTTGGATTGTTTTGCACACTGCAATGTGTCTTGCCAGGACAGCGGTCGTGTTTTACAGCTGTTTAGGAGACCTGTGGGCTTCATGTCATGGAGATGAGTGGGCACAAAATGTCCCATAGGATGGCTTGTCAGCTTAAACCACCAGCACCACATAATTACGACCTTGTTCATATGAGAAGAGCATTATAAATGCTGAACAGCACATTTCACATGTTTCTGATTCTCCTGGTTACTTGTGTTTTTACAGCTCTATGCTGCTCTCTGCATGGGGATTCATTTTCCTGCCACATTGAGAATATATTTTTGTCTTAACCTGTATTGAGTCCTCTTACATTGCGCAAGAATACAGGAATGGTAAAATTACTATGCAAATGTGAATTAATTATCATCAGTTATTACTGTTGACCATAGTTGCTGTTCCACTTTTATGCAATCCACTTATTGCATAAAAAACACAACTGCAGTCCGGTGTACTCCGAACCACAAGCATAACCTTTGTTTTCACACCAAAAAATGATGAATCCAGACTTCGGTTTTTCAGAATCATTAAGGACCGCGGTCTCAGGATGTTTTCCACATGTCTCTGGGATCCTCATGAGAATATTAGAGATGTTTTCCAGCTTCCGTGGTAAAGCCAGATGTCAGAGGATCCAACAGTGAAACAAAATTAACATGCTGATCCCCTCTAGTGGCACGGGGTCACGAAGGACTATCACCCCATGGTGCAGGACCGGGCAAGCTGAATTAAAATAAATTAAGAATTTAAAATACTGTTTTTCTTAAACAATGCTGCTAATTGGTTGCTTTTCTTCAGGACAAAAACCTGCTTATTTCAGGAGCTGCCTGAGCCAACCGTAATTGCTGTTTGTGTTGGCAATGAAGGAGGAGGAGGTGGGCTAGAAGTCGGAGCAGATCTACTCCGGTGTGTGTAGTGCACAAGATTTCCAGACCTTGGTTAAAGCCAGAGCAGGATATTGTACTAGGCAGATTTTTTTGTAGTATAAACACAGAGTTGTAATCTAGCGTGCCAGTTCTCTCACTTTCAGCTGCTAACCATGTATGGCTGGGGGTCTTCAGCATACTGTTCCTGAGAGGAACAAAACGAACCCTTCACCAGCGCGTTCCGTTCCTGTGGACACTAATCGCACAGGAACTGGTGGTCAGCAGCTCGACTTGCCAAGGCTCAGTTAGTTTCACACTACCCAGAGACCAGATGTGCACTCAATGTTTAATTGTCATATTCAGTGAGCTGTGGCTATGTAAAAAAATGCATTCCTGGGTAAAGACACTGTGCATTTTCAAACTTGCATGATTCTGGATAAGCTTGTTGACATTATAGACTGAGTGGACGAGGCCGAAGATGGACATGCTCACATTTTGGTTTTATAACTGCGTCAGAGAGCGAGCGAGCGAGAGAGAGAGAGAGAGAGAACATGTATTCACTGAGGGATATGAAGCAGCGACGCTTTACAGACTACATAAACTGGGAAGCTGAAGAAAACTGTCACAGATCCATTGCTGACACATGCAGTATATCACCTCTTTCCAGGAATGCATAAATAAGCTTTTCACTGGACTGCAAAGTCCAGATACAGTATTGGTGGGCTTAAAATAAAACATAATCAAACACGTAAAGAATAAATAAATGATATTTTTACTTTATGATTTATACATATTTTACAATTTGATTAACTCCTTATTAACATTTTATAGGGTTTAATGAATGCAGAAGAAAAAGAATCTGAACAACCATAACCATAACAAATTATTGGTTATGTTTATGGTTGGTTAAAAAATAATATGTATGTGCATACTTGATGCATCCTTTCCATTTGGGGCAAGGTTTCTATCTTGGTTGTTCTTAGTAAAATTCTGAAGGTGATGCAGTATGAGCATCTATAAATGTCTTTTTTTATTCTTTTTAGTATGAATGCTTCGATTTGTAGTCTATCCCTTTTATTCATATCTAATAAGTAAAATTATGGTAAAATAATGGTTGATAATGTTATTTATTTCTATCTGTTACATCTGTTCAACATACTGTACATGGATGTTCTCATGCAAGTTTCTGCACACAGGAATGTGTGACAGGTGCATTGTTTAATATTTTTTATCTCATTCGGGGAGACTAATATACAGCTTACTTAATTACTACTTATCACTTGGTATTCGTATTGTACAGAGTATTGTTTATCTATATTCCCTAATTCTTTGTTTATTTCTCATGGGACCTCATGGTGGGTAAACAGCGATCATAATGACATGTGTGAACCTCAACATTATAATAACATCTGCCTATGATAATTCTATGTTGGTTTGAAGTTACTGAGCCTGCACAGCTCATCATGATTCAACAGTACTTCACAGACGGAGCAGAGACACAGTGGAGAGCACAAACAGGTTATACTGTATTCCCCAGCTGCAGCTGTACACAATACACCAAAATTGTCAGTGAGAATAAATAAATTTCCTTGCCAAGCCTGTGAAATTTAAGTACATACATTGTGATTGTGAGACCTGCCAGGAGTAGGTTTGTAACAAAGCCCCCCCAGACCTTTTGAGAAAAAAAAGGTACAAAGACTGAGGAATGTCTTTATCAGGAACAAAAGAGGTGACTCAGGGCTGACAGCACTGGGGGAATTCATTTCTCTCTCAGTTGGTGGTGTGGACTTCTGGCACACAGTAATGAAAAGCTATGACAAAATCTTTCATTTCCATCCTGTTTATGTGTGAGCAAATGGTAGGCTAAATATCGCAGGCTGCTATTATATTCTGCGGCCACAAGGCAGCTGTGATGAATCATTGTAAATATTATCCATAGAGGAATTTCAATGTCCCTCTGTGCTTTTTCAATCTGCTGTCCAAGATCAACTCTTAAGATGTTGTGAACATTCCAAGTGGTGTTGCAGTGCTGGAAAAATCCGAACCAAAAAAAAACCACTGAAAAGATACAGTTAACAAAATATTAGAACAGTCTGCTATCTCAAAAGATATGAACTACCATCTGCCTATTTATCAATGATTTATACATTTATGTACTCTATACATTTTACATAAAACCTTTTTTGTACACATTATGTAGAATAGAGTGGAAAAGAGTATCCCTGTTCTATCAAAGATGACTGTAAGTATTATTTTATACTAAAAATGTGCAAAATTTTGTACATTATATTTGCTAGTATAAACCTTATGGTATTTGTGTTTATGGTTTGTTTTTTTATTGTTGGGGGATATCGTGCACTGTATTCATTGGCCCTCTAACTTTAACTATGCTGAATCTTACACAAAATAAAAGCCACAGAACATTTTTGTTTTGCATTGTAGAAATTATTCTTGAAAAAGTGCTACCAAAGTGTCTAGAGTCAGATCTGCAGCTGCAGCATTGTACATCATGTGCTCAGCAGCGAGCAAATGAAAGGATCATTTTCCACCAGCCTTTAAGCGCAGCATTGTCGGAGAGTTCAACAGCCGAGCGACAGATGAGTTAGGAGCCCCTCCGGGCCCTTCAATCCACCTAGCTTTCAGTTCCTTTGTCCGAAAGACACTGAATAGGTGAGTCTTTGTGTTGGTCCCCTCACATCTATTGACCCACCCAGCCCCCAATGTGCTTCCTCCTCTGTACTGACAATGTGCTTCAGAGACCTGATAGAGTCATATCTACATTACGCTGTTTTATATAAGACTTTTTGTCATATTTTACATTTGCTGTACTCAACGTAAGGGGAAACCTCGCTGTTCTTCCACAATATTAGTGTGTTTGTGTGGGTTGTGTAGTACTGCTGTACTAATAATATGAATAATTTCTTTCTTCACTACCGTATGTGTGATGGGAGGGCCCTTTGGAAATATCTTATGTTCATTAAGATTCTGTTTTTTTTCAGAGGGCAGTTTGTGAATCATCTTGCTTTGTGGAGAGGCCTATATCATGTTTCTTAATGCCCCTCTTCCTTGTTGAATGATGGTTCCCAGTTTTCAGTGTGTCCCATTGTAACCTACACATTTGTTTTGTGCCTTTTCAATGGTACTGAACAGAGGATACATTCATGATGTCGAATGCTACATTGTCTTTAAAGCTCAGGGCAGATTCAGGTTTATAGTGAGTTTCATAATTCATATCAATATTTCCATTAGAACATGTATTATATGTTGTTATGTTCTTGTAAGTTTTTAAATATTGAAGCTTAAATGGCCACGAGAAATGATCCATGAGCCTACTTTTTCTTTTTTGCCTGAACAGTGGAAAATAAACACTACTTGTCCACTGCTCTTTGTAAAATGCAGAAAACATGTTATCTTCAACATGTGCCTTGAAAAATATGGTGCGGGAGCAGCTTCACATATGATCATCCACAGCAGGAGTAATGATTGAAAACCTCAGAAAAGACTTGTGATCTCCACAATGTTGGCAGTTACTTAAGTAAGCTGAATGATGTCCTGGAACAAGAATCACTACCTTAACTTTGCTTTCACAGCTGGCTGCTTGTCTTTATGTCAGCATGAAAAACTGCATTGATTGATGCAAAGGCTGGGCATCTATCCATGATTGGCCTCTGGTTCTCCACTGAATATTCAAACTCATCATAAGGAGAAAAAAGGTAATGTGAAGGAGAAGGTGCCCAAAGAATCCTGGCCAAGACACTGGGAAAGTAGAAACTGAAGCCGTCAAGCCATTTAACATCAGAGGATGTGAGGATCAGCAAGGTGATGCATCACTGTCTTGCAGAGGAGAATCTACTCTTCCAACTCTTAGGTAGTGTAGATTCTATTCTAACAATGCCAGTATTTATAAGCCCTCTGCAGACCTCAGCAAGATAAAGTGCGATGCCTTTTTACATCCTTCACACAAAATCAGGATGTTTCTTCTATATTTTTCTTTCCCTGAAAGTGGTTTTAGTGGCAGGTGTGATTCACGCCTGTCTTCCCAGAGTTATCACAGATCTTTTCAGAAAACATTTCTCCTTTTCATACATTCCCCATTGTATACATCTACGTTCTTGCCATTTCCCCTGAATATACAGTTCCCCTCACCCAATGTTTGGGTCTTTGTGTAATTTCCCCTAATTTAGGAACTCAAGAAAGGCCAGGTTCCTAAGCAAAAAACTATGTTTACTATTTTCTTCTTATATTCTTTCATTGTGAATTTCTATGACACTATGAATGATTAGTGAGCCAGGTTCATGTTAGGTAGTTTGGTAGTTTGACTAATTTCTTGAATCCATTACTGATGAGCCTTTACTGAAAACTTTATTAAGCAAAGGGTATTTGTTTGCATTTACTGAAATCATCAATGAGAAAAACAAATTAACTAATAACTATATCATAAGTTTACATTTTCAAACTAATCAAATGATTGACAGAACCTATGAACATAGTAGTTGTATATTTAATTTTGAAATTAGGAGTTCACTCTTGTTCACTCAAGGAATTAAATACATTTATAAAGAAAATAAAAATAGTAAGTACTCAGAAACATGCAGAGCAAATGGTTTGCACATGCCATGGCACCAGGATCTAAATGTGTATTATGAGGTCCTACCTGGAGTGCAGTAAGGATGTTTGGCAGTGCCTGTCCATAAGTGTCATGGCAGTGAACTGCTAAAGCACTGGTGGGCACCTCCTTCATCACACTCTGCAGCATCTTCACCATAGAACCTGGTGTACCAACACCAATGGTGTCGCCCAATGAAATCTCATAACAGCCCATATCATATAACCTCTTTGCCACCTAAGAAATAATAAAAAGTGTGTTAAAAAAGATAATTCATTAATATGTTCTCCATGACGTGTGAATATGTGTAAACATAGAAGCAAACATTACAAACAAGTGTTCAAGTTCAATATTACCTTGGCAACTTTGGATGGTTCAATGTGTCCCTCATGAGGACACCCGAGAGCACAAGAAACATATCTGAAAGATGACAAGGGTTATGTAAAATGAAGATTTAATTTTTGCCTAAGGAATATCCCTCAAATACTTAAATATTTAAGTTTCGCCTGTTTAAGCAGTGTCTGTTTGTCTTGGTTTGTTGGTTAATTCTTCGTTATCTTATAATTCAAGGGAATACTACCCATTACTCCCATGTTGTCAAGGAGAGATGCACTTCATCTTGCATCAAACAGTGATGCCAAAGGGTACCATTAGTGTTGGTATCGGATGCCAAGTGGGAAGCATCCGCATGTTAAGCTATGGTATGAAAATGTGTTGAAATAACTGGACATCTGGAATATAATTTGTAACTTATGTAAAATCATTACTAAATTGTGTGTTTCTTCTACATGCCGAAAAGTTCAGCTACATTACTGACAACAGCTCTGTTTTCATTTAGAGTAAAAGTTAATGCAATATTAACTGTGAAATAAAAAGATGAAGAAAATGTTTGACATGTGTTTTTACTCATAGAAACTGACAATATCCAGATTACTAACCCACGGACTGGAATTTGTTGCTCTTTAGCAGCTTTAATGACTTCCTCAAACCTCAGCATGCTTTCATCAATAGAGCAGTTAATATTTTTTTTACTGAAGCTTTCAGATGCTGATCCAAACACCACCACTTCAGTAGCACCAGCTGCAAGCTTAAAACAGGAGAGAGACATTATTTTTGGAGTCACACTTAGTGTAAACGCAGGAATTATCTGGCATAAATGTTTATAGTGCCAGCAATTAACGCAAATTGACAATCGTGGGTAAAGAATTAGGGTTTATAGAAGAAATAATCACACTAAATATAAAATGAATGCTTACAGCATCCTGGAAGCCCTGCATGTTCGGCGTCAAAACAGGGTACTGAACATGAGGTGCTCTGTGGAGTCCTCTGAGCACATCAGTGTGGTCTGCCATCTACAGTAAACGATGTGGGGAAACATATGATGTAGAAAAATAAACCTTTAACATGTTACAGGGAATACATCAACCTATACAAATGTTTTCATTTGCTAGTTACTCTTTAATGTCACATTATTCAGTGTAAACACAACATGACACATGTTTGCACTTCAAAGGAAGCAAAAAATACAATTTATAACAGGTAGTGAAAGAGCGAGCATATGAAGAATATTCTTTGCTAAAACATCTGTGTGTCCAAGAAGGATGCTAAAGGATCAGATTTTCCTCAGTAGATATGCAGACACGAAAGAAAGCCTAATAAATCACTCAGCACGCTTTCACTGTGCACAAAGAAGACTTATTACCTGCGGTACCCACTTTGAAGAGACAAAGCTGGTGGCCTCGATCACAGGCAGGCCTGTTCCTGAGAGCATGTCTATCAGCTGGATTTTCACCTCTGTCGGAACAATTTCCTGGGGAACAATGAAAGTCAAACAGCTCTTTCTGGATTTGATTCCACTCAAGATGGGAGGTACAACAGACAGATAGTTTGTGCTCTGCGGCGTGCTGATACAGACCTTTCCTTGCTTAAAATACCTTTGAAAAAAATGACATTTGGTAAATAAAATTATTTTGCATCCTGTGACTACTGACATGCAAGGATAAAGCTGTGATATGTTAAGGAGCATAAAGGAAGCCAGAAGCCATGTCATCTTTCCTATTCAATTTCAAAGAAAATGTGAAACATCTGCTCATGGCAATTATGGTACACCCATATGTTATGCATTGTTTTATGTATGAAAGATGCAGAAAATGGGGCTTTCCAGGGGTAATAATAGATAGTAGTACAAAACAAGGGCACACTCGTACTGTAAATTAACTTCTGACTGGAATGAAATAAGTATACCTTTTCATTTTGAAGTCCGTCTCTTGGCCCAACTTCAACAATTTTAACAAATTCTGGGTACCCATCCTCTTTAATGGTCTGGAAAAAATTGGGAATAAAGAAGAGAATACAGTTTAACTGGACAACTAATAATTTTGTCCTCATTTCAAATAGTTCAGGATTTTTTTCTGATATGAACTATCAACCTCAAAGCCAAATGAAACCTGAGAACCAAATCCTAACTAAGCCTGTCATGCCATTAGAATGAAGGCTCATGAGAATGTGTCATAGACAAAAAGCCTGGGCTTGAGAAGGAGGTAAGGGTAACTCCACAAAAACCGCAAGGGATATTTTCTGGTTCAGGTTATTTTTCTGGTAAGGCCTATTTCCTAAGTACATTTCTTGTTGAATTCAACAGAAGGTACAATGAAGTCTTTAACTGCCCAGACTACTAAGCAAACCACAAACTACTATTTTTTCCTAATCGATAGCTTTCCTCTAGGCAACACTGAGAAATAAAACACGTAGCATTAGCAGCATATTAGTTAACAGCTAAAGAAGCATCAGCAACCTTTGCGGGCCTTCAGCAGCAGTTGTGTTCAAGACATGTTTTCATAACCGTTTTGCTCAACAACTCGTGAGAAGCAGCAGTGTCATTAGATATTAAACTGTCTTGTTTTGTTAAATTATTCACTGACATTTTTTACTTACATTTAGCTACCTAGCTTTTAGTAGCTTAACAACAGTAAATTCGGTCAATAATAATTTGTACTGGTGTCATTTTGTTAATAATAACAGGTGAAACTAAACTAAAACTTAACCATTTAACACTGATATGTTATATGTTGGAGAGTTTCTTTGTCCAAAAACATTTTTTCTTATTTTTGGAATTACTGTCAAGTCTGTTGAGGCAGCCTTACATCAAAGGCATACATCTTAATTTGCATTTTTTGCTACCTGTAGTCAGTTCAGAAATGAAATAGCAATTGGTGTTTAGAATCCCCCTAAAAATACAGTACTAATGTAAAAATAGAGCTGGATTGCAAGTGCAGAGACCATTATATAAGCATCAGTGCTGTGGTCAGCTGCTGTGCAGACCCTCTGTCATGAAAGAGTGATGTAGCAGAGCATGTGCAACAGATTAGAAACAAGAAATCAAAAAAATGCGCCCACCTTCTCCTCCAGCAGCCAGCGTTTTAGCCATGGGTAGTCCTGGATGAGTTGCTCATAGCTCAGGCAGTGTTTGACTGTAGTGGGTACGTTACCCATCCGAATGGCTGCGATTCAGCCTGCTGCACTGTACCTCTGTGTCTTCAGAAACCAACCTGCACAGACAGTTGCCTCTAATATAGCAAACTGAGGCGTCTGATAGTTCAGTAAGCTAATGCAGTCTGGATGATGGCGGCCTTGCTGCATGAGGAGATGGAATTAGAGGACGGCTGCAGGCAGCAGAGGATGACTCAGCAGTTGCCATGGCAGCCACATCCCCAGTGGGGAGGGGATCAGACCAGAGACTGCGATGGAGGGATGGAGAGTGAGAGAGATGAAATGGTGTGAAGCAAAGTGGCAAATGGAGCGACATGGGAGATAAGTGTTCATTGGAATGGGAGTTCTTGTGGAAGCTTTTTGAAGAGAGCTACTAGATGTGAATCTTAGTAAGGCGGGTAGTTGCAGGGCAGGAAAAAAAGGAGATAATGACACAATGATTTATTAACAGGTACTGCACTCTTCATAAAGCCTTATAGTTGTCTTATAGTTGTTTATTTTGTCTTGATTCAACCACATGATTAGATGCACATTCACCTTAGTGTTCTAGTGAGAATTGAAGGATTTAGGGAAACAGGCTGCTTTGATTGATCTCCCGTGACCTAAGCAGTTGAGGGGTTTCCATTGCCTGACATGCCACTGCTGCCAATGTCAACTGCATGGTGTAATAAAATCCCTTGTTAAGGCAGGGCAACATTTACCAGAGAAAGAGCCATTCTTCTGAACCCAGATGTTAACAATAGAGAGTCTTAATGAAGTCTTAGCATTCAACCATCTCACCACGCTAACTGCTCTGTGATGAGAGACCTCTACTTCTTTCTCAAGGGAGAGGGGTGACTCACATGAACAGTCCTGAAAAAGCCTTTTTAGTAGCAGACTTCAAAGTTGATGTCTATCAGTTGCCACCCCTTAAAATTTAAAATGCCTTGTGGTGCATTGCCTCTAATCACTTATTCATGGTTCTGTAAGAAGAAAAGAATGGCAGCAGGATTAATGGTAGATGTTTGTACAGTTTTTAAAATGCAGAGTGATTTTTTCTGCCAAAATGTTTGGTATAGGTCTATTTCTGAAAATATTAATCCATTTGAAATATTTTTTGACATGACTACTGAATGTAAATGTGCTGTGCCAGAAGACTGTGCAGATTATATCAAAGCCCATCTTTTTTTCAGAAGAACAATTGGGCTTTAAAAAATGTGTTTCAGTGTCTCTGTCTCAGTCAGTGGTAGCTACAGCAATCACTTAACACTAACTGGCCTTTTGACATTTCTACTTTCAAGGTAACATGGCAGCTACAGTTTATCTTGACAAATGCCAGCTGCAGAAAGTCACTTTGAAGAACAGAGCTTCATGAACTTTGCAGCTTTTTGGAATTAATGTAATACATGTGGGTATAGACTTTCAGTTTCTGTGTCCAAAAAATTACTCTAAAACAGTTTATCTGATGTCTGTGAGAAAAGGAAGAATCCCTTTTGAAATACTGAAAGGCTCTTGTGCAACAAGTTAGCACTGATGTGAATCATTTTTGGTTGCATATGTTTAGAATTACACAACTGACTCATAGTGCAATTAGGTGTAAGTTCTTCCATCAGCCACCTTCCAAACGTAGTTGTGTTACTAGATCACTGTCCACCAGCAATTCAGATAGACTAGAGCAATGAAGTGAAACAAAATAGGAATTCAGTCTAATTGCCAGACTACTAAAACTCTAAGTAGATTAAACTCTCCAAAGATATAATGCCTTTTAAGTTTTTGTAGATTAAGCAAACAGATACACTGTTACAGGAAAAAGGATGTCTCTGCGCTAGTTTGTAAGATGTCTCCTGAGAGAAATACATTTTACACATAAGGGTTTTGGAGACCAGGCAGATGAGAAATGACTCAAAATATTAAATAAAAATCAAACACTGTCACAACATTTTCCTACACTGGAACACAAAAGGGACCAAGCTCTTTTTTGTTCTAAGAAAGAAACAGATGTGAAAACAGTCCTTCATGGAGCACAGGTTTGGGCAAGGAAGGAAAGAGATTTTAAGCTCTGAAAAATACTGAAAACAAAGTGAAAGAAAGAAAACAGGAACCATATTAAATCAATTTTCATCCTCCATCCGTCTTCAATTTCTACATCATGGATTCAACTGAAGAATAAGCGAATCCTGGTGCTAAAGAAACAGTATGTGACCATCAGCGTGAGAAGAACACTCATGACATGGTGTTTCATAACAGAAGGTGCGTGTTGAATGTATAGTTAGAATAATTACACCCAGTCCTACAGCAACTGAATTATACATAAAACGTGCTGGACAAAAACTGGAATGTATAAATAATTTTTGTAAGGAAAGACGTCTCCATCCCATCTAATTTCCATAAAATTCAACTGTACACCACAAACACTTTTTTAATAAAATGTAAAGCCTTTATAAAAATAGCAGCCTACCTTACAATTTCTTCAGGAAGCCTAGCTTCTCTAGGCCAACTTTCCACAGCTCCCCTTAGAGACAACATGTGTGTTAAAGATTATCCTCCTCATAATCAAGCCGCAGAGCACCCCATGGTTTTTTTTGTCACAGAAGCCACTGACCTGTTGTGTTGTGTACAGGACTGCTAAGTAATAATTTATAAAATGCAGATTCTTCTGCTCTGTACATGAAGAGTTATCTGCCTGAGAATGATGACCATGAGTGCATATTAAATAAAGAATGTGATTAAAAACTCAAAATTTTGCTATTATCATTATTATTGTGGTTGTTGTTGCACAATTTATTCATATCATTCATTTAAATCTTCAGCTTTTCTTCACAAGACGACACTAACACAGCATTGTGACATATTCTGTTTATTTAGGCAGATGTTTCTAAGCAGCCAGATATTTATTGTGCAGATTTTTATATTGTTCCATAGAGGGCTTCATGGCTGGATTACGACTCTGACCGGATCATAAAGCAAGAGATTTCCTTCAGTGTATACATATCTGTGGTGGGTGAAATTGAATTTCACTGCAAAATTTACAGCAGCCAGAATGAACATGAACTAGGATTCGTGGTGGCTGTTGACATCTCTATTTGCTTCTAAATTGGTACAGAAGCATGTTATGTTTCGTTCTTTATAATTATAATGGTGTCAGAAGATGACAGGATGATAAACATCAACTTAAAGTCAAACACACTGCAGATACAATGACAGCTTACTAATAGTTTATCAACAGATTTTCATACTTTGCAAACAGCAACAAAACTCAAATATTTAAGAAAATAAGGTAAAGTTCATCAATGTCCAGTAAGTTGTCAAATCTTGGGGCATGGTCATACATCACAATCACACGATGCATCGTTCAGAGCATTTGGTTAGAGGGGAGGTGGAAAAGCGTCTCTGTAACACTGAATGTTCTGTACATCACAGTTAGTCTTAAAAATATCTAAAAATACTTTCCAAAATAAAATATATTTATTTCAAATTGTATAATTATTAGAACTGGGCACGTATAAGTGGTAATGCACTTTTCTTACTATTATTACTTTTATTATGAAAGCTGACAAAGAATGGGTCACACAAGGTGCGGGACACTGATGAGTGCTTGCTTTGAATTGACATCAAGAAGCATCTCAAACCATGAGAGCATTTGGGGAGAGCCTAACACTGCTGCAGCTATCAGCTAATGGACACTGACACAAACACTTACAAGAACCATGACGTTCATCTGTTTCTTTCAATGGCAGCAGTGAAATTAACAACTGGATTAAACAATCAGCTGATCCCAGGAGTAAATAAAGTCTAAAGTATGAAGAAGATGTGCCAATGTCCCAATGCTCGGTGGGAGTAACAGTTCCATGGCAATAACAGTGATAAAAAGTGCACGTGTTAAGGTTTGTATTTTGCTTAGCTCTTTTTTGTTTTGTGTGTTTCTTGCCATATTTTAAACAATGAATGGGCCAAAGGAGGACATAACTAACCTGGAGATAATATTACAAAGCCCTTTATCTGTCTTGACACAAAACCAGGAATATATGGTATATAATCATGAAAAATGCTTTTTTCTAGATTCACATAAAAAACACGCGTCATAACAGTAAAACTATTGTTTATTTGTATAATTGTAATTCACCAAAATTGTTTGCATTTAACGATACACTTTTTCTTTTTTTAACGCTTTCTGAAAGTGAAGATTTCAAAATGAACAGATGATTTAAATGCACAGGTGCCATCTAAAACAGTAATAGTAAGTGACATTTGAGCTCACTGTGAGTCTGAAAACATTAAGACCCTCTTCTGTGGCTTGGGGAGCTCATGCGCATATGTGAATAACAAGCAAACAGAACTGTGTTTCTGCATTGCCCTCTGTGAGGACACATTCCTCACTGGTCCTGCTGCAGCCTTGTCATACCAAACAACGTGTAAAAATGTGACCCATATGGTCTCCCTTTTCTAGAGCGACTGATTGAGCTGTATGGAAGTCACAGCCCACCCACAGATACAAATAAGGAGAACCATGTGTGCAGAGATGAATTAGGTAAACTGCACAACATTTTTATTAGATACTATTTCACTTACCTTGTGAATGGACTGCAAGCTGACACTTTAAAAATAAACTCTAAGTTGCTGTTAACAGACAGTAAACCAATGAAACATAGGATTACTAAACCAGTGAACAAAAACATTACATTTTGTAGGCTGACTGAAATCAACATTATGTCAATCGTCTAGCCTGCCTGCATTAGAAACAGCTGTAATTGAGAGCGCACAGTTAAAAGCCTGTTCAATTCTATGACTGTGAACAAATGTTTAGTTTCACAGTTTATGTATTGTTTGTGTAAAATCCATTATTTTCATTTCAAATACAAATACATTCATTGACACCTAAATAATTTGCTCAAAATACTTTGAAATAATTTTAGATAAATAATTAAAGGAAATGTGACGATGTAACATTCAGGAGGAATAAAAAAACATACATTTTAATTAAACAAAATTTAGTAAATGTTTTTCTTATGCATAATAATAATAATGATAAAGATGCTTTCCCTTTCAGCATATCTAACTGATTTGTTGCATGACCTACACATACATTGAATAATTTCCTAATTACCTTGGGATACTTTGGATGTTTACAGTTGTTAAATACAGGTAGAAGAGGCGTCATTTAACTAATTTGACTTTACTTTTAATCAAAAAGAAAACAGACTATGTAATATGGCAGCTTCTTGGGTTTTGTCAATACTCATATTGTTGGAGGATGTCTCTAAGCACATACCTCTCTGTTGGTGGTCTGAAAGATGGCTTGTTACATCACTCTTCTGTTTTTGTTTTGCAATCCATGCAAGCGTATTTCCTGCCAATGTCACAGAAGTGACCTAAATTATCAAGTATTTGCATTGTTTGACAGACAGCCAGGCCAAGCCTGCTAAGAGCTTTATGATGATTATTCCTCACTAAATATTTCATTAACTGAACAAAAAAAGATGTTCGGAACTGCCGTTCACATGCACAATATCTGTTTTATCAATCGGGTTAAGAAAATAAACACATTTGTAGTAGAAGAGAAGGTTAATATCAGCACCTGGAAACACATCTTGATCTTATGTAATTGTGTTTATATATGACCAGCGGTATGTTGTGACATATGCTATAAACCTGACAGCATGATGCATGAATAATTCACAAGAAACCCTTCATGAAAAGTAAACTGCCATGGGTTGTGACCTTCTTCCAGCTTATTTCAGAAGTGGCCACTGAAGTGATGATCGGATGAATGTCAAGGCACCTCTGACTCACTGAAGGCTGTTTTTGACCATGGGGGTCTCAGAGGAGAAGAGCCCACTATATTAATCTGTCCTGAGTATGGCAGTTGTTACCCTTTCCTTTCATGTGGGCAGGAGGTTGCTGTCAAGAGGGATATGTACAGTAGTTTTGGAGAACCTAAATAGTAGCTCATTCATAGCAGCTCCTGCATTACAAAAAAGGAAGAAATATAGCTGAATTGGAAAGATTCCATGATATTAAACAGTAGATGGGATTGTGAAGTGGTAGGAGTAATCATGCCAGGCAACAGGCCGCAGGAATGCAAATCAACCCTCAAGCCAAGAGTTAAGTTAGCAGGTGGCCTCTTCTATTCACTGAATGTCAACACTCCTTTTAGATGGAGCCCACATAACATCTGGGCAGGCCAGCCACTGCTTTTAATTAAGTGAAATACAGTCACTCAATGTTCTGCCATGTTGGAGAAAAAAAGGTTAGAAAAGTGGAAGGCTGGGGGTAAAAAAAGTGCAACAGTACATATCCTGTGTTCAGTGAAGGTCAATACAGTTGTGTAAATAAATATTAATCCTTAACCTAATCCCTACATTTCCAAGACCATTGAAAATTCCTGTGTAACCAGAGTACCCTCTGGAAATAGCATTTTGTCTTGTACTAAGTTCTGCTTACCCTGAACTAGAAAGAAATGCAACAACACTCACTATGTTTAGTTTATGGTCTTCACAATGGTGATTCTTGGCTCTGAGAAGCAACATGTAAGTTTATATAATGCAAGAGGAGGTGCACCATACCCATTACATAAATCATGTGATGGATGGTATTTTTTCCCCATAATCAGGAAAGAAGTGCTTACAAAATGATATACCTTTCTCTGTTGGCAGTCCTATTTTGGGCTGGTTTTGGAGGTCACAGCATTGCTTTAGTTCTACCACTGTACCACTAGCGCTACCACTCCCCAAGAACATGTCAGCAGGTTCTGTGGGTGGACCCCTAGTTTATATCGTACTTGTCAAACATTTATAAATCTGAGATGGTAGTCCAGCAACCATGTTTAAAACATCCACCGAACTCCAAACAGAAATATATAAGAACAACTTGCATTTGAAAGGACTTCGGGATGTGCAGCTGCGGGGAGGGAAAAAGCTCCAAGAAAAAATGCTTTTCTACATGAAGTTTAGCATGATAAACAAATCAAGGGGAATTGTGGAAGTAAAGGCAAAGCAGAAGATAAGCATTTTCGAGTGGTACTTTATTAAAATACACAACAGTCTACATTAAGATATACTATTCAGTAAACATAAAAGAGTTAGTGTGGAGCAAAGACATTTGCAGCTTTGATAAGGACCACAGAAGAACAAGTGTGCTTAAGGAAGACAAATGTATACACTGTTTAAAAATTACATAGTCCAAAAGTGATGACTCAACATAATATGAGTTTAATTCCAGGCTGACATAGTAATTCCCCTCAGTCTTATAAAAGACAAAACCGCTGGTATGGAAATACAGTGACAGCTCAGCTTGGTTTATATGAGCAAAGACTTGTTTTTCAGTGATTCAAGTTCACACATTTCCATAAACATATTTCCAACAGCCTGTTTGTGATGTCATGGTAGTTGTAATAGCATCATCTTGTGACCTCCCTCGTTTGTTAACTTGTGATGCTGGATTTTGTGACATTATTTTGAATATGTCAGTCATACAAACATATTGACTTCTAAGTATAATTGTAAAGCAAAAATGCTGTGAAAATGCATGTGTCCACTATCCTGATTTTTTTAAATTATTTGTCACATTTGTCACACTGATTTAGAAAGGAGGCCCTTGCTAAATCATGGTTAAACTGATAACCACATTTTTTAGAAAGCTGAAATTAATTTCAGTTGCCACATCCAGGTCTGATTGCTGCCCGACATGTTGAATGAGGAAATCACTTAAATAGAAGCTGTCTGACTAATTGAAGCACGCTAAGAGATCTCAAAAACACATCATGCTGTAATCTAAAGAAATTCAAGAACAAACGAGAGTCAAGTAATTGACTGTATCAGTCTAAGAAGGGTTATAAACCATTTCTGTGAACTATTATCCACAAATGGGGAATACTTTGAACTTTGGTTAAACTTCCCAGAAGTGGCCAGCCTACCTCAATCACTCCAAAAACACAACAACGACTCACCCAGGAGATCATAAAAGCACCCAGAACAATATCTAAAGAACTGCAACAACAACAAGGAAGAGACGTCCAATCGATGATTAACAAAGAACAAAAATGGTCGTTTAGCTTTTTATAAGCATGCATGCGTTACATCATAAAATAACGCAGCCTTTCATAAAAAGAACATCACGCCAAACATGTAGTAGTAGTGTGATGGTCTGGACAATTTGTTGTAATAGATGGTAGAGTTGTGGCACAACCAGTTATTAGATTTGGGGGGAAATTACCTTAACTTGTAGGCACAGGCAGATTTGACCAGATCCCTTTACCGTATTAAATAGAATAATGATCTAAAAACTAAATTTAGTATTTACTCTTGTTATTTTCATTCAATAAACTATTTAAGTGTGACAAATGTGAAAGAAAATCAAGAAGAGGGAACTATTCTTAAAGCAGTGTACTAAAAAATGTATATTGGAAACAATTAAAAGGGGAAGTGACTTTATTTATTATGAGGCCTCCAGTGAAATGTTAACTCATAAAAATGATCATACAGACATAACTATGAGAGTATATGCCAAGGGACGCTGACGTTAAGAGATAACTGACATAAAATCAACACTTTGTCCTAATCATTTAAATATCACAATATTCAGTACTATTTAAAAGAAACAAAAATAAATTAGGTAATAAAACTTTATATACATAATACTGTACATTATATCACATCTGCAGCAGATGAGTTTTCCAGCAATTCCCGTACCAGAACGCATAAATTAAAGTGAGCCTTTCCACTAATGGCAACCACATGATCTAACTACCATATTTCTATATTTCTTTAGAATAACATTTGAGCTGTCATCAAAGTAAAGAACTGATATTGCATTCAACTTGGTTGGGGCACAGCATGGCTTTGGCACATTGTCAGGAAACATTAAATGAACCTATAAAAAAGAGCATAAAATAGGTTTAAAACAGGTGCAAGGACAGTGAGTTCTTTAAAAGACTTATAACTGCTAAGAAGAGGATGGTGGCTTAAACAATTTTATTGTGGTACACATGTGCTGCACGCTCTGAAGAATACCTACCAGGGTTTGCACTATGGCGTGATTTGTTGCATTCATGTGTGCATTGAGTGGAAAGGAGCATTCACCATCACAGTAAAAAGCAGCATAGCCCTCAGGTGCAATGATCCAATCCTGGAGAAAAAGAGTACAGTTACCTTTCTGTATTAATCTCCTCTTGTGTGTTTTCTTATATGTACTAAAAAAAAACATGTGGTTCATTGTGTTATTATGTATTAATTCTGCCGGTGTCTTACCTGCCAGCCCAAATCTCGAAAGCTGACATAAAGTTCGTGCTTCTTACAGGCTTGCTTCTGCTCACTGGTGTTCACTATAAAAATAAGTTTTCTTATTATGGTATATGATTTCTAAATCTTTGCTGTTTGCAAAATCAGTATACAGTATATAAAGTACAACAGGGAACGAATAGTATGCAGATTTTTGTAAGTACACAAAAGTGAAAAGCACCTGATCATTAAGATGACGCTTGGAAATTTTTGCAGTAAACATTTAACCAACTGACTTTATATATTGTACTAGATTCATTATTTTGGGATAACAGACATTCAGGGGCTGTAATTGTAGAGCTGCACAAAATCATTGATCAACACAACAGCTAGATTAACCATAGGTAATTAATCCACCAGTGTAATATTATGGATTATTCTTTGAAATATTTACAAATTGAACAATATAGTGCATTAGAGTAAAGCTGTAAATTATTCAATCTATCTGAGTCCTAATATATTTTTGCTAATTTCTCACAGTAATGTTATTTGACTTTAATACAACCAATGTCATTGGCAAGACAAACTTATTAAAAATAGAAAAAAAACTCTGTGATAGTTTTTTTAACTAGATCTGAACTAAAATAAGTCATACCTCCAGGTTTTGATGCCCTAGATGATTCTTGTTGATTGGTAGATTTATTGCGATTGTGATTCTTTTTTTTCCCCCCAGCAGCTCTCACTGAGCGAAGCAACACCCCACTGGCCTTGAAGAAAGCAACCAGGAACGGCTGTTTGGACTGTGGCCCATTTCTCCCAATGATTCCAGCAGATTTTATGTTGATACTTCGTCCTTTGAAAAAAGTAGGTAAATACAACGTTCAAGACAAAACCAAAGAGAACTGGCATATTTTAACAGGTCATGCTTCCTGTTATTTATTTGTTTTCTTAATAAATAATCATCATCTACACACTGGATCTCAACAGAATGTGCAGTTCACATTGGTGAAGCAAAAGTATATTATTGGACATTGAGGATTGTCTCAAAAAAATCTGAGTATTCCTGTAGCGTCTGAAATAAATCTGTTGAGGTAACATGTGAAGGAACAAATACTGAAGTCATAGATGAAAAATCTGAACTTCACTTACCATCTACAGTCTCCACGCAGAGCTGCAGGCCCAAGTTCTGCTGTGGGTTCATCACCCAGTGGTTGCTGGTTGCTGTGATATCAAACACTAGCCAGCCCCCATCAGATCCCTGCACTGTTTTGGAGTCAAGCAAGAATGTCTCTGCATCTCTGGAGGTAAGATAAAGCAATAAAACGAACATCTGTTAGAAATAACATGCAATTAAAATAGCGAGCATATACATGCAAACAGAAAGACATTACTCATTACATTATTAAAAACATATTATAATCATCATTAAATACATTTTTAGTCTCTGTGGTTGTATACGTTTGACCACTGTTGGTCAAACAGATGGTGAAATAAATGTGAAACATCATTGCCTGTTACATTGTGTTAGGCCCAGCTAAGCTTTAAACGGACACAAAAAAGAAACCATATGCTTCTTTGGGGGCTTTTAAACAGAATCCTTAACCACAGACTGGAATTGATAAACAAGGTATCACTGAGTGATCACAAGAGAATGTTTTAGCCCAAACTCTGCAGCAGAAGCCAAAACCTAAGTGGATTTTATTAGTTTCTTCATCTCTTTATGCTTGTGAAACCAAACATTTATCTCTAAAAAGGCTCTCAATATTGAAAACTGGTGAATTGCTTATTTAGTAGTTATTTTTCTATGCAAGTTTTGTACTGGAGAGATAAAGCCGACAAACATTTAAATAAGTAATAAACTGCAGTTTATGTACTGTGTAAGTTATTGACTGGGCAAATCAAGAGTTTTAAATCATGTACCGTATATCAGGCATTGTCTAATTTTAACATGAGCCTGACATAAGGCATCAATCAACCCTGAACGTTTGAAAAGCCCAGCTTTGCAGTTTGCTTTGGGTTCCTTTCAAATGGTAGATCGGATAAGGCAGTGACTGTTGAGTTTTGGTGGTTACATGGTTGGAGAGAACCAAGATTTTCCACATGGCCTCAATAGTTCGGGACCAATTCACGTGTTTATTAGAGGTGTAGTGAAAATGAACCTCATGTGGAACTCTACACATGTGTAACCCTTGACATACTGCTGAACTACCCCTTTTAAATGTTCAGCATTAAGTCTGTAGGTATTTAATATTCCCACAGCCATGTACAAGAGGAAAATGTTTATCCTGTCCATTAATATGTGATTACTGGTTAAGGTCAGAGAGCAAGTTCCAATGAGTAGATGCCACATAGATAGCAGTGACCTTTCTGTTTATGTTCATATAGCAGTCTCCTCTAGCAATTTATTGTCAGTGGCAAAGTTCAGGTCAGGTTGGTGGAAAGTAAAGCAAAGTTGACTTTCTGACCACCATTAGAGCAGCAGCTTCTTTTTTCTTACAAGTAAAACCAGTGTGTTTTAGATATGGAATCATCTATGGAAATATTTTTAAAAGAAAGGAAAGGCATTTAACACATTGTTAGACATCAATAATACACACATCACTCACTGGTGAGAAATGATGAATGTAAACATAAAGTTGTCTCTAGTTATGTGTTAGACGCAGTAGTAATATTTTCTTATCTTAAACCTCTTAAACCTCATAAATTCACTGCTGAAACATAAATTAGAAATAAAATCAACATAACATAAAAAGCATGAGCTGATATTAAACAATTTAAAAATTACATATTTCACTTGTATTTTTTAAATCACATTAAACAAATTGCTCCTCAATGTGAAACATATATTAAAGAAATGCTTGTGAAGACTTAAAGTGAGCAGTGTTCCCCTTTAAGATGACAGTCTATTGACTTGAACCGTTTTAAAGCCCAGGAGGGCCATATCTCCCCTTCAATCACCCACACACATTTTTGGCAGGCTAATGTGGGCCCACTTTTAAGTACACCCTTGTGTATTGAGCTATGTGATGGTTTAAACTTCCGGGATATTGTTAAGACAGGCAGGTGGTGGGCATAACAGTGACCATGGAAGCACCCGGGGGTGCTCCCTCCCCTCTATTGTGGGCCGTCATGGTTTCATATGGGACGCGGCCAGTTTGGCAGGCAAACACAAGACGAGTGATAACTGATGGACCTTCCAAGCTACATAAGTGGCCAACTTGCTAATGGAGTTCTCTTTATCCGAGAACTATATTTGTAAGGCAGACACGGTGTGAATGAAGGAGAACAGAGTTGGAGATAGACCGACGTTCTGTGCGAGTGGAAAGTTTCACAAAAAGTGTGTCCAGCTGTATAAGACAAGAGCTGTTGGACTGTTTGCCATTTTACTTTAAACTAATATTATTGCATGAGATTAAGTGCAGCTAAAACAGTGGCTATTTTTGTTTGCATAAATATACAAGTTCTGGTGGGTAATGCCTGCTGATGGCTTTGAGAGCAGGCTTGATGCAGATGTTTGATATAAAATCACAGTCAAATGACAAAATCAGCATCTTTATTACCTTCAAAAGGTATTTGGATATTTACCGTAGCATTGTCATAACATAAGAAATACACAACTTTATTTAAGTGGAGCTACAAAGATAAATATATTTAAAGTACTCACTGAGTGACAGAATGGCCACTCTGAGTATAACATTACCACACTAAAATGACTAATTAGAACTTGACTTGACTACTTTACATGTAGATTCACATGTAACATCTTAATTCGCAAAGAAACTATAGTAACAATATATGTAAGATATATGCACTATAGTATAAATAAATATTTTATACTTTTTGGACTAGAAGTACGAAGATGCAGAACACTCAAGTAAGATGCAAATACTGCATTTCAAAATTAGATCTAAATACAATACTTGATTAAACGCACTCAGCTACAGTTCAGCACCTCCTGAATGACGGAGCACTCACTTGTTATGGTATTCTTTGATGACTTGATATATAGAAACCTTCAGAGTGATGTTGTCGTAGCGTGTATGGCTGCCGTCCTTATAGATCCGAAACTCTGCAGCAGTCACCGCCTCTCCATCAGGGATCTGAGTCAGATCAAAGCGAAACTCCTTGTAGTGTCTTCGTTGGTGAGAAAAATCTTTATCTTTCTCCACTGAGGAAGAAAATATTTCATTATTAATCTTTTGACTTTCATCCACACTGACATACTGGAAGCAACGCTTGCACTGATACGAAAGTTACTTCAACTCCTGAACCCCTGCATGTGTTGCTCAAAGAAAAAAATATGTAAACATTAAGGCACAGCAAAAAAGTGATTTATCACATCTTCTTTTACATTCCAGGTCCAATCCAAACATTTTGACTACCAACAAAAGCACTTTCCAGTTCATTAAATCAGTCAACTGAATACAGGTAGCAGTTCCCAGACAGGCCCTCTACTGTGTGCCTAACTGCATTCTCTGGCCATGATGAATGGGCTGTCAGTTAAGAAAAACAGGCTGATTTCAATTAAAGACACTTTCGTCTGCTCCTCAGGTGAAAGAAAAGACCAGCAAGGATTCTTCAACGTCATGTGAGCGCCTACTCTGACCTCATTTCTGACCTTATACTGGCCTCCTATAGGTTTCATACAATGCAGTAGAAGTGCTGAATGACCCTTAACCTTTAAAACTAAATATTTCTACTATACCCAGTAGCATAATTGATTGATATTTGGAAGTCTTTAAAAACTAATAACACGTGACTATTTTACACATTGCATAATGGAAATAAAAGAAACATTCACTTAAATAAATGTATTTATTCATTCATACGTGCGTTGTTTTTCAAAAGTGTCTCAAAATGACTTACAACATGAAAGAGTCTCAGTGTATCAGTACTATCAACACGCTGACAAAGACACTTTGTTTCTGTGACCAACAACTGTCTGACACCTCTACCTCGTAGCAGAAAAGAGGCACAGGGCCAAGGTCAGTAGATTATCTGACATCTGTGCCAATACCATCAAGCGCATTTCCCTGATACTTTATCGAGTGAGAATGCCTGTGGTTACTTAGCACCAACAGGTCAGAGGACAGGTCTGCCTTTTAGCCACAGGCAGTAATACGAAGCTGCTATAATAGCAGCTACAGCTTCTTACACACGGTATATATGCATTGAATGCCACATAGACGTTTCTTGAGGTCAGTAGCTATATTTGTGTGTACTGTAATAAAAACAGAGGCCCATTGAACACTTCCCTGACAGTCCCCAGAACGACAGCAGAGCTTTCAAGCCTGACAGTGTACATGGCATGGTATACTGGTAAGTGGAAACAGATGGGCTCGGGCCAAGGTGAAGGATTATACTTCCAAAACCTCTACACAGTTCACATGTTTGGCTTTATATTGAATAAAATAAAATACCTAACAAATTGTGTTAGGTAATGTTATGACTTTTTTATAATGCTAAATCATCGGTCACATCATGTTATGGTAATGTTTGTATTTAATGTCTAATTCTGCAATGTTGTATCATGTTCCACTTTCCATGTGCTGTACTTGATATTCTATTTCAATTTTCTAATCATTGTTACAGATAACCCAAAAATGAAGACTGAAGGACTCCTGCTTTCTGTTATTGACACAGTTTCAATTTATGCAGCCATCAGTCACCATCCCTTCAATTTTAACTACAGGAAATAATTTAGACCAATTTTCTCAAGGTCAGACAGTCATCTGATAAGTTTCTCTGAACTGTAGGGTTAAGGGTCACGGCTACTGAACAAACACCATCATTATACATATCAACTGTTCTGTACTACAAAGCAGCACAAATTGATGGGGTCGAAATGCTCCACCTAACTCTGTTCAGTATAAAATGTTTCATGTCCAGATGACTGACGTATAAAAATGATAACATATAAACAAATTCTACATTAACTTAGGGACGTAGGGCTTCTGAACCACTGCGTGTAAGTAACGCATAGTTAGAAAAAGACCAAAGAAAACCTACAGAACAGGACAGTTCAGATTATTCAAAACATAATATTAAGGCTATGTGTGAACAGGAAATACATCAGTTCACCTATATACGCTTGACTCCTTGAAGACAAAGCCACAGGCTGACTTGTCTGCACTGCGTTGTCAGGACCATTGCTTGCTCCAGTGTAAACAATATTTGTAGTTTCTTATAGATATATGATAACATAATAATACAATGAAATAAAATGAATGCAGGTAATACACTCTAAATACACATGTGGCCTATGCAACCAAATTGTGCCACCTCTAAATGTTATAAGAATTAAGCTCGCATTCATCGGCTTTCGGTTACTTAATTCCTTAATGAATTAATAAGATCTGATAACAAAAGAAGTCTTTTAATGGCACTTACCTAAATTGACGAAACTCATAACCATGTCTGCGTCATTGAGAAAGTTGGTGTCGTGCGCTGTGGGGAGGATGGGGCTGTGGCCTAACAGAGGGGCCGCTCGGTATGACTGTGGGACACGGGAGTACGCGGTTTGCTGGGGGCTGTAGTAACTTCTCCTAAAGTGCCCGTCAGCCTTCGCACTGAAGCTCCTCACTGCGCCCTGCTGCGCCGCGGCCGCAGCCGCGGCCGCCTCCTCCTCCTCCACGGCCATGGCGTTGTACAGGTCGATCATGAACAGCGGCGCGGAGGACGCCTGCTTCCCGGGAGAGAAGGGCCTCGGACGGTGAGGTAAGCCTAAGATAGAGAGGATCTCTCTCTGGATCTCCCTGCGTTCGTGATTGCGCAACCTCCTGTAAATAAAACTGGAGTGCACATGGTTGTCACTCAACCCGCAATGAGCGCAGGAGAGAAAACTCAAACAGCTCCACGCAAGTCCAAGTACAGCCCGGTTCAAAGGTGTACGCGCTGTCATCTTGACAAATAGCTCACGTTGGGCTGTGAAGATGAACTACATCGCACGCTGGGAAACAAATAAAACCATCTATATCACGGCCACTACAGAATCATAGACTTTCCATATTTGACAGATGATACCGGTGATAAGTGGCTTCACGAGTCCTTCTACAAGTTGGGCGCGTGCAGCAGAGTCGCGGCTCCTCTCGTGTGCGCGGGGCTCCTCCAGCAGTTTTGTAGTCCTTCAGGATCCATCCAAAGTCACAGCAAGTATTTATGGAGCTGTGACCCCGTCCCTCACCTTACTCCTCTGTGATGAAAAAGCGTATAGTTACGCCCATAGCGTCGTGGGATAACCCGGAATTTCCAGTGGATGAAATGTGATAAACTGTGTCAAAAGTGTCCAGAGAAGAGCTCTCGACTCATGGCCCGACGCGCTTTTTTCCTTTTTTTCCCCGAGAGAGACTACTGGGGCTAGTTGCCCTCTGAGTCCATCCCACACTCAACTTTTGTTTTTTTGCATCCACCTCTAGCAGCCGCAATAAAACTTCAGCCCAGTCCCATGATGAATGTGGCGGTGGAGGAGTGTAAAAGGAGACACTTGAAATCCGAGAGCCCATCTTAACGAGTGAAAGAATAATGACAGAGCCTTTTAATCACCTCAAGTTAGTGAAGTCCGCGTGTTCACGGGAGAGGGCTTCAGCTGCATTCAGCGAGCATGCAGCAGGGATCCTGTTTGTTCCTGGTAGTTGTCACTAAGATTCAGTAAAAAGAACTTATTTGATTTAGTTCACTAACAGATAAGTGGGTCAGCATGTTTACTTTCCAGATAAGAAGAGTAAGAAACTCAGTATTCTTCTTAAGGCTTCTTCATTTTCTTAAGATTTCAAAGGTTAAAATCAATGTTGCCAAAAGAAAATACTGCAGGCAGAAATTTGTTGGAATTCAACAAAAAGCAGAAACTGACTGTGAGCATAGAAAAGTCTAAATGCCATAGACTGCTAAGAGGAGAATTAAGTAAAGTAAGCAGGCCTGCTGGGATCATCTGAAACATTAAAAAAAAGGTTCAGGTGATTGGTGGCTGCTGTCCAAGATGAGAAAAGAAAGCTGCTGGACAGGCTTTGCATTGCCACATAGCACCATCTACTGTACAAACAGGGCACTTCAATTGTTTCAGTTTCACATGAATGCACCTCCCACTAAACTTAGTTTATAACTAATTCTAGTCAGCAGGTGTTCATGTGGGAGATTAACTTACCGGTCCTGCTCACAATTCCTCCACCATCTTTCAGCAACAACCTATTCTAAAATACTGCTACTGCTCAAGTCATCAATGAAGTATAATCAGCTAACAAGATTGCATCGAGTCTATCACTGGTTTGTCACTGTACCCATTGTTATTGTAGGACTTTATTTTTCTACACATGCTTAGAAAACACTTTCTGAGAGACATGCGAACAGTCAACCTAGTGCAGGGGTAGGCAAGTTCGGTCCTAGGGAGCCGCAGCCCTGCTTGTTTTCCAACCCTCCAGCTGTTAACCACAAGCAGGCACTGTTGATTACCTGGATAAGGTGTGTTCAGCCAGTCAAGAGCTGTAAGTGCAGGGATGGTTGGAAAACAAGCAGCGCTGCGGCTCCCTAGGACCGAACTTGACCACCTCTGTCATAGTGCTAGCCATGGTGGTGGCTAACCTAAGTGGGTGGGTGATACGGCACACTTAGTGGGCGTAGGAGCCCAAAACAAATGGATGTCCATTTATAGACTTCAGAGTACAACAGATAGCTTAGCCTTTAGAAAGTAATCTCTCAAGAATAAAGCAAATTTGGCACACTGAAACCTAAGCCTTTCAAGCTTTGTGCCTCTGACTATGTTTAACATGAGCACCCACCTTCACAAAAGTATATATGTAACCTCAGAACATGAAAAGCATAATATGACCCCCTTAAATCTCAAAGGACAGCACAAACGAAGTCCATAAATCCTTCTGCTGTTGTTTTTTTAATTTTAGGACATAGCACTGCTGAAATACAGTTCTGATTCTTTTATAAATAACAATAAAATACCTGCTACAGTAATGAAAGGTAAGCCACAGATAAAAACGTACTTAGAATTTCAAACTAAAATGTCAGATTGTTCTTTTAACATTATATATTGTAACTGGAACAAAATTACATTGAACAGGTACATTTATCCCAGGTTATACACACTATTAGCTGTTGTAAAGGGTTTTCATAAAGAGATAAGTGCTAAACAGTCAAACTGAAGGCTTAAGGAACACAGACTTACAGCAGCTCATAATCAGCTAAAGGAAATCAAACTCACAGTTTAGTGCTGAAAATTACTAATTATTTCTATTATATATGACATGACCGAATGAACATGGACTTAGAGGTTGTGTTGTTTTGATTTTTACAGAGTGCATTGCATCCACTCAATGTGCAGCATAAATGTAGAGTGATGTGCAATGTACAAACACCAGGGGGCATTATGGGAAAATGACCCAAAAACACAACCCTGAGAGAGAGAACCAGACATACATGCAGAGTCATTTCTACGCAGTGGCTAGCTAGGTGGTTATCTGGGAGCGGGCTGGAGGGGCACTAAAAAAGAGAAGGGTTGTTTTGTAATTGTTCGGATCTATTTTCTAATTATATACCTCACTCTCAGCTGGTCCTTTACAATAAAAACACAGCATATAACACGCAAGGGGAAGCTGTGGATAAACTGGGGTAAGGATTCTTTTGGTGTTTGAGACAGGGTCTTGCATAACCAGACATTTTTCTGCTTTGCTCACACCACTGCAGCCAGATTATACGTTCGATGCAAACATTACACTAATGATCCACCCACTATAAATCATACCATCACGTGGTGCATACATACAAATGTACAATGCTGCATATGCACAGGCAAGTTTTCAATTTCAGCCAGGTAGTTAGTGACTTGGTAGATTTAACAAAATAAAACGTGAACAACTACAAATTAACATATAGTAACATAATGATAAGGAAAAGTAACACATACTCATAGGGATAATGTTAGGCATGTGATTGCCAGACATAATTCTTTAACTGTGTTATCAGAGTTTTTTCCCCCATGCTTTCAAATCCGCTAACCACTCTGCTTGAATGACAGAGTGCTGCTTAAACAACAGGTCAACAGGTTCTTTTGCAGTTCTCCTTAAACAACAATTTCCAATTGTATGTATTCCATCTTCTTGATATACTCTTCACTAAAATGTTATTGGAGTTCATGGCTTGGTTTTTGTCCTGATATGCACTTTGAAGTATGGGAACTTTCAAAGTTCACACATAATTTGGAGTTCCACAGTAAAGGGTATGATTATTTCTGGGTTTGATTTTTTATAAAATTAGCAAAAATGTCTAATGGGAAATTGCATTTAAACTGATGGGCACAATTATAATTTTCCCCAATTTCAAGTTAAGTTTACAATGCAATAATACATGCAAAAAGGGATGTGAATGAAATAAAAAACTGTAACAGGAACTAGTGTGCATGTAAAGAAACAAATGAATGATGCTGATCACATGACAAAGAACATTGATAAAGTTACATTTAAATGATGCTGTATTATAAAATCATTGACATTAAATATTCTAATGAAATCTGAGTCCCTAAATTTCAAAAAATGACAAGGCATATGTGTTGCACACAAGATGCTTAAAACAGAGGTATTATATGGAGCCAATTATTAATTCTTTTAACACCAGTGAAACCTAAAAGCCTGTTCAGTGATATCTAAAAAGTTATACAAAACATCTATAAAAAATGTGAGAGGATCTAATTCTGTTAACTGTCCCTAATCACATTACTGGTGTTAGAAGAGGTCTGTTCTGTTTCCATGACAGAGAAAACTGTAAAGGTGAGATCTTCCTGAGAATGGCTGTTTGTTCCACATCAGCTTTAGACTGGTGCCTGCTGTGGCGCTGCACTACGTCAATAGTTTGGCCCTTTGCTGTAAGAATCCCGCCTCATCATGCTATTGTAGCACATGGATGGATCACACATCCCAGGCTGGCCAGGGATGCCTGGTTTACCACTTCTACCTTCTGCTCCATTTAGACCAGGTGGTCCAGCATTACCCGGAGGACCTGCTTTACTGTACCCCTGGGGGCCCATTGGACCTGTGAGATAAAAATACTAAGCTATGATCACTTTAAGGGATGGTACACTATAGTAAATGTGACAGTAAAGCCTTAAAATACCTCTTTGAATTAACAAGTATATATATTTACCTGGAGGCCCAGGTGGCCCTTGTTCTCCAATAGTAGTTTGACCAGGGCTGCCCTTCTCGCCTTTGAAACCTGGTTCTCCTACAAACACAAGTGTCCTATTTAGACCTCTCAAAAAAGGTTTATCCAATAGCAACTGGACTTAGTAGGTTTCCTATTTAGACCATTCTTCAGAAAACGTTTTAAAAACCTACTCTGATTTGATGCCAGTTTTACCTTTAAGCCCAATAATACCAGGGTGTCCTGGGTGACCTGGTTGGCCTGGCTGTCCCCTGGCACCACTAAGCCCAGGACGACCTCTGAGTCCCTGAGGCCCAGTTGGACCTGGGGTACCTGGAGGACCAGGAGATCCAGGACGGCTTTGACATCTGGTGCAGCTACTTTGTTGGTTGCTCAGCAACAGTAAAGGCAGCTCAGCTAGGATGATTGAAAATAAAAAAAAATGTGTATGGAAAACATACATGAACACATCATCACTCAGTTTGTAATGATACTCACTCTGAATCATCTCTCTGCAGATTAGTCGAATGTAATTGTCCGACAATACACTTTCCTGAAATAAAAGGTATGGATCATATGGATTATCAGTGACAATCCTCTCAGTTTTGTCAGTAAAATTGTTATCAAAATGTATATCACACATACAGATCTTCCCTCAGGTCCAGGAGGACCAGGAGGACCAGTAATCCCCTGGGGCCCTCGGGGGCCAGGTGGGCCTGACTGGCCCAGCTGTCCAGGCCTTCCCCCTTGGCCTTCTTGTCCTCTTTGCCCTGGATCTCCTGCTGTCCCTTTCTGGTAAGAAGACCACACCAATGTGAGCAGGTTACATACACACATGATAATTCAGGTATGCATAGTAATGAATGTATTCAGTATAACATACCTCTCCTTTTAGCCCAGTTTGACCAGTGGACCCCTGTCAATCAAAGTCAAAATAACTCATTTGAAAGACACAACAAAAACAAGAAAAACAAAACGTGCTGTTTGTGTCCACCCTAACAATGCCAGAAAAAAGACAGCACTCCAAAGTTAAAACTCACTAGCTATTTATTTTAAAGTATGTGATAATATTCTACCCTGTATGGCAATTGCATAGTCTGTATATTTGGCTCTGGTTGCAGCTTTAAAATTTGTTTTTGTTGGGCCAACATACATTCTTGAACACAAGCAACATACTGTATCATGTACCACATTAGAAGTTTATTAAAAAAAAGGAATGTTTGCAATCTGTTGAGAACATTTATCACACCTGACACTGTATATCTGTGAAGGTTCTCAGTCATCCAGGTCATGGGTATCTCAAAAAAGGTTTATCCAATAGCAACTGGACTTAGTAGGTTTCTTGACGACGTTTCGCCCTTCTGTCCAGAGG
>JAUMTR010000007.1:8071816-8135762 GCA_032270685.1 Microctenopoma stevenorrisi | reverse complement strand
CGTTTCGCCCTTCTATCCATCTCTGGATAGAAGGGCGAAACGTCGTCAAGAAACCTACTACGTCCAGTTGCTATTGGATAAACCTTTTTTTAGTTTATTGACAGTTTAGTTATTCTTGAGATGGTGCAACTCTCATGTTTTGAGATGCAAAATTTTCCTCTACTGTCAGTAGAGGAATAACAGAAAAACAGAAATGGTACAATGCAGATCGCTATTTATTAAAAAACCCCATAATAACATTTTACATGGGCATGATTCTTACGATCCCAAGGGAAGCAAGCAGAAGATGTGAGCTTATTTTATTGACTGTTAATGTTAATAATGTGGCATATGAGTAACTAAAAGAAAGAGATGTACTGTTGGCAGTAAGGACCACACGGTGGCAGTATCTACTACAATAGTTTTATACCGGCTGATCAATAACCTAACTTCCAACAGACTTCCCAGACATAGACAGTAGAGGTAAAACATATTCTGAATATGGGAAGTCATTATATATTATGTATATTTATTGTATATAATTTATATTTTTTACTAGTATCTAACAAAGCTGATCAATAACTCACCTGAATCCCCGACTGACCATGCTCTCCTTTTTCACCTTTCAATCCCTGATGAGAAAGTTATGAGAATTATATTGTCAAATGTTTTAATGTAAACTAAAACTGTAACTAGAGCGAGGGAGGAAGCAACACAAATGTTTATCAGTCTTTAACGTCACCTAAATGTCCAGTCCTGCTCTTGTTTACTGTGTATAAATCTTGTATAAAAAGCTCAACATTAGAGAACCATCGTCTTTTCTATATGAGACTTATCCTGGGGGGTCTGCCTGGCCCAGAGTGGAGAGACTGATTCAGTCAACAGAAAGTAAAAAGTGACAGAGCGAGAGCGAGTGACAGTCACAGTGTAGTGGGAGGGGCTCAGTGCCCCATCCCAGAGAAGGAGACTTATCATTTATTACAGTGAACTCTGACAGAACATAAAATGTGAGATCTACGCCCCCAAAAAAAGTCAATCTGTGCAATTAATAAGGAGTTTTTGCCTAGAGTCTTACCATATCTCCTCGTTCACCAGAATTCCCCTTTTCTCCCTGTTATAAAAGTAAAGATGTGATTATAACTTTATAGATGTTTTGCTGCACTAAAGCAACCCGAAGGCCAAATGATTTACAGAAAACATACTTTCAACACTATTATACAAATGTCTATAAATGATAACTTTTAATGGAACTTACAATGACACTTCAAGGAACACAATCAAGGAAACATGAATTTCTGGTGCAAGAATGTTTATTACTAGCTAACAGTTACTGTAAATACTGTAATTTCACTGTACGATCACTAAATACATTTTCAGTGATCATCAGTGATGCTGACATTAAATCAGAGCTAAAATACCTTGCTGCCCTGCAGGCCTGGCATGCCTCGGTGCCCTGGCCCACCGGATGTTCCTGGTTCCCCTGCACTCCCCTTTAAAAGCATTCAGTTCAACACCATTATTTAAAAGAATGGAAAACACAATAAACAATTTACAAAAAAAACATGGTTACAATGTGAATAAATATGTTTATTTACTCACAACTTTAGTGGTTCAGTACATGATTATTGTATTTTAGATAACTTGGTTATGACAGGATTTTAAAAACGGAAACATACCACGGGCCCTGGTATTCCCTGGATACCTGGACTTCCAGGGTTGCCCTTAATCCCCTTGGTTGAGAAATAAAACATGTCTTATTACACAGATAACATTAAATGAAATGTTCAAATCGCATAATATGATTGACTGGTGACCCCTCTCTTATCAGAATTAGTTTTGAATGATACATGCATTATTTTGAGCACACTTTCATGAGGTTTATGGAAATTGCTGCTTGTCTATGCTTTCCTTTCCAATTGACCAAGCTTCAGTAATTGTAGTTTGGAGTGTGACCATAAAACTAAAGTATTGTCTGCCTCTCCCGGTTTTAACTTGTGTTCCATTTACCAATACACATTAGCTTGTAAAAAGCAGACCAGCTAATGAAAAGTGATTAGGAGACAAAGCGTACTGACCAGAGAAGCCTTGGCTGCTTACATTTTCACTAAAATTCCACTGACGAAAGCAGCAGGGCCAGATCATGACTTAATTTAGCCCTTCTGGTGTGGCCAAGACATCATTACTTGTGCGGAATTGTATTTTAGAAAACTGGTGACCAAAGAAAACATGTAATGCTGCTGACCAGGAAACTTTCAGTGTAACCTGAGTGAAAGATATAGGGATTGGGAACGTCACATAACTTGCACTGATCTGCTACATTTTTTGGCACCTGAACTGAATTGTACTTGGAGTCAACTTGAATCATTAAATGGTTTGGCTTGCAGCTTGTCAGTGGCTATTGCCAACATGTGTGGACTGATCTGCAGCACTGACTTTTCTGGGTCACAGTTTGAGTTGGTGTGCACACAGCACCAGGCTCGCGAAGAGTGTTAAACTCACATGGTTCAGAAAGAACCACACATTCACATGACATTGTCATCTTGGAAGATGGTCATGCCATCAGGTAATTAAAAAAATCAATTACTGGAAAAACCTGGTCATTCAGTCAGCTGACCACATTGTGTTGTCAGCTGAAACAAATGAATTAGTGCAGTAATTATCCAATGGAAATCTCTTAACTAAAAACTAACAAAATTACCTTGGGTCCAGTTTGTCCTTTTAAGCCAGGTTCCCCAGATAAACCCATCTCACCCTGAAGAAGAATGAGGAGATTTTTTTTAATTTACTTTTGAGTTACTAAAAATACTGTATTAAGACTATTGCAAACTGTTCAACAACTGGGATCTTACAGGTGGTCCAATCAATCCTTTGAAACCCCTTGGTCCAGGCAATCCAACGTCCCCCTTAAAGGGAAAGTATAATATAAAATATTGATGCAAACCATTTGCGTCAGTTTATTTTGGACATACAAATATATAGAAATATGCTACCTTTTGTCCATCCAGACCTGCAGTTCCTGGCAATCCAGGCAAACCCTGAGAGCAAGTATATTGTTATACTTAAATGCTGAATACATTTCAGGAATACCAAAATTACCACAGACTCAGGGTGGGCGGTCATCTGCCTCGACGATAACATCACAATAATATGTTTATATTTTGAGCATGCAATAGCATGTTTTATTTACTGATAAATACTTTAATACAAAAACAATTTGCAGTGGAACAAATAAAATCATTAAATGGTTTTATACTTACAAATATATATTCTGGATAACACATGCTACACAACTACCCTGGAAAATCCTCTTTAAAAACAATTCTTCTGAGATAAATACTTGCACATGTTTCAGTTGTTGCCTCATACTGACAATTGAAGTAAGTTAAATTAAATAACAGTATGAGTACATATTGAATAGATTAGACAGACATGCCGAGAGACAGAAATAAAGCTAGAGAGTCCCAGATTCACTGAACATAGGTCTAAAGAAATCCCTCTACTCAGGCCTACACTGAAGTGCAAACTTAATCTTGTTTAAACTTGAGGAGCTGCAGTACTAATTCTGTTTCTTGGATACATTGCTAACTCTTGGTACGGGTAACAGCCCAATGGAGCAACTGACTCATCTTCTGTAGACGCATCACAAACCTTTGGACAACACCATCATGATCAGTGGGGTGGCTGCCCAGTTGAAACAATTTCTTCCTAAAACAGATTTGCCAGAACATCACGGCATTCCCTCGATGAGTTACTTTCACAGCCGTAGTTTATAGCCTGAGCTTGACGGTTGCATAACAGAGTTATCCTGGGACAAACTTCTGGGGAAATACCCTTAGCTGTCAGGGGAGCTCGCTGTGCTGCTGACAGTATGTTAACACATTCCCGCACTACAACAGTCAAACATGCAAGCTGGAGGAGTCCTTGTAGTATAAAAGATGCTTAACTGACTCACAGGATGGCCATTCTTTCCATCAGCACCAGGAAAACCACTGGCCCCAGCTTCCCCCTTAATAAAGTGAAGGAACAGAAACATTATTAACACGTTTTAATTAAATACTTAACACATACACGTCATTATGTTATGTTATGTTGGATTTATTGAATAGCTATCTAAAAAACTTTTGATGTTTACCAATGTTAGCAAGTGGGGTTAGGAAAAAGAAGGGGGGGGGGGGGGGCAACAGTATTGAAGGACTTCATTTCCATGATTGCACAACTACGTCTACAAAATTATCCAACTTCATGCGCTATTATTACCTAATCCTGGAATCAGCCTTGAATCACAACAATTTTATACTCACAAAAAGACCTTTTGACCAGGTTCTGACTATATATACAGAACATATGGTTTCTCAAGTGATTGATGCAACAGTAGTCAAACAGTTCATGTTGGTGTCTTGTGCAGAATATCCTGTTAATCCATTTGATTTAATTTAAAAAGAAAGTTTTATTTTAACAAATAAACAAAGAATATCAGCACCTTCTCTCCCCAGTGTCCGGGTGATCCTGGTAATCCAGGCATACCCCTCTCACCCTGAGGGAACAAACTTGTATTACAAAATGGGTTTTCAGTGGTTTCTAATTTGTGCTGCAGCATGATAATTAGATGAATTGTGGCACAAATGTGCTTTTTGACCTTCCTACCGAAACACCAGGCCTCCCTTGCTCCCCTTTGTACCCGTCTAGCCCACGTGGGCCCTGGCAAATGTAAAAAAGCAAAGCAGTATTACACTTTCTCTTCATGGTGCTAAATTTAACATTCATGAGTTAAACATTAACATAGATGAGCTGAAATGTACTTACATCTACTCCTGGTGGTCCTGGCACACCTGGATACCCTCTAATGCCAGGAGGACCCTGACATGAAACAAAACCAGAACGTGAGTAACACACATTTAGTTAAACATTTGCATCCCTTCAGCTACGTGCATGTTCTCTGACTCTATGCCGTGGGGTGGATTTTTGATCACGCTGTAGAACATGTGGTTCACTTTCGGATGGTTTTCATCATACATAAACCACCATTGCTACAATCAGAGATGTTTTTTATTTACAGATTGGAAAAATAAGTAAATCCACTTATTTAGCACTATATTTGAGCATCCTGATGTATTCCTGACCACACAGAAAAACAGAGGGAAAAAGATTAAGCCCTAAAGCATACGTTAACTCCCCACAGGCTGTTGTGGACTGTTATGTTCTGTATGTTTGCATATTGAACTATGTAGTACTCACAGGCTTACCATCAGGACCGGCATGTCCAGGCTGACCAGGTTTACCAGTGTTTCCTTGTTCTCCCTGAAGAAAGAGGAATGAAGTAATATAGTCAGGTTTACCTAAAACAAACTGTTTCTGTGTACATTACTGTTGCTCATGCAATTAGGAGCATGTCTGGTAACAACATGTTTCATCAGCCATAGAGTGTTCCTTTAATTTAACTATAAACCATGTCAAGTGAGCTACTTCCTCTAATGTAAGACGCTCTGGAGAACTATGTGAGCCTATAGTGAAACATCTGCATGCCAGCCACTGTCCCAGCATTTTGGATCTATTATGTAGTAAATGTGAAGTGGTGACTTTACCAACACAAATATGTTTGAAACCATGTCAGTTTTAAAGAAAGTGTTCTATTGCTAAGGTCTCAGAAATCCTTGTGTAAAGCCTTTTAGGACTGTGTTTGTTCTTAATGATCAATAAAGACAGAGATATATGTGTATTCCCTAGTTTGGTAATTTTCCATTCTAACCAGTGTTTATCCTAATCGTGGTCTGGTTTTTTTTAAGCAAACAGTGCAACACTACGGGAGCTTACATAACTAAAAAATCACTTCCTGTATACCGAGCCTAAATGTGCCTAAAGGAGACTCCGTAATCTTTCTGAATTATGGATGCACCAAAATAAATTCTGCATTTAAAAGATTTTACAGGTTGTAGAGACTTTAGTTGGATTTGATAAATTAGCAAAGTGTGATCCTCATTATATGAAACAGCACTGGGACATTAGCTAGGATTTCCTCAAGGTTAAGCAAGAGGCAAGAGAAAGTTTGTGACCTGTCTCTCAAACAGAAGCTCTTTGGTCTCTTTATCATTCCTGAGTTTATACATAAACATAGTCAGATATTAAATTGTGTTTCTTGTGTTTATGTTGTTTTATCTCACCAGACCACCACTGTTTAAAGGAAATATTTATCTAAATACCTATCTGAGTATTAGGGAGCTGGACAAGCCAGGACTGTGTGCTGACGCAGGAACAAACTTGTCTAATACTTTACTTTACTTTACTTTACTTTGCTTGGCAGACGCTTTTATCCAAAGCGATAATAATAATAATAATAATATTATGTGTGTTTATTGTGGCTTTATATAAGTGTGATTATATCTGTTTATCATTATTTGACTGTAGAACAACAACGAAACACAGGACAAAGAATAATAAGAAAAAAATCTAACCTTTATTCCTGGAAGTCCAGGTGGTCCTTGAGGACAAACACAAGGCTTTTGAGTAGGTTCAGCATCATCCACACTTTGGCACTGTAAAGAACAAGCATGACAGGACATGATGTCCACATAGCATACAAACTGGGAAAACGTTTAAACCATTAGTATCATATTAAGACCTACTTCACTGTATTAAAATGAATCTGTGACTAAATAAATCCTAATTGCACACAGCAAGCTGGATATCTATCTGTGTTGAAATCAAATGATTGGAGATTTTATTAGAACTTTAAATCAAACAAGTACTGATAACAGAACTTGGAGATTCCTTTGCAAATAAACCACTGACATGGAGAATGAGAGTAAAGCAGGGGTAGTTGGCAAGCCTTAGTAATTTTAGGCTTTCCATGTCGTCTCTACTGATATTTTTATCCAACAGCTCAATATTAAAAACAGTAATTTGGCACTGGTTTTGCGTGGTTTTAGTCATTTCCAAGCCAGCATAACAACGACCCGCTGCTGCACAAATAAAGTTAGAGCCAGCAGACAATTAAAAAAAATATACAGAATCATTTGTGCAAATGTTTGAAGCTGAGCCATGGGCCCTCCTGCAACTAAATATTTTATATGTAAACCAGTGTCACTTAAAATGTTTACAACTTCATTACACAACATTACTGTAAAAATAGCACCTTCTTTTTCTGTTGAGTAAAAGTTGTGGAGGTAAACAATAAAAAAATACTGTAATTGGCACCACTGTGCAATGTGATCCAGAGTAAAAAGTTGAAACAAAGTTTGTTTGTTAAGAGGACAAGAGGGGATACAAGTGAAAAATAAAGTACATTGCCACAGCCAAGACTCTTGTACTTACAACCCCAGGTATTTCACATGCAGTCTCTCGATCATTCTGCTCAGGGTCACAATAGATGCGGAGTTTCTGAATTTCAAACTATACAGAAATAAAAGGAAAAGACAAAAGAAAATGTCTTGGTAACGCAACCTCTACTGCTGGGGACTTCATACTACCTAACAGACCAAACACATTGTAATACTGGAGTCGTTTTGTAACATTGAGTTCAGTTTTATCAGTGCTTTGCCACTAATGAATTGAAAATACTTATGTATAACTATTAGAGGAAAGATCAGTGGCCTTCCTGCAGCTACATGTTGCCAGACCTCCCTCAGTCTTTGGAACTGTTATTTTGCAACATTACGCTATTCTTCCATTATTAGGTATTTTGTTGATAGTAAAAATGCTCCAGGGTGTCCTATTGACTGAGCAATACAATGTACCTGGCATTTATTCTATTACGGAAACATTTTATCGTGTGATTGGGGGCATGAACGAGTCTCAAACGTTATTGATAACAGTAGCTTGTATTAAGTTTTACTTTTAGGGATCCAGCTACAGAAACATGTTTACAATTACAAGTGTGCTTATCCCCAAATGATACATAAGTGCATTTACTTCATTAAATTAAACCTTTTAAATGATCCCTGTAACAGCACATATTAAACATCCTTGATAAACCCTGGTTTATAATAAGATCCACAACCATATTCACGTGTCAACATGCCGAATGGCATAGTCACAGATGGATCATTTTCAGAATCTTACACAAATATAGGATTTGATTTGATTCTTAATATAATGCTAGATGTACCAGAGATACTTTTGCATTGATGGGTTAAAATTATTGTGCACACATTTTAATGCACTTATCATGATTGTAGACTTAGAAGCAACAACTGTGAACATATCTAATCACTCAGTGATGTTTCTGAGGTATTTTAAATGTGGCAATCAACACGCCCTATTGTCTCATAATCAAAGGTGTTAGATATGTATAATATACATAATATGTTTAATATATTGAGTACATCATGTAACTAGTATATGATGTTTTTAGGGATGTACTATTGCACACTATACAACCTAAACAAATAACACAGCACAATTCTGATTTATTACAAATAAAGTATTCTGGCATAAATGGTGCCAATTGAGACAAATAAAACTAAGATTAATAAGACCTTGTGGAGAAAAGGGCTCATGTTTGCCTAGGATTTATTATCCACGGAGTTAAGCGAGTCTCTAAGGAGACAGTAATAAACTGTGCAGTACCGTGTGAACACACTGTATATCAGTACTGAGTTTGCAAAACTCTATACTTACTTCTATAGACGATAGAAGTTTATAAAAGCTTTTTCTACATATAATGTGACAAACTTACTGGGACAGTTTCTTCCTTTCTCAAATATTTTCCCACTTGAGTTTTTCCATTGATGAAAATGCCGACAGGGGACTCCAAGGGCAGGGTTTCTAATTCCAGGTCATCAACATAAAGAGTAACATCCTCCTCGGTGATGAGCAGCCGCAGCTGGTGCCATTTCTCATCAAAAAGCTTTTTTTGTCATAGAAAAATAACAGGAAATGAAATGTGTTAGAATGAAAACAATAAGAGCAATTAATAACAGAAAACATTAAAAAAAAGGGATGTGTAGATGTCTCGCAACGAAAACATAATGTAAAGATAGCCTTTGGATGTGGATCACACTGGGGTAGTGGGGACACGCTGTATTGCTGTATCTGAAGTAAGTGGTCATTTGAAACTGTAAATAACACTGTTAGCCTGATAAAGTCTTTAAACACAGAATTCAATGCAGATTGCAGACACTTTATTTTAAGGGTAGCATTAAGGACAAATATATAATCTGCAAAACACATGAACTAGTCCTTGTGCTACATTTAAGTGGCCTGGTAGCTCAGTGGGTTAAGGCATGAGGCTGGGAGGCAGAAGGTTGCATTTTAACCTGGGATGGGTTAAATGCAGAAGGACACACTTAAAAATGGACAAATAAAATTAGAATTAACATTGTAAGCACACTGTTACTTTACCTTTGCTGTTTGTTGTGTAAATTTCGCCGTTTGGATCCCACTTGGTGCTTCGCTTGTTGTTGTGAACACGACAGCACGATCCAGTCCACTTAAAGTCACCGCCATCTGGGGCTTTCCATCACGTGTCTGTATTCTCCACAAGTCCCAATCTTCTTTTGTCACCGATCCTTTATACCTCAGTGTGGCCACAAAAACATACGATGGAGGGAATCCATCAGGAAAAAGGTTCCTGAAAGAACAAATGGAATGGAAATAAGCCCTTAAACTTTGAATACAGGGATGATGATGGAGGGATAATAAAGTCAAGATGATTACCGTGTAGTGTCACTCAAATCAACATGAGATGTCACTTCATAGGCTTTAGTACTGTAAAATGATCCTTGTGTCCTCTTTACTTTTTTGGCCAAATTTAAATGCAACAGTAAATCAAAACCTTTCTCTTCACGAGAATTGACAGGAATTCTTGCTGGACAAACAGTCTCTGCAAAACATGGGCAAGATTATTAGAGTCACTTAAAATGTGACATTATAAAATGGAGTAATTATAGTTATGAGATGCTACTGAGAGGAAACTGATTTTGACCTCATGTTATTTACAGTATTAGCTTCAGACATTCATTTGCAATTTCTCACCTTCACATAGTTTCTGTCGTATGACCTGTATGATCCTTGAAATAGCTTTGTAGTCCTCAACAGAGAAAACATATTTTGAAAATGGCTTGTTCGCAATGTCCTTCAACTCAGTTTCTTCTGTCGCTGACCCAACACCAATTGCAAACAGAATTACTCCTTTTTTCCTCGCTGCCTCTGCTGCTTTCAGAACCTCATCCTGGGACTTCCCATCTGTGAGGACAACAGCAATTCTGGAAGCGCCAAGTGGGCCACGCTCAGACAGGCCAAAGAGTTTGTCTGTAGCAAATTGAATGGCCGTGCCTGTCCTTGTGTTTCCTCCCATGTACTCAATGGACTCCATTGCTTTGATGAGGTCTCTGTTAGAAAAATACTTCCCCAGAGGTATTTCTAAAATGGGGTCATCGCTGTACTGGACAACTCCAACTTGGGTAAACTTCTGTCCAATGTTAAAGCCTGTTGTTATGTTGACAAGCCATCGCTTTACTATTTCAAAATTGACATCTTCAACACTCCATGAGCCGTCAAGAATAAAGACCAAATCGCACGGGGCAGTCCTACAACCTGAAACAGAAAGAAAATTAAAAAACTGCAGATGCAATACATTGAATAAAAAGTATTTATGGTACTTGAAATCATTTTGGTCATTTGAATGCATTCGTTTTTAATTAATTGCCAACAAACAGCTATATTTGAGAGGGGGAAGACAGAGGCACCCTTACTTCTTATGTCATTTTCTTGAGCTGCACTAAACAAATGGAGAAGCATGAAGCACAGGCATCTTATGCCACAATGTATAGACGTCACTTTGTAACCCATTACGCAGAAGTACCAAGTTCCAACTGTGTACCTACAGAGAAATGGAAAAGTAGCTTTGTGTTAAAAGAACAGAAAGGCAACAATCAGTGCAATCATTTGTGACATGTGGTCTGCGTGTTATTCTTAACTTATGCATACAACATTACTTGTCTATGTGAACTGATGTCACTTTGTTTCTCTGCATGATGCCCTAAGGTTTCATCTAATTTAACTTACTGTAAATGTGTATGCATGACAGCAATATGGTCATGCACACATTCACACTGTTGATTGAGCAGTTTATATTATGGTTAATGCATATAATACTGAGTCATAAGGTTCTGTACATTTTCAGTTTCACAGAGAGATATGACACAACTTCAGAAGCCTAGTTATGTCAAGATAGTCGTTAGTAAAAAATAAATGTACATATACAAGCTGACACTGTAATTTGGACAAGTAGAGCACATACAATTCAGTGCATTTATTATCTGTGGTAACACTCTTTATATGAAAAGTAAAACATGGCTGCCAAATTTTAGAAAGGAAAAGATAAATAATCTGAGTAGCATGGCTATTAAAATGTGGTTTCTAAACCCATTTTCCTCCTAAAACTGCATCATTTTTTTTGACCACTTGGAGGCAGTGCAATAACACAATTATTAACATGAAAAGCTTATGAATAGTTTAGCAAACATTTGCTCACATCCAAAAAACTGCATAAATTCACATTTGGAATCATGTTGCTGTCTCTATGAATCTAAGTCTATTATTCACTCTTTTTAGCTCCGTTTTGGTCTCTACCCACACTTGATAAAAACATTTGCCATCTAGTTTTCTAACTTTTTAACATGAGTTCATTTTATATGACCAACGTAGCCAGTGTAAATAACTGCTGAGTCACTCATTTATTCATTTTCACTCACTCACACATTTGCGTACATGTTTTATGTTCTTACAAATTATTTTACGAATGTTTGGTGGACTTCTTTATCCTTGTGTTTATTACATCGCAGTCATGTACTGTGTAGCTCAGAAATTGTGTTTGTCTATTAACTTCATCCAGGTGAAGTTTTCTGGAAGTTCAAGCAACGCCTTTACTATTACACACAGTTATTTCATCAATTTCAAATAATAAGCGGAACTTTAATGGAGCAATATTGTGACATATTTCAGTGAGCACACTGAGAGATGGTTAAATCATTCTTACAATATGGACCAACAAATAGAGCTATCCAGGGCAACATGATGATGATTACAATTAAAGAAGCAGGGTCACTCATTAGCCAACCACCTTGAATGTAACATGGAAGATTGCCAAATACATTTCTACCTACAAATCAATAATTGACTTACTTGTACCTCTGAGTTACAACTCTGAACTCTGCATCCATCCTCAATTTGATGCAATTTATTTTTCCAAACAGCAACCACTGACTCAGAACACCTAAGGATTTTCCTTTTAAGCCTCATTTACCACATCCTTACATGGCACTGTCATCATTACTAAATAAACAATTCACTAAACCTCTGACCACAACTGACCTTTAAGTAATCACTGTTTCCTGTTGGATTCTCAGCTGTTTCCTTACATCTTGTGTTGTTTGCCAATCTCTCCCTGTCCTTGGCTCAGAAAAGCTTCACTCCTACACGTTTCCTCCCTCATGGATAAATTGAATTGTAATACCTTCCTTTCCATCAGCAGATGAAGCAATTTACAAAAGTTACTGTCACCATGTATGTCATTCTTGGAGCATGATTATTTTACACTGTTAGAAATCTCTTCTCATTTGTTTCAATACTCTTTAAACCCTTCTAACATTTCTTATATGTTTTCATGATTATTCCACCATTATTCCCTCTCTACTAAAGCTGCCTCGCTTGTACTAGGACTTCCTAATCTACACCTGCACAAAGTTGTTTCCCTGTGGAAATGTGTTTAACAATGAATGCTACACCTCCACTTTAATGTTTCGAACAATATTTCCAAACATAGGACTGGCGGTCTATGATGTGATGGAATTTAAGATGTATCGGGATGTGGTATATAATTTATACTATACGATGCAAATTGCTGTGTCCAGGTGCCTTGTTCATCATTTACATAGAACTAAGAGATCTTGCTACTGTGCTTACCTGCAGTTAATAGGATGGATGTTTGGCCACTTTTTATTCCAACCAAATTATCTCAACGTCTTTCTTGTAGTGCAATAAGCTGAATGTTTTATTTTATGTAATAGCATATTGGATATTGTTTTTGCAGCTAGGTTATGATTTCTGCTTACTTTCCACTTAACATATTTGGTTAGTTTGTGGTCTGGCATAATAGAAATAATATGGTCAGTTAACACACATTACGTTCACTAAATGAAAAAAACAAACAAACATCTAAACACCTTTACCAGCACGTAGGTTGGCTAAGTTCAATCCCACAAACACAGTACTCTGGAGTTTAACTTGTGGTGTGAGAGACCTGTGCCCATCACCATCTGAGCCAACCACCTCATCTGGCTCGCTTTATGTCAATGAGTGTGATGCATTTGTCATTCAATAAACATATTGGATTATAAACAGGGTAGAAACATAAACCTCTCACTGTCCTCACTGACCCCACAGTTATTAGACAGCAGGATAGCGTTGATGACAAAAGCAGCACTGAGCAAACGGTGTCCTTGTTATTAAGTCAGTAAAACCACTGAAGGAAATGGATTACTGTTATTTTCTTAATTGTTTATGCATTTGCTCTGTTTCTTTGGTCTGTTGTAAAATGCAGACAGGGGTCTTATTGAGATTCTTTGATAAATACAGCTACTAACTAATACAATAATAGTACAATGTCATGGTAGATGGTGCTATTTACTTTTGTAAAGATATTTTAGTAACAGGTGAGCACTAATATTACATGTGCTGCAAAGAACCTGTAAAAATATAATGGTGGTTATGTACATGTTCATGGAACTAGACATGAAATTGGACCCAATGAGACAATTAAAAGAGATATTTATATGTAGTGAGGAACAACTAGAGTTGGATAGACAGCTAAACATTTGATTGTATGTTCTTTCTGTGGCTGCTCTATTAAATTATCTTTCAGAGTAGTTTCCAACAGCACAAAGAAACTGCTGACATCTTAAAAGGAAGCAATTGCAAATGAGGACCAGATATGCTGCACAGTGAAGGCAACAAGACTGGTGGAAGGAATTTGATAGGAAGGAACTGACCATACACCTTATTCATAGTTGTTTCTGATAGTGAAATGTAAAGGTCAACAAACAGTGACCAGGATAGTATAACTTTTGGATTGCCAAGTGCATTTATTCATGTCAAGTCACAAAAGGGTGACACTCTTTAACATGACTACACTTTTCTACAACTTTTGTTGAAGGAGATGTTACGTTGGCCTAGTTGTGCAAGCCTTTCTTTAGAAAGCTGGAGGAGGCAGCTGGAAAACCCCCTCACTTGCAGTGCAGAGCCAGAATGACTTTCCCCTCGACTGACTTTCCCTGTATAGAGTTTTTCTACATCTTTCCTCAGACCACATGGGATTCATTTACGCCATCAGACAGTAAAAGTCTCGCGGTGGACAGTGACCAAACACATGTAGTCATGATGAAGGGAATCAACCTCCATCCAGGCATAAAAATGCAGCATTGCACATGCATTAGGCTTAAGAGTTTGAATCATAGCAGAATGAACAGGTGCACGTGTTTTGCAGGTTTGCACCAGACTCAAGTGATGTTACTGAAGCAGTACTGGTTTTGGTTATGGTTATGAAGTATGTTTACCACATAAAATAAATTCTGGATTTAGCCTATTGTTTTTTGCAGTACTTCACAAATTCTGAAGGATTTATGTAAGACATAGACAGTTTAGTAGCAGCTGGGCAGTTCCAGCTGGATATGATGTTCAGGAAGCTGCTGAACAAATGATTTCTCACATTTCACTAGATAACATTTCACTCGACGTTGAGTCATCACATGGATATTAACTACAGGATCAGACCACAATCAACTATGTTTTAATTATTTGGCTCAGAAAGAAAAGAAAATTTTATTTGTTTTTTGAAGTTTATCTAATTGTATTCCATGTCTTTAATCCACTGTTATCTGCTGTAAATTTGGCTAAAGGAAGTTATTACATTCCTAAAAACAACAACTGGTGTTCAGCATAGACAGCAGTTGCCAAGATCAGGGGCTTTTATTGCTGCCAGATTCCTCAAGCAACTAGGGTAATCTAAGTCCTACGAGTTGTCCTACAAAGAAACACGTTCAGCTAGTCCAAACGACTCGTAAAATGTTAGCACATAGGGGTCTTTTTTTTCCTTTACTCATATTGTAATCCCCTGCATTCAGCTTCCATGTTTTAAACCAACACAGATCCATGCAACACTGTGGTGCACTATGCAATATTCTTATGTATAACTATGTGAGGAAACTCCGTTTATGCAAAGTAAAATGGCCAAGAAAAATCTTTCCATTCATTCTTTGCATGACAATAGCACAAATAAAGGAGTGACTGCCAAGGCTTATGTCTTCAACTCATAAGGTTCAGCTTAACAAACTACCATATGTATCATCTGCAATCAGCAACTTCATAGTTATAGTTAGTGTAGTGAACAATCATGACAGCTGCATCTTTATGCATGAACTAAACTGAAAAACGACAAGGCAGCATAAGTATCTGAAATAAAGTTTGCTTCACAAAAATAACAGAAAGTAAGCAAAAAGTTACCAGTAAGTGTTGAAGCACTTGTGTGAATTCCTGTTAATCCTCTCATTGAAAGCCAGTGATCAATAGTGTTCACAGCCTTGGATTGTCAGAATCTGAAATTGCAATGTGCAAAGTGCACATGTTTCTTTGCTGAATGAAATCCTGCCGTGTCCAGGAGCTCCTTCTGTCTCCTCTGTTTCTGTCCTTCTCCCTCTCCACCACCCCCACTCGCTCACTCTGGACTTTTACTGGCCCACAGCCACCTTCAATTACCATGGGTGGAAAGAGAAGCAGATAAGAGCATGAAGTAGTGAAACAGACAGTCCATCTCACAATCCCAACAGACAATCCAAAAGGAAAATAATTGTCATGAGCACAGGCTTCTTACGAGTGTAATGGGTTTGAATCGTATGTGTGTTGTTAGGGGCTGAACCAAAAGTTTAGTAGACTGGATGCAGGATAAGCATCCAGTCTATAACATTTAGTAAACTAAGACACATACTATACTGTTTATGGTACGTTTGGGACCTAAAATAATCAGCAATGCATTGCACTTCTCAGTCCCCACTCATTCCACTTTATCTCACAAATTGCCAGCGGATTATGTTCAACAAGTCAGTGAAGAACAAGGTGTGAAAAGCTACTGCGGTGCCTTGTCTGCACAAACAGCTGGGAGTCATTAGAAATGGAGAACTGCATCTGCTGTCTGCAGAGCAGGCAGCGCTCAGATTGATCAACTCTAACACGTTTTTTCAGAGATTTCAGGTTCTGTTAAAGGCTCTGAGCTGTAATAGTAATCACAATACCACCAATTTATTATTAGCCTTTAAAAAGTAAGTTTGCATCCTTAATGCCAGCTGCTTGCTTGGACAGTTCTTGAATCTGTTTTCTTAATTTTCATTAAGTTTATACCTTGGGTCGAAAATGTACATCTACTCAGGCACTGTACTTAAATATGATATATAGTCTTTTTTACTTAGGTGTTTTAATGTTCAGTCACATTATACCTCCTTACATACATGTCCTCTGTAGATACAAAACACATAATAATTGTTATTAACATGCTCCTGTGTAGCCAGTTCTTTATTACAGGTTGCTACTTTAAAAATCAGTTCATTACTAATGCTTCAGTGCTTCTACTTGTGTAGGACATTTTTACTTGCAGGTTATAGCAGCAGAAGTTTGCATACTTTAAACAAACAAAAATCGAATTATCTTTATATATTATCTTTTATTGAAGTATAAATGTCATGTGCTACTTATCACAGCTTCTCTTGTGTAGAGATTAAGCAGCACCGGCTTCCCACTGATGGCCTGGTTGACCCTGAGACTCAGCACACTCTGGTGGACCCAACAGGCAAATACTGTGTTGGTGTTTAGAGCCTGGGAGGGGCCAACCTGCTGGTGAGACTAGACTTTCCGATGCTGAGTAATCACATGTACAGATTGGTCTGGAGTTTTTGAACTCAAAAGGGCATATAAAGGAAATGTGTTGCTCTACTATTGTGTGTTCTGATGTATAATTGTTAACAGATTATTGATAACAGAAGATAATGTTTGATTAGATTAGATTAGACCTCGTGGCAGGACACATTAATCTTATTGATGGATGTAAAAGTGGAACAAGGAGAACCACAGCGAAATTAGACAATTAAAATACATTTCCACAGCAAGATCAATAAAATGTAAGTGTTCGATAAGTAGGAAATGTCTCATTTATTATATTATGTTATTTTATAGTCTCAAATTAATTGTTTGATTCATTGTTTGCTGATCTCAAACAGAAAAACCTACTTCAGACTTTATTCTTCTGTGAACTCTGCCTTGTGACTTTATGAATATCACAAGCTTTTCTGTGTAAGTTAAAACTAATGCATAACATATCAAATCCCTTATGAAACTTGAATTTCATAATGCATTGGTCACTCATGGGAATATCAGATTAAAAAAAAACACTGCTTTTTCCATTCTGATCATCAGAGGACTATTGAGACTATATTCAGAGTCTTGGGTAGCATCTATAAGAAGTCTGTAAACATTATAAAGGACTGATTGTGTTAAACAAGGGTGTTGTTGGTGTGTACACATGGCAGAAGTAAACATACAAATAGGAAGGAAAAAAAGAGCCAGGAAAGATTTATGTCATTTTGTTAACGTGTTAACATTCACAGATGTGTGAATGAGGTAAAACGCTGTGTGGGGAAAGTGAAATTCGTGTTGGATCTAACTGCATCAGCACTGTGATTCCTCCTATAACACATTTGGCTTATTACTTACATCAACTTACATTTATGGTGTCTGGCAGTCATTCTGAAACTTTTTAAATAAGTGGCTGATGACAACATAAAGCGAGTCTGTCTAATAACTCCTGATTCGGCGCCATCACTTTGAAGCTCAACTGCACTGGTTCGTTTTGATCAGCTCACATGAATCAAGCCTTATTTATCCTGATCACTTGGTTCGCCACAGATATAAATAGTGAGCATGTCTGAAGCAAATGCCTGGGCCCAGAAAGAAAATTGAGAGGATAACCGTGGACTAGTAATAGTTTCCATGACAGAGGTGGCCATAGGATCCTTGGATAGAAGAAAAAAGAGCAGCATGGTCACAAAGGGGGTGGTGGATGATCATCTGCAGTCAATGTGCTTCTCAGTGGAGCCAACATGAACCAGGAAAGACACTGAGAAAAACCACATGCTGAGCTCTCAACGTGTTTCTCCGTTTGATTTGAGCTGTGGAAAACAATAACTATTTTTTTTCAAGTCATTAAGTAATTTCTGGTAGGCAGGATTGCTAAGTCCTTTCCCAGTATATAATGATTGCAAAGCAGGGAAATGGACAAGGGAAATTATCTGACTAACAGAGATCGACAGGCCCAGCACCTCATACCTTCAAGCAATTTAGAGTCTCCATTCCGCTTGAGCAGCAGGTTTTTTAGCTGGAACGTCTGCCCAGGCCAGGACTGGAATCAGCACCGCTGCTGTGAAACAACACTGTTACAACACATCAACTGAGTCACCGTGTGGAAAACTTTGCTGTTTGTGTCAGCGTTTGCTCTCATCTCTACAACAGCTTCTGAGAACAAGAGCAAGCCACAGGGTGTGGGTCATTAACATCTAAGCTCACGTAGCTTCGTTGCAGTACAACAAAATACAATTAATATGATATCTGATTTACATGGAATATCACCTAAATAATGTCCATATTTTCAAGTTAAGGAAGTGCAGAGTACTTTGTCTTTGTTAAGTAAAAAGCCTTACAGGTAGATTCTTTGACTCTATTATAGCACATTATTATTTCCACATTCCTAAAATTCAGGGGTTCTGGGCCAATGCTGCAACGAGTACTCATATTTCTACTGTTTGTCTTAATGTGAGAGATGCAGAAATGTGGTAAGAAACTATGATGGCGCCCAGTTCATTATCATGCATATTCGTGAACTTCCGAAAAAATGTTTTCAGATTGATTGTGCTAGATGTGTCACAGTATGCATGGTGTCACTGCAATACATAAATGTAACCACAACACTAAAACCCCCTCTCAGCTTCTTTCCCCTGTAACATGACATGATTGATTTTCTGCTTTCTGCAGTTTACATAGTTAAACGTCACGGACACTGTGCAGAATGTCAACAGACACTCTATAAAAAATATAAAAGATTATGACTCTGATCAGCACTCAACCAGTTGTAAATGTTTCACTCAACACAAATTGATATTACGCACAAAAAATATCAAATATAATCAAAATAATATTCTACTACTTCAAACATTATGGCATTAATAATTCTATAATATACTATATATATATATATATATATTATAGCTGTCATTGTGAAACTGAACTAGGTTTTCATAGTCTACAATATGACATCAGTGTCTCTTTCGGATTTTTATTATAAAGTATGTTTAAAGACAAGTCAGACTGCTGAAATCAGTTTAAATAAAAGTATCATATGAAGATGGTCTTTTTATACAAATATATTTTGTTACCACATCAAATCACATTGGTGTTACTGTTGGTAACCTTTCTTCCCAGAACAGTCAGTTAAGGTTTCAGTTGCATATTTACATGAAAACCACAATTTATTTGAACGCATATTAACAAAAAAACAATCTTAACATGTTTTCCTCCTTTAAGTTCAATACTTGATTTACTGTCCACAGAGACTCTGCTTTTTCCCTCTATGGGCGATTCCTCAACCTCCGTGCTGTTGGTGGAGGTGTCCCAGTGGTGGAGTTGAGCTGAGCACACCCAGAGGTGACACAGAGACCCGGAGGACCTCTGAGACCTGGGTGTCCCCTGAGACCAGGGCGACCTACATGTCCCCGTTCACCCTGCTTCCCTGGCTGCCCATGGAAAGCTCTGCCGGGACGTCCACGCTGACCTGTGGTTGAGTCAGAAATGCTGTTTAGTCCTCAGACTGCTCAGCCTGCCCACTCAGCTGACTAACACTAGGTTTTGACATAAGCACTTACAGAGAAAAATGATTTCAAGCTGAATACACTGAATTATCAGAGTTGTAAATTGTGTTACCATTAGGTCCCTGGTCTCCTGTGAAGCCAGGCGTGCCATAACCCTTGGCTCCTTTATCACCTTGCTCTCCTCTGTCACCTGGAAGCCAGACATACACATACAGTGGTATCTTAGCAGGACAAAAGCAGACAGGGCAAATGCTATTACTCAAATCAAACCTATGACATGGATGTTGATTAAGCACCATATGTGTTTCTTGAGACCATTGCACTTACCATACTTTTTAAAACACCTACTAAATATTGTTTAATTTCATTGGCAAACGGAAAATTCAATGCAATATCATTCTTGGGCCACTAACCATAAATTAGAACCAAACATGTGCTTTAGCCTACTGATTTTACAGACCTTCACTGTATTTGATTATTATGAATAATCACTGTGTGCAAGTGCAAATTACATGTTTTTGTTCAGATTATTTCAGAGGGAAATGTTATACTTTTTCTCTTTAATATTAATTACTCTTTATTTTAAATGGCTGCTGCTATTATTGATAATAGTGACTTTGGAGTGAAGGAAATTTTACTAAATATAAGATATACAAGATACATAAGAAAGACGATCGCATAAATATAGGATAATATTACAATGTTCATGTGGAAGTAGCTTAGTTGGTAGACCAGTTGTCTATGAAGGGTCAGTATGAGGGTCAATGGTTTGACTCTTGGTTCCTCCAGGGATTTTTCAAAGATTTTGTTATTGTTCACAAATCCAATAACCTGGGTATAAGTACTTTGTGAAAGATGGGACCATACTACTCCATACCAACTGTGCTACTGTCTGCATAGTGAAACAAATCAATTAAAGTAAAGTCATATTCATTAGCATTTTGTGGCAGGTTTGTTTTTCACACCTCTGTCTCCTTTTCGGCCTGGTTCTCCAGCTTCTCCATAGAATCCCTCTGGGCCCACTTCTCCTTCAACACCATCATTACCAGGGTCACCCTGACAAAATCATCAATAGGAAAATACATCATTAATTTCTTGTGTTGTTAGTTTAAACTTGTTCAGTCATGAGTTAAGGTTCCATTCACCACTGACCAGGACTGTGAAAAAAAGCCTCAAAGGATTTATTTGACTGATTGCTGAATACTGTTTTGGGGAAACATTGTAAAGTACTGAAACATCGCTATTCTTGGTTTGGCATTGAATGCAACAACATGAGACCATAATCAAATATAGTGGAATATTCTAATATAGTCAAGGCTTGAAGAGTATTTATCAGCCCGAGAGGCATTGTGATTAAAGAAGTTGTAGAGCATGAATTGATTCTGCTGTATAATAATGTGGAAAAGGCTTCCCAATCCAAGGACAGCCTCGATAGTCTCCAAAAACCATGCAACATAGACCAAGTGTCTAGTCTGTGACTCCTTATTTGTCCTCATGGAGATGTGGAAAATTGTAATGTTTTCATTCCAAGCTTTTCTGCCAAATACTTCAGCCCTCCAAGTCCAGTCCAGACCCTTCCAATGAACAATGTATGGAGAAAGTGCTGTGCTCTGGTAGCGTGTCTCAGATAAAGTTCTACAGAAGATTAGACAACATTAAAAGCAATAACTGTGTTCAGAAATATGTCCCCAGACTGTGTTTGCTCACTGATTCACATTCAACAATGAAAACCCAAACTATAAAAACTCACAGGAGGTCCTGGGGGTCCTTTCTGTCCTGGGGGACCAGGAGCACCCATGGGCACATCCCCATAGAGAGGACAAACCGCTGCACACGTTCTCCTTACTGAGTTGGCAAAGGTGGACATCTGCTCCAGGACCACTTTCTGACAAACCTCAATCACGTGTTGAGCAGAGAGGGTTGGTCCCTGTGTAACAAATCATCACAGACACCCCATGCATCACTGGAAATAGCTGGAAGTAACTTAACTGTGCAACATTATGGAATATCACAGAACAGGGGATGCTGGAGCAACAGCTGCCTCTCAGAGGAAAGGCAGTGACCAAATGAACCCAACAACGTTTCCTGACAGTCATCATAGATTTACAGCCACACTAAATGAAACCCTTGCTGTAAGTCGCTGCTAACTACAGGCTAATGAGAAACTAACAGTGTGTTCTAGATGCTAATGTGTGCCAATCCGTACTACTAATGCAAATGACTACGCTGCTGTTTCTCTGCCATAAATGAAATGCCAGTTGACAGAGACTGAGGAGCAGTGTAATTACATTAAATACTAGTCTACACTGTAGCACAGTACTTTATACAGTATTGGACATAAAACATTCAGATGCTTGTAGTGTACTTACTGGTGGACCTGGGGGCCCCTGAAAGCCATCTGGTCCTCCTTCACCTCGAACCCCTTTGACTCCGACAGGACCAGAACGCCCAGTTGTGCCTGCCGGGCCACGCTTTCCTCGTCCTCCCTGAGGACCCTGCGCCCCCCTGTCCCCAACCTACACGGCCGGTAAATAACATTAGCAGAACTAGATTCAAGCCAGTCAGTGCATCCGAATATTATTATAAATCACCTCTGTATGGTAACAAACTTTCTAGAAAGCTGTAACAGTCTAAAATGTATGTATATTATGTCATGAATAACAATATTAATAATCACAGTTGTTAAAGGAGTCATATATACATATACAAAAATCAAAAATCAGTGAATACACAAAATGAAAGTATGAGTATGGAACATCTGAGAATTGAGAAAGATTCATTTTGGTGTAGTTGTGGGCGTTGCTCTTATCGCATCTACAGATGCTCAAAATATGTCGGGAATGTGATATTAGATGTTTTATACTTTGCAAATAGAGAATGGAATGGCCATGGTATTTTCTGTTCAAGTGTTGGCTGGTAGTCTCTTCATCATCTTATCATAGCAGACAAGTCAGACTTATGTAGCTGTTCTTGTTACATGGTTGCCATTAAAATCTAATCTAATACTAATTTATAAGTTCCTGTTTTACAGTGAGTGACACCATTGTATAATAAAATACCAACAACTTACCTTTCCTTTTGGACCCGTCACTCCTTTCTCCGCCTTTAAAAAAATTGTTTTGAGAAAAATAAATGAAGAAGATGAAATTACAAAGAATAGAATATTTAACGCATTAAATATTTAATTTTGTACCTGTGCACCTTTAACTCCTTGTATTCCTGGGATTCCAGTGTCGCCCTGTAAGATAAATGCAAAACAAACATTTTTTTATTATTGTGAGTGTTTTGACTGTTGTTTCTATTGAGATGTCTTTGCTTTACATCATGGCCCAAAAACATTAACAGAAGGAAAGAGCACACATTGGCAAGTCTCAGATTTTGTGCGATACAAGGAGCCAGTCAATATCCCTTGAATAATTGCAGTAATTGTACGTAATTAGATGGTATTTTAGCCTTCATTTCATATGTCTAACGGGTAACGGATGAGGATGTATTACCTTGGACCCTGGTTTTCCAGGCACACCCATATGTCCCTGTAAAGACATGGTATGGTTTGATGATTAGAAGAAAATCGACTAGTGTTTAGAGCAGTTCAGAAAATTCATCTGGAGGACTTACAACAGGTCCTGGAGGGCCAATCAATCCAGGTCTTCCTGGTTTCCCTGCAGAACCCTTGTATCCGCTGAGGCCCTTGAGATTACAACACTCATTAAATAGACCTTAAAAAGTGCTTTATTTCCCGTTGCATTCATATAACATGGCAAACTACTTCAGAAAGAGTACTTCTTCTTACTGCTTGAAATAAAGTGACTTACAGTTTGGCCTTGGGGACCCATTTCCCCTGCTGGCCCCATGGTGCCCTTCTCCCCCTGTGAAAAACACGAAAGAATCATTCAAAGCCAAAATACAACTACATTTGTATTATAAAGTTACATCAGTGAATTACCTTTTCTCCACTTCGTCCAAGTTTTCCGCTAAGACCTTGTGGTCCTTGATATGCCTGTGAGAAGACAATGCCACTTTTATAAAACTATGTCCAAATTTCAAAATGGAGATCATCATCATCATCATCAGCAGAACATAATACCTCTATTCCTGGATCCCCATCTCTGCCAGGTAGGCCCGGATCTCCAATAATGCCCTAGAGAGATTCTTTCGTTATTATAAAATAGACAATTCTTCTGAGAGAGTAAGTGATCTCTCAGCAGACTCTCAGCATAAATCAGCAGTGAATTACCTTTAGCCCAATGATGCCAGCTCTACCTACAGGTCCTTGAATCCCCTAGTGTTCACAAATACAGACAAAATAACTGTTTATTAGAGCATTAGAAATAATGATGTGTATAATACTATAAACAAACCCAAAGGGAAATAAAATGTAATTTAGCTTGATTTCTAATACATACAGGCTTCCCTTTTTCTCCAGAAGTTCCCCTCTCTCCAGGATCTCCCACAATGCCCTGGCAGCAGAAGGAAATTATGATTTTACATTACATGTAGCACATTGGATTCAACCTGCCTTCACCTCCAGTAGAATTGGTTAATGTTGAGTCTCTCAGATCATGTTGATCGAGTTCAGGCTGTCAGATCTCAGCCAAACTCCAAGCATGTGAACTAATGTTGTTTATGGATACAGAACATAAACCAAAAACATATTTGTGTATTTTAACATTTTACTGATGATTTACTGGCCCTGAATAGCAACATGAGGGGATTTTAAAAAGTGGACAAAAAATCAAGTGTCTTATAGATAATGGAACAGAGAATCCCACAAGAACCCACCTGCTTTCCTCTTGGCCCTGCCCGCCCAGCTGCACCAGTGGCCCCCATTTCACCCTAAATACAAAAGATTGATGGTATTTAAGTACAGTTTCCAATAAAAAAGAATACAGACAAGGGAGGAAATGGGAATACCTTAACTCCTTGAAATCCAGGAATCCCTTCATATCCTCTTTCGCCTTTCGCTCCCTTTAAGGAGTCCAACATGTTAATTATATAGTAATTACAAAATCACTTTAAAAAAGGTTTACAGCTGTGTCTCAAAGGTCAACTTACAACTTCCCCTGGTTTGCCAGTTTCTCCAATGTCTCCAGGTGGTCCCCGAACTCCCTTTAATTACATTCAAAATGTCACCATTAAACCCTCCCAGTTGGAACGTTGTAGAAACTTTATATACCATTGCACAGAATCCCAAGGAAAAATGTACACCTTAATTAACTGGCAGTGTAATTAAGACGTTTCATTTGAATCCTGTGGAGGAGTTTACCTTGAACCCTGCTGCCCCTTTTAGTCCTTTCAACCCCGTAGGACCTCTGTCTCCCTGTAAACAAAGCATATCCATAATAAAGACCTGTTACATTGCACAGTGTAGAAAATTATTTCATACATGAGTCCTAAATTACCACTTGACCCCAGAGTCCTCTCATTCCTTTCTCGCCTTTGATTCCTTTTTCTCCCTGAGGATGTGCGTGAAATTGAATTAACACATTTTGAGAACAAGCCAAACTGAAGCAATCTAATGAAAGCAAATAGAAGCTGGTCTCACCTTTGTGCCTGCCTCACCAAAGTTTCCATAGTCTCCTGTGTTGCCCCTGATGCCCTGCAAGACAAGTTACACTTATTCCTAAGCAAGACATGTTGCCTTGCAGCTATTTGCTTGTGAGAAAGAGAACATAAAATGTGAATGTTAGCAAATGTTTCCACACAGTGAGAATCACTAATAGCCTCAGGGAGAGTAAACCTTTGCGGCATTAGACATATTTCCTTTTTTTATTCAGTTACACTTCATGCCTGTAAATATGAAAACTAAGCTGGACATGGTCAGCTAACTACAGATGGGGAAGATCATGCTTACTGAAGTGTAAGGATATGCTAGCTGTTTCCCCTGTTTCAAGTCTTTATGCTAAACTAAGCTAACCAGCAGATTTAGACCGATAATCACATTATTACTATAAATATTAAGCTGCAGCCAGAATTTGCCTAGCCCAGCACATAAACTGAAAACAGTGAGAAACAGCTGGCTTTGCACACTACACCACTTTTTTTTTTATTTGCACAAAAGTCAAGCATGAAAACAACAAATGTATGGTATGTACATGATAATGATACATGTTAAGTGCAGGTTAGTGAGCTTTAGAGGTCCTTGACCTCCTGGTACTCCATCACTGTCTCCTGCCTCTAAGTCTTAGCAAGAGCGTGAGTAAGTAAGTAAGTGTAGTCCTAAATGTCCAAACCATTCTTTCCATGTAAGCAGTAAATATTATAAAGTAAACAAAAATTACACATCATTACACTGTTTACATCAGTGAAAATATATTTTCCCCCATTCAGCAGTTTTCAGGATCCATTAATCATGAATACAACAAAATGTACGACTATTGTTTGCACAGATGCTGACTTCCTCGGTAGTAGAGGAAAAGTGTTTTCCCATTGGCTGTATTTCACTGTGTCAATAAACAGATCAAACGAGACCACGATGCCTTCGTGTTGTCAGTTTATTTAACCATCTCATCTAACACTACATTTAGGCAGAGTCAGCTGGGCAGAGGCTAACCTTTGTCATGGCCAGCAGTTCGGTTAGAGGCATGACCGCGAACTTTACGACGCCTCTAAGGCGCTATGGCTATAGACCACCCACCACCTGAGACGGATGGTTCATATATCTCTGCCAGGAAATGCCCTCCTCTGATGCCAGCAGGGGAGGAGATAAACATGCCGGGATCTCTGATTCAGCTGGCAGAAGGTCAAAATTCAAAACAACACAGTTACAAAAGACAGATGTTTACTTCCAGATGAGCAACAGCTGCATTTCAGGAGTCAACTGTGTAGCATGAACAGCTCTGGAAGTGTGTTCTGAGTGCACATTGGTCTACAGGGGTACGTGTGTTTGAGGAGGCAGGATGGGGGATTTCCTTGAGTGCACAGAGCATGTTAAATGCCAAACTAACGCAAACATATGATCTACGTTAAACACATTCTCCAGACCGTTTTTAAAAGACCCTCAGGTCTGCAGCAACGTAACACTGACTGCTCAGCATCAAAGACATTAACAGGTCATAAATTTAAAGTGGAAATAATCACGTCTGCAGCTCCCTGAACGATGCAAATGTGAGTGTATTTATTCATTCACTGGCTCCTGCAGCACAATGCTCTACTCATTTTTATTCTCCCCAAAGCTTTCCTCCTTTTTAAAATTAGGTCTTCCTGTGGTAGATTAATTAGCCTTATCCACGAAAATAAAAGTCTTTAACAAACTGAACATCTGACAAATTTAACTCAATAGTTATGCAGACTAATGGCACTTTTAACCAGGAACATGGAGAGCATAGTTATTGCTCAACTGCCTGATTTTCCTGTGTGTGGGACTCATTATGTTTGGCTTGGTTTCTACATACTGGAAAAGAAAAGTTTACAAATCCTGTGATCTTTTCACTGTTTTAAGACACAAATGGCTATTTCAGAGCTACAAAAACACATTTATTGTCACGTCTGTGGTGGTGCGTGTTTATCTTGGATTCTTCCTAAATCTTTTTTGCAAAGTGGATGCATTTTCAAACTATGAAAGGGGCCTCTGTGTTTACTATCACCAAGCGCTTCTGCTTCCAGATCTGTTTCCATCCTGTCACGTCTCAGTTGTACTTCTGTTGCCATTTTCCACAGCTTCACTGCTGTCTCACAAACGAAGGTTTTACAATGTTATAATCCAGTTTAACTCTTTATTGTCCAGAAATAAGGAACAGGAACGCTGCTCACATCAATAATACATCAAGGAGACTAGAAAACAGATATTGTGCATGTATTTACCCAGTTTCCTTGTCTTCCTGAGTCTCCAGATATCCCTTGAAGACCTCTGTGACCCTGCAGATAATTTAAAAAATGACGTCAGCCTTATCCCTCAGACGCGTTTATCCAAAGCGACTTACAAGGAGCTAGCGCTGGGTGTCTGGCTCAAGGACACACCTGGTAGAGGATGGACTAGGAGTCAGACTGGGTTTTGAACTTGCAACCTTCTGCATCCCAGTCTGACACTTAACCCATTGGGCATACCAGGCCGCTTACCTTGTATTATCAGCTAACTCTCACTGTAAAGGTATGTTCACCTTTGGCCCCGGAGGTCCCTGAATGCCAGGTTGTCCATGCACACATTTACAAGGCGCTCCTCCAGCTGTTAGGCCAATTTCTGCATATCCTCCACACTGCCATGGACAGATAGACAAGAGACTGGTTTTGCAACTGGTTTTGAAACAGTGGGAGCATAACGATGTTGAATCATAGCTTCGTGACTCACCACACTGGAGAGCTCACAGCAGCCCTCGGAATAAGCCTGCTCTGGGTCACATGACACCTCCATTTGCTGGAGGTCCAGCTGGAGAAAGATAAGACATGGACAGGAGTAATTTAAGGCAATTGAAATAGTTTTGAAAAAGTTTGTATGTATAAAAAATTCTGTCTACATACAGACACAGAGCGATCTCGTGCCGCCCGCTTGACGATGGAGGTGTACCCTCTGTGAATGACTGGCCTTGGCCCATCAATGGACTCCACACTGACCTCTTGGCAGTCTATCAGCAGCTTCACCTGACTTCCCTTCACACTTAGCGCCAACTTGTGCCACTCTCCATCAAACAACTTCTCCACACCATGGAAGGTCCTCAGCATCTGGCTCCCAAGAGGGCTGGTGTAGAAGAAGTCTAAAGAGCCTGTATCACCCTGGAAACGCAGGCCGACTTGCTCTCGCCCTTCAGGGTCACTGACCTGCCACAGGTTCCAGGCGTCCTTGACAGTGTCCTTGGTCATCTTAAATGTTGCAATGATGGAGTAGTTGGAGGGAAGTCCATCTGGATACACATCACTGTAGTAGCAGGGGAGAGCGGTTTAAAAAACTCCATAATACTAAACAGATTACTTTACAAAACAACAATTAGGATCTTATGTGGTAACATGAGGGTTTTGTTTTAGAAAAATATGCTTGAATAGAAACAGAGCACTTTTGTTTTTTGCTTAAAGTCAGCTTCAGCATGTGAGTTGAAACAACATTTTCAAGACATACATTTCTTTTCTTTATATTGACAAAGCACAAAGCTCAGAAGGAAACACTGCATTCATTGTCAGGCAACTGTTCTAGACCTGTCAGGCTAATTGACCTACAGCATGACCTAATAGCTGTTTTCAGTATTAACAGACCAACATAAGGACAGCCACCCTAAGAGCCAGGCAGCTAGCAGGACTAGAAGCTAAACTAAAATGTATCACCTTAACACCATTTAAAAATGTGTCTTTGCTGACCACCATCACAGCAGTGTTGTGTGCATGTACGCCAACAATCTGTGACATCAGTTTTAAGTGTGGGCTTACAGGTGTGAAAAAAATGTTTAACCAGGTGAGAAAGGGAGTCATCAGACTTTACATTGCTAATTGTGTAAATTATATTAGATGTAGCTGTACCTCATGGTCCTCTTCAGATGAATAGAGGGGTTGATGCGGTAGGCCACTGCCTCAGGTTGAGAGCCATGCACCCTTCTCACTCCTCTCAACTCAGGCACACGAAACTCCTCCAGGAGATCAAAACCTTACACCACAAACACAGAGCTCAGTTTGATGTCAAGCCGAGTCAGCGTCAGAGATGGTGAACTAAACTCTAAAATCCTATCTCAGCCCTGATGTCACTTATTTTCTAAATGACTCATTAATGATCATACCTCTGATCATCATACCTGCCGTTATAACTCATTGCATCACCCCACAGATGCAATTTGGATGTTATTTATTAAACCCATCCACATGAAGAGGTCACAGCTTCTGAATTCCAAACAGTGGACATGTAAATGAGTGTCAGTAAGGCTGCACCTACTCTACAAAAGTGATATCATAAAAATAATAATATATTACTGCTCATACTATTTCTGCCTAAATACAACTTTATGTGTAGCCAGGACAATCATAGTTAGAAAAAAAAGGGATTCATTTATGATAACAGGGAGACTTTGATGCCAGGCTTCAAAAGCTCTATACAGCTTAACTACAGCATGACCTCCTGACCCTTAAGTGTCCACATAGGCAGTGAGACCAGGGGAAATTATATTGGGTTAACTGCTGTGAAACAAAAAATTGACTTTGCGCATACAAACAATGACATCTGCTGGTCATGATGTGGCCATACAGTAGTCAACATGTGATAATATGATGCATGCATCTGATTCATGTTAATACTTATATATAAACTGTAGTTGTTATGTATTGGGAAACATTCTGTAGACATCAAAAACGTTTAGGACACTTACTTGGCAACCTTTGACACTGGCCCAGTTCTAAGGTGACAAAAAGTGCTGCAAACACCAGCATAGCTTTGGAGACTGGCATTTTCAATTTTTTAATTGTCCAGAGCTATTAGTGCCTGCAGTACATCAAATGAAGAAATCAGTATCTCTGTCACTGACATATGACAATATTTTTGGTAAAATGATTCACTTAAACTTTATATTTCAACTTGATGGATAAATTTTAAAGATTGCAATCTAAAGTTTTATCATTACAGAAAAACTGAATTATTCTCAAATTAAAAGATACAATCACTGGAAGCTATCACTAGATCAAAGGGCTGCAATGTCATGTTGGCTTAGCAACTTCATCACAGACAACCCCAAATAATATTATCTTTTTTTACATGTTTTACAAATAAAGATAAACTAGAGAGAAAAAAAGAATTACTCACATATTCTTGAGAAACTAAGTCCCAGGGCTACTGCAGATGGATCTTTTTCCTTTGCTGGTGTGAGGATATATCCCACTCTAAAGTGTCATCCCCAGGCCCGTGGATGAGTTGAAAGGGAAAACCATTCAAACTAGAAGCTCTGGTTCTCACAGGCGCCTGACTCCTGAGCTCCACTCCACCTTTGGCCCCCAAGAGGATCTGTCTCTTCTCATAGGTCAGTTACGCCTACAGGTACTACAGTCCACTAACTTGAGTGATTAACTGAAGGAGGTGAACAGATTAAAAATCACAGCTGATGAGGAATAGCCCAATACCTTGTTCGATGTAGCTCTCAAAAACACATACTGAACTGTGCAAAGCTTTTGCAGAATCTCTTTCCAGACTTTAAGAATAAAGACTTTTGTGGGAACACATTTATAAATGTATTTTATTATTCCTTTGACAGTTACCTAGTTTTAATATATTTTAATACAAGTCTGTGTCTTACCATCTGCAGAGTTTAAGTGAGAGAAAGATGTAGTATGTCACAGTTAAACACAAGATGCTCTGCAAACATACCGCCCAGAGTAGACCACCCCTTCAACAGAAACAACCGCACTGCTTCTAAAACCACTGAAAGACACAAATATACTGATAAATGCTTAAATATATGAGTAGAGGTAGATTAGAAATTTCGTGTTGAGAGAATTTTGCAGAATGTTGAGAGAATGTTGTAGAGACAAGAGCTCTAACTGACCAATTACCCATTTTCTGTGAATAAGTGTAATACTATGGAAGAGGATTAGAGCCACCCTGAAAATATGTTTTTTAGCTTTATTTCTCAGTTTTTTGACTTTTTGGTGACATTTAGCACATGTCAGTATTGGACATCTTAGTGTGGACATGTTAACATGCTAATTAGCACTAAACATAATGTAAAGTGAGCTAATGAGTCGGTAGACTTCATCCTCTGCAAACTAAAAATATTTGAATAGTTTACAAAGTTTTGTGCAAAACAATCATAAAGGTATATTTGTTGATACTTCTCTGACCTGCTGGAGCCAGAGGAAGATTTTGTGTGATAAGAGGAGCTACAAAAAAAGCAAAGCAGAGACAACTCTGTGATTCACACCCGTCTCTGTTGGATTACTGCAAGCAGGTTTATTACAAAGTAATAATACAGTAACAATTTCAGCTCTACCGAAATTAACCACACATTGACATGGATGCACAAGAGAATGTCTACATGAGGTGGCACCTTTTTAAGGTCAATGCACACAGTTTGCGGAGTGGTCGAACAAAACAGGGACTGCCGCTGCTGACAAACACACAGGACTTGAAAGCTTCGTGGTTACAAGGTTTCTGCTACTTGTCTTAAATAGTGTTTTTTCAAAGGTTTCTGCAGTGCTTATTGGGGTTTATTGTAGTATATTGCATTGTCCTTTGAATGCTTGTTGGCAGTATAATATAGCACTTAAATAAATAATTGCTGTGTCTTAAATGGTACCATGATGCACCATCCACTTCAAACATCAGCACACATAAATTACAGTACATTCAGTGACTCTCAGAGCGCTAAGCTGCATGTTGCCCTTCATTAGTGTGTAGAAATGTTAGTTCATCGTACAACACGGTCATTCCCACATTTTCTAGTGTTCATCATACCTCTAAGGGTTTTGCATGAGTAAAATAAAATACAATAAAACCATTTGACAATTTCACAAAAAATTAAATACAATAAAAACAAATACACAAGGCCATGGACATTCCATTCTCACATATTAATAAAACATATTGCCTCGACAGAATATTTTACATCTTGCAACAATTTAAATAACACTCAACACATTTGCAGTCTTTTAAATTAGATATATCCAGTGTCTATTTAGGGTGCAACTAGCTCCTGGGTTGTTTGTTTTCAAGGCCACTGACTATCGCTTGGATCCCTTGGCCAATCTGCTTGTGGGGGTGGTTCTTCGCTGAGGAGTGGGGATCTTAGAGGGTTTTCCACCGTGCTGGCGGGACGAAGAGCGCGGCGTCACTCGGGTCGAGTCGCCAACCGTCTCGGACGCATCAGAACACACAGACTGGATGTCTGAGATGTCAAAGTCAGAGGCATCACTTCCTCTGCGACTGCTCCCTCTGCTTCCGGCTTTACTGCCAGGTCGGCTGGAATTTTTTCTTACATCTAGAGAGATACAATAAAACACGATCATTCATCAGCTACCAAGAATGAGTCTAAACAATATAGATTGTGATGCACAGTAGTTCAATAAATTCCATTCTATGCTAGTCCCTTGCAGACAGAACCACAAAACGACCACCACTAGCAGGTTAAGACAGATAAAATCCATTCATAACTAACTAACTAATAAATTGATTGACCTAAACAGGGTTCGCTCTCTACTCACCACCTATTGTTTGTGTTCGAGCTTTCAGTACAGCAGCACTGATCAAGGTTCCCTCTTCACTGGATTGAAATCCTTTGCCTGACAAGTAGCCAGGAAGGCGTAATTTGCTGCCTTGAACGGGTGTACCCTGCAAAGGACATTTTGAATTAATTTCATTCGTAAATAATGATATATTTTATATATTATAATAATGTGTTCTTTTAATAAACATTAGGTATATAAATAGATAACAATATTTACCAGAAAGAAATACAAATACGACTGAATTGGCTTCACAATTCAGGAATTACATCTATTCTTTAGCATTAACGAGTCAATTATCAAACACACGTGTATGAATAGTGTACTATATAACAGCCATGCATAGACTTCATATAACATATAATATGGCAATGAAATGAAGACAATTGGTCAAACACAAACAAAAATTTCAGCCCAAAAGTAATCAATAGAGGTAAAGTTTATAGACCCAACTGAAATCAGTAATACAAAACAAATACTGTAAATCCCACAGATACATCAGTTTCTTTTCACTGCAGAATCAAATAAATAATAACTAAATATTATATTAATACCATTTACAAACACTTGTTTTGCAGACTAGCAGTTCTATCTGCTCTATCTCCATCATGTCACCTTTGATAAATACACAGTAGATTTCAAGTAGGTCATAAATCTGAAGAGTTCCACATCTCTTATATGACTATACCTCAGAGGATGAACCTTGGCTCTCAAAGGAGTCTGATGATTTAAGAGGAGTGGAGGGTTTGCTGTTTGTGAGCCAGGGCTTATCATAATTGCGGGTAATTTGTTGGGGAGTCTGAGGAACAATGGCAAATCAAAAAACAGACATGGATTCACAAATCAAAAACCACAGGAAATAGAAGATGAAGAAGAAACACAAAAAACAAAGCAAATCAAATAATGTAAAACAGATAAACGAAGAGAAAACTTATGGAGGGGAATAAACAGACAACTGGACAACAACTGGCTTCCAGCTGAGCGGCGCTTCTCACCTTGGGTGTACTGGTCACTGCTGGGTTTGCTGGCACCAGACAGCTCTGACTGGAGGTGGATCGGTTAGGTGAAGCACCTCTGGACGATGGCCGCGACCTCCGGCCTCTGTAGCGGAAGCTAGCCATCACCTGGGTGGTGCCTTCTGGGAGGATGAACTTCTCTCGTAGCTCCAAGTTGGTCCTGCCTTTAGCTATGAAATGATACTCCAGATGAGTCATATTGCATTAAAGCAAGATAATAATATTTACATGGTGATGGTGGTGATGCTGATGATGCTGATGATGACGTGAATTAACACTTTATTTCCCCTTTCCCTGTAACAACCTTCCAATAATTTCCTATAAAAAAATAGGTTTTTGTAAGTTAACGAGAAGCAAGAAACTCTTTTAATTGAAAGGAAATGTACCAATTGAACAGTATTTTTCACAAAATTATATTGGAAAGGGAATTTCTTACAATAAAATAAACCTGTAAAATAAAGTGATATCATCAGATAGATTGATGAGAACTTACCAATGAAAACAAGAGAGTCATGCAGTTTCATAGCTTATCCACATGGCACATAAGTCTAATGTGCTACAGTAGTGGAATAAGCTTTCTCAGTGTTCCTGGACACACTCACACTAAACTGCCCAAATCAGAAGAATTACAAAGCTAGAAAAACAAAAAACTTTTCATAATAAAGCAACTGAAACCATGCAGTTTTAATAAATAAACACATTTAAAAAAAGTAAATAGTGCAATAAACACAGTTTCAGTATTTTTGTGCAAGATATAAAGAGATATCTTATAACAGTTTTATTCCTATGGACAATTATAGTCAGTTAAACCTCCATTAGGACTTTTAAATGTTTGTTAATTCACTTGATTATCAAGCAAACCTGAAAACTGCAGAAGAAGCTCAGCTCTGAACTGCTTGCTACATGCTGAGAAAGTAAGAAACGGCATGTAGGACCCGACGCTGTGCATCGGGTCCAAAAAAGTGACGGCGGGTGATGTGTCTCACACAAACAACTGCATGCATGAAAACCACTGGAGCGGAGTGAGAGTCGACTGTGAGTGGAGCTGGTTTATGAGAAATTCCATTCATTCACAAACAGCGCTGGAACACAGCTAAGGTTGCACACGGCGGGACCAACACAAGCGGCACACACTCAGATGTGCAAACACACATACCACTGGTGGTGGGTTCATGGAGCAAGGTGAGAAAGTGTGAGATTTGCCAACCTAAGGGAGACTGAGTAATTGAAGAGTTTGATTCCGAGCGCAACATTTTGCTTCCGTGGTGATGAACTAGAAGAAATGATAGTGTGTTCAGCAGGAGGAGAAGAAACTGGTAATCAATACAGACAAAGATAAGAGAAAAGACTAGACGTGGACACAGATTACAGCAAAATCCATTTTCTTAAGAAATCTAAAAGGAATTTAGCACAAAATCTGGTATATTCTACTCTTCTGATCACTTGCTTATGTACCAGACTGTTTCACCACACACTACTGTGTTAATGAATTCAAAAGTCAACTTGGATAACAGACCGTCCTTCTGAGAACGTCTGAACTCACCTCGACAGGGGTCGTTCTTCACCAGGAATTCATCCAGAGCCATCCAGCCTCCTCCCACCCGCACCATCACAGTGCTGCGTAGAATTCGTACCAGGCGGAGCTGCTGAGAGTCTCCAAACTGTGGTGAGGGGGAAGGAAAATAGAGTGGAGGTGTGTGAAATCAATGACATATATGAGAACTGTGTCACTGAGAAGCTGTGCAACACTGGAAACCAGACTGGCACGGATAATCAAACTTATACCAATTAATTAATTAACGTTTATTTATTATATATTATTTATTAAAAGAATTAAAATAGAGTTAGTCAAATCAGAAGGCTTCTACTAAGAGTGTTTCATGAAGTTTGATTCTGATTTCCGTTCCGTTTTGCACAGATTTACACAAACAGGATTAAGACACAACATCAACTTCATGTTTTCATTCGCAAGGACACAAATTACATAAAGATCCATCCAACTGGTTTTCTCCTGTGATTCAAATCCACCACTGCTGAGCTACACTGATTAAAACAAAATGAGGTGCTAATTTAGTAACAATAACAATAGTTTGCTGTTGATCAAATTAGTGATTTAGCGTTGGATCAATAACTGATGGTTGTTGATTTCAGATGTTGTATATTTGTGTGTACATTTTGGCCAATAAGAAAACAGTTCGTATGGTTATGTAGATAATGGGTTGATATTCTTCTATGACATCGTTCCAGATCAGTCAGGGTCTTCTTTAATTTATGTTATTGTTCAAAGTAATGAGATTTTGAGCTGCATTATATTTTAAAGCTGCAAAGAACATGCAACTGCTACGCCGACTTTTACAATCTCGACTCAATCTCAATGTGATTTCATCCTGTTGTGAGGTTGTAAAATGTGGCTTCAGTTTGCTTAAGCCTGTGAAAAAGGTACATCATTAAACCAGCAGGTGGCACTAGTGTGATATGTGTGACGTTATTCACCAAGCTACACTTATTTCATACATGGGTAAGTTTTATGGACGTGAATGATTCAAGCTTTAAAATGTAATAAGACAGCAGTCAGCCAGTTGGATATGACCTTGAGCGTTAGCACACAAACATCACTGACACACGACAAACACAGCCAGCTTTTGGTCCAAACAACGTCACACAATGATCAAGCAGGCAAGACAGTTATCTTCTGCAAACCAGCACTTTGTTTCACTTTCTCTACGACTACAACTCAGATACTCAGGATGCATTGACACTGATGCAGATCCAATGCAGCTAGGTCCAATGACACACTGGGAACAACATGAGGAATGGTTCATATCATTTCTGTCTAATCCACCACAGTGTCACACGACGACATGAGCAAACACTGATGACACCTCCACTAAGTGCCTATTATCATATGACAGCTCATCAACTGGAAAAAAATCTTGCACTTGTATGATTATCAGAATGATTTAATGCCACTGGTGATTTTACTGAGCAAATACATTAAAGGTGATGATGATCTGGAGGAAAAAGAGGCACAAGAAACATCTGAAGAATAACCATTTACCAGAATACAGCTTTCCAAAACCGCAACGTGTAGGTGGGGGGTAAGATTTTGATTTTCCCTGTTTGCTATTGTCTCATCGCCGATTAAGGAGTCATGTAAGCAGTGAACCAGACCAAACTGTCAAAAGAGTTATTGGTGTGATACATCAAATCAAACTAGATCATAAACGACCCCTATCCCCTTTGACTGACACCTCCCATCATTACTCTTACAAGAGCTTCAGAAGCAGGTGGCATGTGAACCTATATCACTAATGAATTTTACATTGCAACATGCGATTAGTCAAGACAAAGTAACGCAGTATGTAAAATGAAAAGAAAAGGCCCTTTTAAATGGTCTTTGAAATCAAGTTTGCCCAACTATGAAATAATACAGTAAACAGTGTCAGTTACACAAACGTGTTTCAGCTAATGATATTGAAGCGCCAAAGGCAAGCACACAGAGAGAGCATTTTTTTACAAACTTCCCAGCAGATGACCAATATGGGCTGAAATGGCTTTGGCACATTAATATTGTCTTCTCTGAAACTCAAAAGCAGATATATGAACATTAACTAAACTACTTTTCACCTGGATGCTGTTATTTTTCAAACATTTTTCTTTCATTAGGCTTTTTTAAATCATGTCATATTCTAATTGTCAGCAAGCATAAATTGCTGGACTGAAATCATATCTCTTAGGCCAGTCGTCCATGTGGATTAAATGAGCTGACCGCATATTGTATCGTCTACTTCTGAGTTCCAGTCTGTAAACCATCAGCCAGAGATACGGGCAGAGACAAATAATTGGAAAGCAAACGGGTAAGGCTTGTTAAGTTACAGAAGGTTAGAAGAGGAGATTGTACCTGGTTTCCAAGGTAGAACTGAAGAACAACAAAAAATATAGAAAAGTTAGAGTGTTGTCACAGCACATTCAATACTTTCTTTCTCAACATTTCAACAAGATCTTTTCATATACAGCACATTAAGTATACAGTATTTTAAACATTTCTTAATTATGGCATACAGTATATTTAATGATAAAGATAATAATAATAATCTTCTCACCCGGTATTTGTTGGCACCGATTTGCTCCACTTGAAATCGTTTTGGACATTTGCATTTAGCCACTTGACGCGTAACCTATATACACACAAACGTTTTATGGAAACATGATTCCACAAACCTGTCCGAGATTTTTTTAAAAACGTCTGCTGCAAGAGTTTGGATTACCTCATCTTCAATTTTGTCTGCATCTGTTAGTGGTTTGTAAGCGTCCTTGTTAGGATGCAGCGCTGCCACAAACTCGTAGTAGTCGATGTAGCCATCTCCGTCTCTGTCAAATATGTCTGCCACGGCGCTCATCTCCAGACGACTAGTGGGAAATTCTTTAGAAGAGACATTACATGTTAGAAAATGAGCCTTCAGCTGGCTGCAGTGGAAGCTGTTTGGTTGAGAGTATGTTAGGTGCACACTTACTAGAGGACAGAATGCCCTCTATGAACTCCTGTCGGGTCACCTTCCCATCTTGATCTTTGTCGATGCGGCGGAAGAAGTCCATGACGCGGGACTTTTTATGGTTCATCCAGCGCATGTAGCGCTTCCGCCACACATCAAAGTCGAAGTTGGCGAATTCCTTCAGCTGACACAGAAAAGTAAACGGTCGTGTGAACAACCAAAAAAACACACATTTGAATTAAAAGTTGTGCTTGCAGTAAAACTGAGAGCAGGTTTGGTTTGTCTTACTTCCTCCAGTCGGTCCAGGGCATCATTGAGTTTCCTCCTTCTGTCCAGAGCTAGAAGCCACACATGTTGCCACTTAGTGACCAGCAGGTTGACCCGAGGGTTCTTGGTCTCAATGGGAGCTTGTGTTGCTGACGCATACATTGTTTGTGTGGGAGAACGTTTTCCTGCAAGTGAGAGACAAAGATCCTCTTAGTGACTTGTTCTCACTATGTAATAAAAAATAGAATGACATCATTCCAGGTGCTAAAATGTCACCTCAGCCTACAGTGAGTCAACATATGGCCAGATGGCTCAGGTCATGCTCTGTTAGGAGTTTTGAGGGATACGTACTTCCAGCTCTTCCTTTGTCAAGCACGGGGATCTGAGACTGGATTTGGGGCTCTGTAGCAGGCTTCCTTTTGTGTGTCTTAGTGATTTTGTCAACATCTGGTTGCTTCCTGGTCATTTCCTCCATGAATGCCTGCAGGGAAAAGCAACAAGCATGCTTCCAGTCTGTGTCATGAACCTTGAGGACAAACCCTATAACCTTATAACCCAAAAAACAAACTCTTTGAACTACTGTAAATCTCAACTAGAATTCTTTTTATCTACAGTTTTTCTTTACCTGATGTTTTGCTATGAGACCTTTGACTTCCTCTATCTCCTGCGGCAGTGACTCCTTGTCCTTGTCATTGAGGTTGGTCTCAGCCCACTGCAACCAGGTCAGGAGATTCTCCAGCAGCTCCTGCAGAGCTAACAGCTCTGTGAGGGCTGTGGCCAGCCGCTGCTGGTGCTGCCTAGCCCAAGCCTGTACCTGTAACATATTACGCAACGTAAATAAACACTGAATAAAATATGGCTTTGATGAGAAGATGGGGCATGTGTAGGATAATCACAAATATATGTTTTTAAATGTTCAAAATATTCTACAATCTATCTAAAGAATTTAGATGCATGAAGTGTTTAAAAACCTGGACCTGGCTGTGACAGGACAGAAAGGCATCTATGTGGACATGCAGCTGTGGACTGACCTCTTCAAACCGAGCTTTAATGATGGTGTTCCAGTGTTTGATGGTTGTGATAGAGTCTGGATGGCAGATGCTCAGAATGGCCTCCCCCATGCTGGTTGCTTTATTCAAGGCCACTCGCTTTTCTTCCAGTTTCTTCATTAACTCCTTCAAAACAACAAATGGGAAAGAGTTTAATGGATGATCTTCAGCAAACATAAAAATGAAGCATTGCTCATAAGTCTGTTTTAATACGAGAGTGAGGTAAAGCCACTCCAGTCTGACGAATCGCTACAGAAATATCCTTGATAATGTGCTTTTGGCATGGGCGATGACATGGTATCTAACAGAATACATGCTGCAATTACACAAGCAAAGTCTCTGTTTCCCCAAGCAAAAGATTTAATCACAAAAGAATGTCAGCATGTTTCATTTCTAGTAAAAGTAAAACAATCAAACTCAAACACAGGTTTATACTTAGAGTATTATATTTAAAGTTTTTGTCTAACTTGCCTTGTGTTGTTCAATAAGTGCCCGCAAGGCCTCCTCATCATCAGGCAGGCTGCCATGGAAACGCAAACTCTGCTCTGCCTCAGCAAGCCACTCCAGCAGTATGTGAACAGTCGAGTGAAACTCCTCAGCCTGCAGAGAAACCACAGATAGCATCAGGCTCGCAGACGGAGTTTATCAACAGTCTAACAACTGACAGTCTAACGAATAAGTACCTGACACAGGGCCTGCTCCAGCCTGGCCTGCTTAGACACAGAGAGGTTGCACACTGTCTCCCACCGAGTGCCTAACTCCTGCATCTGGACTTTGACCCAGGACGAGTCATCGTGACTGCTCTCGATCAGCTCCCTGGCTGATCGTTTGAGTGCCTGAACGCTTACTGTCCTCTTTCCCAGCTCCTTCTGGAAAACCTGCAGAGGGCAGCGGGAGAAGAACACAGTCCGACAGCATGAAACCGCAATACTGTCCACATGACACCAAAACTTCAAACTATAACTTAAACTAAAATCACATTAGATGAAAGCAACACACTGTTACTAAATGTGTTTTACTTAAAAAAGAGTCCCAGTGCAACAAATACAGAGTTGCTGTACTTATGCTGCTGTCTGAGACCAGTTAATAAGTAAAGAAATAAACTGTCTTCAGACAGAAGATGCAGAAAGGAATCTAGTTGAAATGATGCTTTTATTTATGCCCATTGTGTAAATTTATACTGTAGTTAAACCCTTGTGTGGTTTCTCCAATCTGATGTAGTTTTCTACCTTGTGGTTGTCTATCAGGTTGAGGACCAGGTCTATGTCTCCGTGTACGGGCTGGTCCTCAGCCAGTTGAGGTTCCACTCTGTACAACCAGTCAATAAGAGCCTGGAGAGCATCTGTAAACTGTCCGGAGAACAGCAGGGCCTCCTCCAGTTTGTTTTGTCTGCGGGAGAGAAGAAATCCTTCACGCTGAATAGTCTGACTATGTTTTAGTAGAACACAGAAATGAAGAGTGTGGGAAAATGTCTCCCTACCTTTCTATTGACTTGCCGCACACTGTGTCCCATTTGTCTCTCAGTTCACTCAGCATGTCGTCCAGCTTTTGATTATCATCTTGCAGGGAGGTCTTGTCTTTCAGGGCCCGCCCAGTCCGAGCGGTGATGTCGTACACCGAGTGTTTGCTGCCCAGAGCTTTCTGGAACTCCTGTATACATATGAGCGGAATGTCACCACATAACTTCAAAGTAATTCCTCGAACCAATAAAACAATTTTACTTAATATAAAAATAAAACTAGCTGACCAGTATATATCTTTACATGCACAGGGATACGGCAAACCATCTCAAGGGATTGTCTTCTTACTACTGCTGGCATGTCAGATAGTATCCTAATCTGAGTGTGTGTGTGTTTTGCGATTAAGATGACAGAATTCTGTGCTGAAAACAAATAAAGGGGTCAAAACTTAAGAGGCCACTGCTGCGCAGAGATTAAAAGTATCCAAAAGCAAGGTCCCCCCTAATACATTTGGCCCATCCCAGGATTATGACAATCTCCCTACATGACACTGTGAAAACAACAAGAAGGGACTGTGTTGACTCCATCTGTAAAACGCTGCTGTAATTCCTGCACTGTATGCTTTGTTAAACATCCTTTCATCATAAAAATGGTTTAGATACAAGTATTCTTTCTGCTAATAGATTCAAACTCAGCTGTCTATTTTAACGTCATCCTCATCCCAGTAAATCACGATAAGACGACACTCAGACGTCACCTTGTGCTGTGTCAGCTGCATCTTAATTTTGTCCGGATCATTGGCAATTTCCACCTCCGAGTCCAGAGTCTTCTCTGATTCATCCAACCACTCCATCAGTTTGTTCCACGTCTCATGGAACTAATGAAGAATAAAAAAATCAACAGTGTAAAACATTTGGAAAAAAAAGGTATGATTTCACTTGATTGATTGTCAAGTCCTATTTAATGTTAGCATGATCAGGTTTTCAGGCCCAAGAAATGTAGGAGGCCCACACTAATGAAAAAGTCAGACAGAATAGGAAACAAGCTTAATATGTTATTTCCAGAGCTTTCCAGTGACAATAAAAACTCCTAACAGCCCAGTACAGTGTAACTGTGCGCAGAGCAGCACCTGTTTGGCCCTTTTCCTGGCATCATCCAGCAGACGACCTCGTTCAACAGATCTCTGCACCAGCTTCTCCCAGCGGCCTTGCACACTGATCAGCAGATTCTTGATCAGGACCACATCCTGTTTCTGGCTGAAATACTTCAAATGGGTCCCTGTCTTGTCCAGTTCAATGATCTGTTCTCTATGGGAGTTCACCTCTGTCACAAACACCTGCACAAACACATGAACAATGAGGACATTGGACATATCACACAGGATTACATGAAGTGTGGGGATTTATCTAATAATGAGCTTTGTTCTAAATGACAAAACAGATGGAGTCATCGAGTCATGGATAGTTTGATGGCGTAGTGAAATTAAACAAACTATTTCCTACATCAATTTTGCACTGACGAATATGCCTCAAATGAGCCAAAAACTGCTTTGTTCTAGTACCAAACTAATTAAAAAGGAAACGTTACGTCACCTTATGTTCATCAATCTGAAACATGATGGTCTCCAGTATGAGGGAAGCAGGGGAAACCATGTTAAGTGTCTGCTCAGCTTGGGTTAGCCAGTTGATGAAGTCCTGTAGCGAGTTGTGGAAACTCGTGGCCAGTGTCAAGGCTTCTTCTAGTTTCACCTGTGGACACGACACATAATCATGGTCCATGCACAGTAACGGAGATCACTTTACATTTCTATATCACACTACACAACGCTAAAAACAAACCACTTGGTTGCTCCAGCACCAAATGATGAGGCACAACATGCTTCATCTGTGCCAAATAGGGCCACCACTCAAACAGAGGAAGTTAGTATCTCTGGAGAGGATGATGGTGAAGCAGAAATGGAGTGATGAGTTTTTAATTGAATGAGAGAAACATCTACAGAGACTCCACTGCAGAAAAACATCCGCTTGCTGTAGCTGAGGATATTGGCACAGGCCGATCACAGGGAGGTAAATGCTGCCTTAATGACATTACGGGTCTGATGAGAGACACTGGCAATAATGTCTCTTACTCTATAATGTAGGTCACGCGGAGAAACTTGCCCAAAACGGATTATTTTAAGTCAAAGTGTAAGTTTTATTATTTATTATGTTTTATTATTATTATATGAGTTTGATGCACTAAATAAGAGAAGCGTCACGTTTAGTACAGAGAGATTGTCCAACAGCTGAGACACTATGCAGCTCAAGACTTAACGTTCCTGGGAACAGGACCAAAGTAAATAGGAAGCAAAAGCAAGTGGTTAAGCAGCCAAAATGAGGAGCTCCATATCTGGAGTGAGCAAAGCCGGGGACAGATGATTTATCTCTCTGTCATGTAAAGTGGTGATGTTTATTTACAGCAGCGAGAAATGTAAGAAAATATTGTGCTGATAGACGAACATATAAATAATATTTACAAAAGAACAACAGTGACTGATGAGTCTTTTTTGGCTTAGAATATAATCTTGTGTCTATTATTTATTTATGGCACAACTCTTTACTATAGCAACACGAGACCAGACCACTGTTGCTCCACACACAGTGATCTGCAGCGTGTCTTTGCATCGTTCATCATCAGAGCTGGGATTAGTGGTGTTCAACTGGAGGGTCAGGTTTATGTCAGTGATTTCTCAATGGAACCTCAAATTGTGAATCGTTAAGCTAAGAGTGATCAGCGACTCCACACCTTTCTTTCAGCAACCTTCCCCTGCACTGATTCCCATTTCTCCTTCAGGTTGGTTAGGTCCTGCTCCGTGTTGCTGTCTGGACCCTCGGGCGTAATCACGAGCAGCTGGTGACCCTTGTTCAGTAGCTCCTGATACAGCTCCTCTTTTGCCTCCAGGGCAGAACACAACTCCTGCAGGAACACACACAATGGCATGAGCAGAGGGGCACTTTCAGCAAACAGACTAAATTACAGTTAAAGGCTGCTCTACTTTGTGCAGTGTTCAAAGTGCGGGTAATGAATTTGTCAGTGGTTAGTCCAAATCAAGACCAAAAATGGTGAAAGAATGAGCACAGGGATGCACACAGAGAGACTGAGAGGCACAAGAACACGAACATTTAGACCGTGTGATGTTCGATAAAAGTTACTGCTTTCAAGTGCTGGTGCTTGATTTAGAGTTTGTACGAGGGGAAAGGAAAACAATGTAGTAAAACATTCCAAGATTCATTATAGTCGGACATGGATGAATCAATTCGAAACACTTCAGTGTCTTTTTCTCGTCATCTGCAGGGGGAATCAGGGGGAGTATTTTGCAGTGTCATTTAATTTTCACACTTCACATGAAACACAGAAACACACAGTCGTCTCGTTACGAGCCTGCCATCTGTATGCAGCCTTTCATATTGTTAAACACATACCAGATGGGCGTTAAGCTGCTCCCGGGCCGTGTCTGGTAAGCCTCCCACTGCCTTTGATGCCAACAGCTGACGTTCTGTGTCTTTCAGCCATTTCTGCATATCTTCTATCTCGCCATGGAAACCCTGGGCCTACAACACAATACAACCTGAGTCAGGACAAAAGGTGTCACACACACTCATTGTTAGCAACCTATGGCTCAGAGAGGAGGATGTCTGAGTTACTCATTTCTTGTATTCACTAAGCCACCAAAAAAAAAACTATAGCAGTATACATTAAAAAAGGCTGAAATGTAAGCAAATAAAACCTAAGAATACATTTTATTCTTTTTAAAGTGTTGTTTTAACTGTTACAGGATGTGAAAGTAACGAGGCGGAGGAAGAGAGAGGGGTCACTGTTCTTTATGACTTTGCATGTTTGCTTCCCTTAGAGGAAATAAAAACGTATTAACAAATAGATAATTACCAATGACTGTTCCACTTGTAACAAAAACTAACGTTTATACCTGATGCAGGGCACTCTGCAGCTGTTGCTTCCTCTGGTCTGTCTTCTCCTGGATGGTTTTCCATTGCTGGTTCAGGTTCTCCAGTTTACTCTGCAGACCAGCGGCTTCTTCTCCAGCGCTTGACTCCACCAGATCATTGCCGGCTTTGTTCACCGTCTCGACTGTTGACTTATGAGCCAACACATCGATCTGGAGAACCTGTAGAGACAGCGTAAGCAATAACTGAAGGATCTTGGGCTCGATCAGAAGCAGTGAAATCTGCATGAACATGCTTCGAACAAAATCCATGAAAGAAATAAAGACACGAGATGGAAGGAGGTTTGTTGTACGTGGTGCTTGGCGAGCTCTATTTCAATGGCTTTGGGGTCTCCTCCGGTCTTCCTCTGTTCATTGAGCAGCTCCTCCGTGTGGCTCATCCAGGCTAGCAGCTCGTCCAGTGCATGCTGGAACTGGCCCAGAGCCAGAAGGCCGTCCTCCAGTTTGTGCTGGATTAATGGCAGATTAAACCATTAGACACTGCACCGAGTGAAAGCACTTGACATGCATGTAACACATTCTACGAGCTTTCTGCCATGTTTGCTTTGGCTCCTTAAGGAGCTGTAGAGACCGATTTTATTTAAAGATTAAGTTTTGTTATGTTTCTATGCTTACAGTTAGAGATGGATCAGGTGACTCTGAACCATGTCTTAGTCATGCTGCTATAGATTTCCTCTGCTGGGGGACCTTCCTGAAACACTAAGCTCCTAAACTCTTCTCTCTCTCTCTCTCTCTCTCTCTCTCTGTCCACTATCATGACATCATTGCATGTTGTTAACTTGTGTCTTCTCTCTATTGTCGCTAGTTGTGCTTTGTCCTCTCTGTCTCTCTTTCTCTTTCCGCAGGTGACCTCAGAGTTGATTTAGCCGCTGGCCCTACCAACCTTCCCAGTGCCTCGTCTGTAGCCTGATGTTCTTTCTCTCTCCTCTGTCCACTAACCCCAACCTGATCCTGGTTTCTTCCATTAAATGAAGTTTTTTCCTCTCCACTGTCGCCTAGTGCTTGCTCAAGTGGGGCTGTTGGGTTTCCTATATAGTTGTGCATACATACATATTTTGCAAGGTCCTAAACCTTGGTATGTAAAGACCTTTGTTTGGATTTGGCGCTATACAAATAAAGAGGAATTATAAATTAATCTATTTTCAGTGACACATTTGCCATTTCTGACCTGGCGGCTGATGATCTTCTCATCCAGGTTGTCCCACAGCATCTTGAGCTCAGACATTGGCTCCTGGATGGCACAGCGGTCAGCCTCGTCTGTCACCTTCTTCAGCAGAAGCCCTGCTTGGTGATTCAGGCGCTCCATCTCAATCTGCAGCTGATATGCCTCTCCTTTGAACTCCTGACAAAGCCAGCACATTGTGGCACACCCGATCAGTCAACAGAAGTACAAAATCATACAGACAATACAATTTTGCCTTTTCAGCAAGTGATTTGTCTTACTGTACATCAAAGCAGTTGACTACTGTGTAAAGCTATTTTTATAGAGCCTTTGTACCTGAGCAAACCAGGCCAACTAGGGAGTGAATGAATGAATCAAGCACTCATCATACACAGCTGGTACATGACAGAGCTGCACTATCAGTGAAAACAGTAAATTAATAAACTACCGCAGAGATGAAAAACTTTTTAAGCATATAAGAAAATCCATTTGTTACTTCTTGCACTGGTACCTTGAGTTCTACAATCTGCTGCTTGACAGTTTCGAGGTCTGTGCCAACGGGTGACATCGAATCCAGTTTGTTCTCCAGAATATCCACCCAGTCAAACATACCCTGCGAATTAAATGAGGACAACCATTGTTCCTGAGAGAAAACAAAGCTAAGGGACAGGGAGTCATGTTACAAACATAGCATGTTATGCAATGAATGATCTAGGTTTTCTTTAGTAAATTTCTAAATTTGGTAAAATTGGTGGGCAAACAAGCCCTAAACCTAAATACAGTACTATCATTGAAGACATGTGATATCAACATTGACTAAGTTAGTTAAAAAATAAATCTTTCCAACAATAAGAATTGTTAAATGTGACCCAAATACAAAAATTATGTGTTTGGTGGTGTTATGATTTAATAACTTAGAACTGCCAGTTATTAGTATGCATCATCAATTGAGTAAAAGCAAGTAAAAAATATAAAATAGAGCATAAATCATTGGAACAGTGATCACAGTACCTGCAGGCCATCTTGAAACTGCACTGCGGCCTGCATGGCTTCTTCCAGTGTCTCTACTCTCTCCTTCCAAGCCTTATTGAGGTACTCCCACGCTGAATTCACCTGGAAATATAATCCCACTGCTTAATCTTTGTCCACATGCAGGAGAGGACATCTAACAGCATGAGAACTTCACAGTACCAATAAGTACGTAAGATGAAGACGGATGGAGTTAGATGAAATGTATTACCTCATCAAGGCTTTTCTTTATTACAGGTTTATCAGGTTCCCCGCAGGCAGTTAAAAGCTCTGCACCCTGACTCTGAACCACATCAAGCTCTTCCTGCAGCCCGTCAATCTCCTCCTTAAATCCCTGCAATAAAAAAAAAGTTTTGAGACTAAACAAATGCACTGTCCCTCTTCCCTATTCGTGGACTGATTCAGTGTCAATGTGTCTACCTCAACAAACTCCTGCTGCTGTTTGACAACTGAAGGATCGACGCCGGGCTCCTCCAGCTCTCGCAGCAGGTCTTGGCTGTCTTTGATGGTGACGATGAGAGCACAGTGGTCATACCAGAACTTGTCTGCCAGGTCCATCACATCCAGCAGCTTGGCCTCCCGCTCCTCCAATAACGCCTGGATGTCGTTCCACAGGAACACCATCTGGTCCAGTTTGTCTTGTACAGCTTGTGGGAAAAACACAAATCAAACACATTCACAATGTTAATGAAAACATTCAGTCTCTTTTTCTTGATTCTTAAATGCCCACAAAAGCTACACCTGGTTACTTAGTTCAGTATATGAAAATATGAAAAAGTATAATAATAACTTAAGCTCTTGAGCGGTTTCACAAATAAGTTGTAAACCCTTAATATTTTGCTGCTGAGCTACCACCAGACAAGACTAAATTCTTTGTGTAAATATAATTTTATGTAAATGATGGACTATCTGGAAATTCACTGTTCATTGTGTATGTATTTAAACATTCTTTCTTCTTTCTTTAAATGCATCGTAGCTGGATGGACCATCCACAGTGTACTATATGTACAATGACAATTAAGTGCAATACAATTTACATTACCTTTTGCAGATATGTCCTTGTCTGGCCCTTCCGATCGTGCAATCATCTCCTCGCCTCGCTGCTTCAGGGTCTCATAAGAAGGCTGCAGTTTCTCCAAATCCACAGAGATAGCCTTATTCTCAGTAATCTGCTCCCTGATCTTGTCCACCTCCACTGAGATGGACGGAGGCTGATGCAGGCGTTCAGCGATTCGTACCAGAGATTCCAGCATGGGGTCAATTTTGTCATGGAACTGGTAAAAACGAGAAAGTAAATAAATAAACTAAAACTAAACTAAAATAAATGAACTAATTTGCCACATTCTCTTTCTAAAATCACCAATTAAGAGATCTGACTGATTTTAATGGACCTCACACAAAAGCATAACGTGGATCACGTTCCCTGCTCACCTGGGTGGATTTAGAGATGGCTTCATCTAGAGTGGCAGCTCGCTGCATCACATCAGCCTTGAGTTTGGTGTAAAGTTGGTCAGTAGTTGTGTACTTCTCTCTGATGGGAACTCCCTCCACTGGGCTGAGTTCAAGTAGCTGAGGCCCCGTTTTATTCATCTTGTCAATGTGGGGCTTGTGCTCTGCGATCAGCTCTCTCATTTGCTGGAGAAGATAAAAAAATCTATTCAGTTTTTAGGATTTTTATTATATGAATGAAAGTATTATCATAATAAATCTTCTTACTCTAAGCTCCTCTTGCTGCTGCCTGAGCATTTCATACTCGATGGCAGGTGGGGGCAGCACGCTGAAGGTGGTCAAGGTTTCCTGAAGCCATGGCCACATCTCCTCATAGGTCTCCCAGAACTGTACGGCGAGAGACTGAGCTCGCTCCAGGTGCAGACAGCGCTCCGAGTTCAGCTGACTGACGATGCTGTACTTCTCCAACAGAGTCTGAGTCTTGGCCTGATTGAACCATGAAGAAGCTTAAACTTGTGTGCTTTTTTGTGATGACTAATTGCACGTTTCAAAGTTAAACGAATTTTTTTTTACCTTCAAAGCTTCTTTCTCTTCTGGGTTTTTACTTTTCATGATACCCTTTCCAGTTTTCACAATCTCATCCACGGCATCTTTGTGCCTCATGATGTCCATGGAGAAAATCTGGAAAACCAGCAGAGTAACTTTGGCTGCACGTCACAAAATAAACCTCTGTGTTTAATGTACTTTTGCTTCAATTGAGGCTTGTGTCTGTCCACACAGACACACAGACAGAAATGAGGGCAGGCTAACCTTCTGTGCTTGGAGTTGAGCTGTGGTTTGGTCCTGCTCCAGCCTGATCTCACCCATCGACAGCAACTTCCTCTCAGTTTCAGTCAGCCAGGCGAGTTCAGAGTCTGCAGCCTGTTCAAACTGCAAACACACAAAAGATACTCTTCAAAGTACTTAGACTATGGGAGAAAGCAGAAGGCAAAAAAAGCTGTTTACTAATGTTGCAGGTTTACCTGCTGTGACTTCAGCATGTCTGCATTGATCTGGTCAACTTGTTGGGTGATGGTGTCAGAGACGGCTCTGTACCGCTCGTTATCCTCAGTCACCAGCTTGTCCAGACTCTCACGCGTGTGCCAGGGGATCAGATCCAGGAGAAAACTGCTCAACTCATTGAGTTTGTCCATCACAGGTTTTTGGTCTTTGGTCTCTTTAAACAAGGCCTTGAAATACACAAAAGCTCAGTTTAATATATGTAATAATGATTGCAAATATGTTTTTTAAAGCAAATTGGGAGGTACAGCATTGGATGTTAGAGATTGTATGTTTTAAGCAACCTTAGCTGTAGAAAGACCTACCCTTTGCCTCGCCTGTGCATGAACGAGCTGCTCGCCCACTGGTTCCTGATCAGCAAAAGCACTGATCTCAGACTCGGCTTTCTCCAGCCAGGAGCTCAGGTCCCCATGAGCACACTGAAGCTTAGAAGAGACACTTAAAACACGCTCCAGCGTCTTCAAAATACTGTCACTCATAGTGTTGATCTCAGCATATTTGGTCTTTATACTGTCCAGTTTGCCTTGAATAACCACCACCTCATCACCTATGAGGAGAAAAAAATGTATTTATGTAGTAGAACAGATTCTCTTATAACACTCAACAAAAAACTACAGGGGCTTTAAAAATGAAGTTCAAAGCTGCTTCGGCTTATTTAATAAACCAACCCAATTGGAAAAATACAAATATAAAATTAATCAAGAGGATCATACAATACATCGGAATACATGGGAAGGAGGCAAAGTATTATATAATGAAGAATTAAGTAATTATAGTTTAATATAATTTCTTAACATATAATGGTTTAACTATATATCACAAAAAGTCAATAAAAAAGTATTACATTAAATCTTTCTGTTAAAAAAACCATTGCTAAAGACAATTTGAACACTAACACAGTTACTGTAATATAAATAAAACTACAAATAAAGTTCTCAATCTACACTTTTTTAATGAATGTATGGATGGATGGATGGATGGATGGATGGATGGATTCTTAAGCAGGTAATGCATCGTGCCAAAAAATTTAAAATGGATGGTTGATTCAGCTGAATAAGTAAAGTTAGACATGCCTGTTGTTTGTTTCAGCAGCTCCATCCCATTAAAGACGGCTTGGTCAACATTCTTCTTTTTCAGCCCAATATCACTTTGTAGTACCTGATGGAAAAATCACAGCTTTAGTGACAAGCTTCCTAGTCACAGTCAACGGCATCACATTAAATGATTACAATGAACTGAAACATTACTGGTGCAAAATAAATCAAGGGATAACAAAATGCTTAGCCTGAGGAGGAGTGTATACCCGCTGTTCTGCCAGCTGCTTTTCAAGAACATCTATTTTGTGGTGCTCCACAGACACCTCACTCAGCCTTGTGTGCACCTCGTTCAGCCAGTTCATGAGGGCCACTTCATCTTCACCAAACAACTGGGCATTTCCCAGAGCTTGCTGCAGCATCTCAGCTCTCCTCCTGCACCGCTCCTGGAGCTCTATGTAACTGCCCTGGGTGGCGTCCAGCTTGGACTGAACAAACTCCTTATCGTCCACAGAGCTCATTGTTTTGAGCATCTGGCCCAGACTGACAGCCTGAAACAGGTCTTTACTGTGATTCATAATCTCCTCCTCTAAAGTCTGACCGCAGGGATGGAAAACCAAAGGAAATATGACACACACACACACAGAAAAGCAAAAATATGGAAATGAAATTTAATGAAAAACGGAATGGGAAATAATGAAAAGCACAACAAAACCAAATGTGTAAAACGGAATCATAAAACGCGTTCAAAACATGTGGCAATGGTGTGACATAATAAGTATTACCTTATGCTGAGAGATCTGATCCTCCAGTTTAGATGTCTCAGTGCCGACTGGCTCAGATTTAGCCAGGAGTTTCTCTGTGGCGGCGAGCCACTCGCTCAGTGGCTCCAAAGTGTCATGGAACTGCTGAGTGACCACTAAGATGCTCTCTAGTTGCTTGTGCCTACCAGGTGATGACAACAACACAACTGGATTAGTATGAATAAGTATAGTTTTCTCAATAAAATGGACAAACTAACAGACAAGTACATTTTTGTCAAATGTCTTAATAAATATCTGTTATTGGCAGGTTTCAGCAAAATCTATGGGATATGAAAAAGTTAAGAATTTAGTAGTATTAAATTATTTTCATTTTTACATCAATTGTTTTATATCTTCAAACGCAATCAAAAAATCTGAAGAACTGGAGAGATTGAAGTTCTGCAGTGGAGCATTTATGAGCTTCGGGGTCTTACAAACCTGTTTTCAGCTTTCTTGAGCAGAGTGTCCCACCTCTGCCCCAGGCACTCGATCTCTTTTGAAACCTTCTCCTTATCCACAGACTCTGCCAGTTCTGCAACCTTCCCTCCCTCTTTTTTAATCAGCTCCACTGTCGGCTTTCGGTCATCTAGCAGCCTCTGTAAGAGCTGTCAAAGGCAAACAGAAGAGGAGAGTTATTGGGCGCCTTTAACACGCTCTAACCACAAGAACTGCCTTGTGATGAAAAACAGTAAATCTCACAGGCACAAATTACGTGCCCATTAAACTAAGAGCTTTGTCTGCCACACTCATGTTTAACACTGGATGTCAATTAAACAAGATGAATGGCAAAGTCATGACTTTTTGTAGATTTCAAGTGTTGGACTGTGAAAACTAAAATAAAAACAGAAGGCGTGGTAGGTTTTGTGTATGTGAGTTTGTACCACAGCTTACTTTCTGCTCTTGTATCTGTGCCTTGACTACTTTGAACTCTGCAGAGGGTGGTTTCTGATTGGCCACCAGCTCCTCTGTATCAGTCAACCAGCTAAGCAGCGACTCCAAAGCATCTTGGAACCTCCCACAATGCAACAGAGCTTCGTGCAGCTGGGCTGAACGCTCAGCAATCTGCAAACCAAATAGTAAATATAAACGTTACCCGTGTTAAATACAACTTAAACAAATCCAGAGTAGCTCATCAGAGAATACGACTATGACAAACAGCACAAATGAATGAATCATTATACTAATACTAAATATCTCGTTGTATTTTCACTAATGACAGAAATTCAAAAGCAAACATTAACCGCTCAAACTGGTAGCACATGACGATAACCTTTTTATTAAGAGTATTCCACTTTGTGTTCACACCCTCCAGGTCATCCTCGAGCTTCTTGGTGCTTGTGCCTTTGACTGCATTTTGGACCAGGCCCTGGCCGAGGGAGACAATGTCCTGTAGCTGTGTCTGCAATGGATCAATGTCCTCTTTCTGGAAAGCCTAAAAACAAATGGAACAAATCAGAAATTACTGTTCTAGTTGTTCAAGGGACAATTACATATTCAATGACACATTACTATTTTATTAGATGTAATTATATTTTCAGACCTATTTGAGTACTAACTACCCATTTATAGTTTACAATACTGGTTTCTGTCATGACTTCTCTATAACTGAGTTTGTATTCACAACTGAGTTTTCAATGAAAATAGAATTGTGTGAACTATATTTCTTTATAAAAGGTCAAACAATTCCAGGCAAAATGTGACATGATTGTCCTGCTGACATAAACACTCTTTCTAACAAGTCAGTAGCTTTTTAAAGGGGAGAGCATGAATGATAATCAAGGCAATTTCACAGACACACATTCAGGTCAATCTAAAGAGCAAAATCTAATTAAAAAATGTTAATAAAACAATTGTATTTGAATACACAGTATGTGTATTCAAATACACACTGTGTATTTAAATACACATGTGAGCAAAACACCAAGCCAGCAAGTGAAACCAGCTAATGAACAGAATGCAGAAATGAAGAAAGCAGCTATTTCTGGGCACCTGTGGGGAGAAATGACCCATAGGTCTTGTTTCAGGACACATAGAGATGGCGTTCAGTAAGGCTTCTATCTCGTGCTCTCCTGCTTCCTGGAATGCATGTAAACCTTTAGGCAAACAGGCCTCCACTGACTGCAGGAACTCCTCCAGCTCCTCCATCGTGTACGTGGACACTTGTTGGACATAACATGGTTTTGTTTGCTGGTGACTCTCTATGGGTAAAGTTACAGAGTTTCCGTAAGTCTCAGGCTGCGTCACCACCACACTAACCAACTCACAGTCATCCTGAGGTGACACATCCTCTAACAGCTCAGCAGTGGAGAGCTCGTCATAGTCCATTAAAGTCCTTGAACGCCATCCAGAGCTGTCATTTTGAACTCTGGAAGCTGATCCTGAAGACAATCTCCCTGTGGAGTATTTGTGTTCTCCATTGCTCAGGGTATCATTTTCATTTAGTTCATCCCTACCAGATCCTACTGTTCGTGGCTCTTGGACCAAGCTACTACTATGATAAAGAGACCTGCTGTCCCTCGAGGGAGAGAAAGGAAACTCATCCTGTCCTGAGCTGAGTGATCGCAAAGTTTTGAGGTCCCCAGACATGTGCATAGCTTCAGACGACGACAGACTTCTTGTACCGGGGCCTGGTCTTTTATGGGATGGATGAGCGTGGCGCTCTCTCTCCACGGTAGGACTGTAAAGGCCTGAGTCCTCCTCAGATGTCAATGAGCTGGTCATACTCTGCCCTCTCTTGCCATTGATCAGCCCCGGCCTCTCCACGCTTCCAGAGCATAACGTTCCACTGCGGCTGGCATACTTGCCCAAATTAGTGGGAGCAAATGTCCGCCATGACCTTCTGTGATGAGGATGGTCCTTCTTCTCTCCTCCCTGAAGTCGCGACTTAGGCAGAACTGTATCGGTCACCCTGATTATGTTCCCATTGAGTTTGAGTCCATCATAAACCACGCGCTCATCAAACAGGGCGGGCTTTCGGGTTCTGAGCTCAAATGAACTAGAAGCAGAGAGAACTCCATTTCCACACAGGCTGCTGAAATCTAGTGTGCGGTGTGTGTAAGGTAGGGTGCCTGTAAAGTGCCGGGAAGAAAGGCTGCCTTTAGATCCAGAGTCTATCTGCTCGTTCAGCCGGACGGTGTCATAAATGGATCTTTGGGGCACATAGCAGTCATCAATGTTCAAGTCCTCCTCCTCCCCCTTACTCACACAGGAAGGGTTTTGTCTGAGGCAATCTGGTCTGCTCAGTGGTTTGCCCATGCTAAAACAATAGTCACTACTCTCTACAAAGCAAATATTAAATATGTAGCCAAATCGTTTGAGGTATATGTTGCTTTAGTGCACACCAAGTCATTTAAAAAGTAGCATAAGGTGACAAGTAGCAAGAAGAAACTGTGTGCAAAATACTTTGTTGTCTCTTAAATGAAAAGTTAACAAATAAATACTAAACATCTCGACTAAAAAAGTTCCTATGCAAAGTGTCTTTTTAAAAAGCAAGAAGTAAATTGATCAAGATTTTAAAAAATAAAACATTTATGAATACAAAAATGTCACACAATATAAAATAATTCTCAAATGCCGGGACGATGTAGCAGTTTCATAATCTTTGTTACAAATGAAAATCCAGCCTTTAATACAGCCACCTATCCTAAAAATACTCCTCTAGGCTCTTCTCCATGTGATGGCAAAAGTTAACATCACTAGTCCTCTGAACCAAAGTGCTCTTTTCCCCCTGAAGTCTTCGCAGCATCCCAGCAAGCTCAGGAAATTCTTCAGTGCAAAATGAAAATATCCACAGACAAATCCAGTAGGCTCTACCAAAAACTGTAGGCAGTTATGAAGAGAGCTAGTACTCCTGGATAAACAAAAAAGCCTGCTCTTTCTCTCTCAGTGCTCGTCTCGTAATGACAGACACCCTCCTGGCAGAAGGTTTCATGCCCCGCCCCCGCTCATTATTCAGACAACATCTGCCACAACTCCATTTGTGCTGAGAGCCGCTCCGGCACATGTTGATTGGTGGACACATGAGCCTTTTTTTTTGTCCCTTCTCTTTTTCCCTTATGTCTGCACGGTCCATGTGACTTCATTTCTAAGCCATCTTCTGCATCCTGACACATTCACTCACTTTTTTTCTTTTCTTTCAATGACTGAAGAAATGGGGAGGGCCAGCGATACGCACCAGCTTTTCTACTTCACACACACACAAAAAAGCAACCTAGACCAGCAGGCAACAGCAGCTCCCACTCTGATGACATCACACAATACTGAAATAGATACACCTTTTTCCTTTTTTCTCCCTTTGCCCTCTGTTTTCTTCTGGTCGATGGTTGCTGTGGACCCTGCAGATATTCTTAATTACTGTGGAATGCTGAGGGAGGCACAGGTCCCAGGTAATTTAACACTGACGGCTCTGCCAAGTGCATGAAGGGGCTTTTTATGTCCAGTGACCGGGTAAGGAAAGAAAGAAGAGCAGAGGCGAGGGGCAAAGGAATTTATGTTTCATTTATGTTAGTTTCCTGGATTGTCTACAGTACAGTGGCGCGTTGAGGACCTGAACAATCTGAATATTTTTGTGCAGTTGTGACTGGATGACAAGATACATAAAGAGAAAACTGACAAACAGCTGCTCAAATCTAGTGGGATTAAAAAAGGACTTTTTACTATTTGGACTTTTGGATGTATAAATATGAATCATTCCTGTAGTTATTTTCCTGACTTATTTCAGTCAAAGAACTGAAGGAAGAAAAATCTGTGTCAACAATCAGGCACAGAAGAGCGCAAATGCAAAATAGCAGCAAAGAGCCAAAATACAGTTTAACAATACAGAGAACCAACAATAGTGAAAAGTAAATATACTCTTACATAGCTAGAACTAAGAAAATTGGTATTAGTGCCTAAAAAGTTGATGATAATAATAATCAACAAGAACAGTTACTATGATTATTCAGCTTTGAATTAACAAACCAAGCAAAATTCAATGACAATGACACTCTTACAACCCATTTAACATACAGGTTTTCTACAGCGTGATTCAGAATGTAGAAATTCCTTTTCGAATTGAAAGACACGCTGATGTAATGTCTGAACACCCACACTAACCCCTAGTAGTGTTGAGTCACCGCAGCTGCCTTCAAGGTACATAAAGATATACATACACCAATTTTTCTGTCATGATCCTACAAAACTCATGTGAAAAACAAGGGTAAACACGTGAAGTCAGGCATGTCTCTTTCAAAACTTGACCCTAAATGGTAACAGCACAAGAAAGAGACGGATCACAGTGCTGTCTGTTTATTACTTTCTCACTAACTGCCAATAAAGCCCACTTACCTACAGCTACAAAGGTCTAATCCGCTGAACTTAAAACAGAGTGTGACACAATCATGTAATCTTTTCATACTGCAACATCGCTTTGCTATTTTTGACAACTGCCCTCTTGATTTTTAAGTCTTGGTACAAATCTGCACAAAGGGGATTTTCCACCGGCAGCTGAGGGTGTATTATGCCCTCTCAACCCCGACAGAACAAAGAGGAGGTGAAAACATGCACCATGACAACGCTGCTCGACAACTATTTGAATCAATCACTTCTTTAATAGTTACCCTACAAGGACTTTAAACTACACTCCACACAGCAAAATGATACCCCTACCCCTGATACCCCAGTGATATTTTAATCTGTGCAACTCAACTGGAGGTTTGGGTGTAGCCCTACAATGTAATAGCAGCACATCCCTAATTGAAAAAAAAATCCCTTGACCTACATCTTAGGACAGATCTGTGTCATTTGCCTAGACCCAGCTGTTTACATTGTTTTACTTTAATGCTACCTAATACTACAAAATGAAGATGTGTTTCATAATTTCACTGCTAAATATAGGTTAATCCCCTTTTGGGACTCTACAGGAATTTACGGGCTTTTAAAATATTTTGCTTCTATCTGTAAATCTTACTAATGGCTACCCTCTTGTTTTATCCCTCACTGATACTACACCAATAAAGTCGCCAATTATTTTATGAACAAAAAAAATGGAGTTGGATGAATTGAAAACAGACCATTAGGAATATTAGGAAAGTGAGAGGTTTGTCTGTAGCCACGCCTGCATATACAGCATGATTACCTGTATAAGAATCACTGTTAAGAGATCAGGATGGATTCCTAGCTTTATTATTGAATCGAGTGATGTCCTGCTGGTGACCACCTGGCTGTGACGGCCCACCCCTATTAACACCATCAGTGCATATGGCCGTGGTTCTTTTGTGAACAACAGATGCCCTGAATGAACCGGGAATCCCCTGAGGATTGCCATGTATGTAGCAAGTGAGTGGTTAGTGAAGAGACTGCTGCACGGTTTATTTGCTCCACAGTTTCTAAAATATTATTTGCATTTGGAAATATAGGAATACTAGAATAGATAACAACCTAAAGTCTACATCTTTCATCCACCTTTTCATAGATATTATGTTCAGTCAAGTTAATGTTGTACAAATAGCCTTATCTGTTCCAAACTGCTATTATCCTATGTACACGCTCTACGCTCAGTGGTTAAGGCAGGGGGCTGGGATGCAGGAGTAGCGGGATCGATTCCCAGCTGAGTCACCCAGCCCGTCCCCCATACCAGGTGTGTCCCTGAGCGGGGCACCCAGCGCCAGCTCCCTGAGCGCTGCCTGTGGCTGCTCACTGCTTCCCCCCAAGGGTGGATGGGTCAAATGCAGAGATGAAATTTCGTTGTAACATGACATGATGGTACAAAATGTATTTAATGACCAATAAAGTGGATTCTAAATTCTACACTATACGTAAGATAATATAGCAAGGGCCAAAACTGGGAGAAACAAAGGCAACATGCATTAAATTATTCTAAAAACAAGTCTAAAGAACACATTCAACCCTCTATTAATTGTCAGAAAGTGAGTGGAGGTAAGCTTTGGAGAGGTCATGACCCGTGTAATCACAGCTTTGAGACATTTTGTACAGCATTTGGTACATGTGCGAAACAAACCCAACATGACTTAGTGTTTGAATAGCTACAAAATCCCTCTAGAATAATTATGTAATTAAGTTCACTATCGTAGCAACTTGTACTGATCCCTTGAGAGCACAAAACAAACAAGTGCTAATTTAATGTGGCGCAAGCTCTTCAACTTCACACTATATGCTGTTGTAAATTTGCATGCATTCAATTATGGTCCATTCATCAGCATTACCTTAAAGGCTTCGAGCTGCCGGTTGATGATGTCTGTTTCCATCCCGACAGCCTCCTGGGATGCTTCCTTATCCACAGCGCGCCAAAGTTTATCTTCCACTTGGTGGAGTTTTTCATACAGCACTTCTAGCTTTGTGAGAGTGCTCTGCACCTGCACCTTTCTGCCCTTGGCTCTGTCAAGCAGTTTACCACACTGCTTACTCAGAGCGTCCAGATCTCTCTTCAGGCCTGATAGGTCAGGTGAGGGCTCAGTTTCTAGCATCTTCTTACAGCTGTCTCCAGCATTGGCTGTGTTGGCCATTAGCTCCTGCAGCTTAGCCACAAAGCACTGGATATTGTCTTGCTGCTCTTTAAGAGTGGTTAAGTCAAGATCCACAGGCGCCATGCTGTCCAGCTCATCATCCAGGTCTGTGAAACAAGTAAACATCTCACGGATGCTGTTTTGGAACTGTCCGATACCTTGTAATTTACACTCCAATTCTTGGCATGTGTCCTCCAGCTTCTTGCTAAGAGTGCTGTGGTCTTTTTCTATGCTGTCAGCCTGCAGTAAAAGGCCTGTCACCCCATTAGCATCGGGGACATCTACTACAAGGTCCTTGGCCAAGCTCTTCAGGTGCTCTACTTGGTTCTGCACTCCCTCTAAACTCTTATGTTGGGCTTTCATGTTGGTCAGATTCTTATTGCTGTGTGCCTGTGCTCCCTGTGATTCATAAACCTCAACCTGTTTCTTAGCTCCCTCAAGCTGTCCCTTTGTCTCTTTGTAGGCATCATTAAATTCTTTAACTCTGCGAGAAATCTTCTCCAGGGTTTCCCTTTTGCTCAGCAGAGCCTCCACTACATTGTCCACTCTTTTCCCAATGCTATCTTTCTCATCTTTTATTGATTCAGTGTCTGTGTTGGCCACCTCAAGAAGACTATCTGCAGCTGTGTTGAGCTGCTCCACCACCCCTCTGTGCTTGTCTACATCCTTCTGGAGAGCCTTCACCTGAGAAATTGAGTTCTCTGCAGTGACAGGATCAACAGTGAGTTCGACTCGGCCTTCGCTAGCTTCACACTCCTGAATCCAGATGCTGAGCTTCTCTGCGTGCTCCTGATACTTCAGAGATCTCTGCAGAGCAGTCTGGAGTTTATCACTCTGCTCCACAACACCTTTCTTCACCTCCTCCCAGTTGGAAGAGAGGGTAGTGAGCTGCCCCTGTAGTGCTAACTTTTCTGCACCATCAGCGTTCTTGAGAAGCATCTCCCCTTCCCCAAGGACTGTATTATACACGTCTTCACGCTCAATGACAGCCTGCTGAAGTTTACTGTGCTCCTCCAGGGCTTGTTTCAGGACATCCACCTTTGCAGAGACTGGCTGGGGCTTAGACTGGTCCTGGAGCTTCTCACCCAGCCATGACTGGAAGTCTTTGGAGGTCTGATGGAACTGCTGTGAGCTGGCAAACGTTGAGTTCAATTGCTCAATCCTTTTTGCTACAACAACAAAAAGTGATAGTGAGTTAAAAGCTGTAACACTATGCAGAAAGGGGAGGCAAAAGGTAAATGTCAATCTAAACTGTACTTAGACTTAGAGTAACTGTGTTTAATATATGTGTGTTAGAAATATAGAGAATAAAATCAAAATAAATTGAATGATTCTAGCTTTCCAAACTTTAGAAAATTAAATTATTAGGTTAAGTCAAAAGGCCAACCTGCTTTCTCTTCCAGCTGTTTGAAAGGCTTGCTGACAGTCTCCAACTGCCTGGCTAAGTCTGCTTTCAGATAGTCCTCTGTCACCATCGCTGTTAGCTCTGTGTTGATGGTCTCAGCTTCCTTCAGCTTCTTCCTCTCCTCTCTCAGTTGAACTGAGATGTTATGGACATCCTCCAACTGTTTCTTCACAGCATCGGGCTTGGTGCTGTGGCCCTGCTGGTTCGTGAGCTGATTCTCTAGCTGAGTGGCAGTCTGACTGAGACTCCTCAGTAACTCCTGAAACTGCCCTGTCTTCACCACAGCGTGGTCGATGATGTTGTCTCGTTGGTCCAGTTGTCCTGTGAGGCCTTGCCATTTCTGGGTGATGACAGTGAGCTGCTCCCTCACTAGCTTCCCATTTGAGGGGTCCTGGTTGCCTGAGGAACTTAGGATGGCTAAGGCAGCTTCCTCAAGTTGCTCATATTGAGGTTTGCGGCCCCTAAATTCATTCTGGAGGATCTAGAGAGTAAGATAAAATTAAAAAACTGAGGAAATACTGTTTCCTGAGAAATCAGCAGGCTTAAATCATTTCCAAAAATGTTCTTACCTGAACTTGTTGCTTCTGCATTTTAAGCACGTTTGGGTCTATTGAAAGGGGTCCAAGGACACTCATCATCAGCTCCTTCTCTGAAAGCCACTGACCAAGCTGCAGCTCAGTGGTTTGGAAGATGTCCAGGTTCTTGTTGGACTGCTCCAAATGCTGCTTCCTTACCTCTAGCAAGCCGCTGATATCTTCCCAAGCAGCATCTGAGCAGGAGGGCACAAAAATCACACCAGTCTCCATTAGTCAGCACAACAGCACCTTACTATCCTGTGTCCCACTGTTCTCCTGGCAAACCTCCCACCATGCAGCACAACAAACGTGTTAATTTAACTGGTCTGGCAGAGAGCGAGTACTGAGACAGACTCGCCTCCTGTTAACATGAACTGTATGTATGACGTCGATAGATCAAACCCCTGTGACCCAATGACGTACATTTTCTAACAGACTCACTATACTACATAAAACACCCAGGGGCCATCTGGACACAACACCCTGGAGCATACCTATATCTGCCAGCATCTGCTTCCATTTTACAGCCTCTGGGGAGTTTGGATGAGCCTTAATCAAGTTGAGGAGCTTCTCTCTGAGCTTCTGGAGTTGCTCCTGCTTTTGTTTCATGCTATTCTCAAATGCCTGAGAGAAAAAAAATATGAATAGTGAATACTGCATCCAACAAGAAGTCTCGTGCACAACAGAACAAAGTCTGTGAACGTTTAGAACATAAATAAACATAATATATAGTGTTTGTCAGGGACAGAAACACTTCCGTACCTTCTGCTGCTCAAGCTGTGTTTTCACTGAATCTTTCTCTGTGGCTGTATGGTTCCACGACGCTGCAGTCTTCTTCATGTCCTTCAGCCACGTCATCATATCCTCCGTCTCCTTTTGCGCGTCTTTCACCTCCTGTACTGAACTACTCAGCTCTGCCTCTAGACTCTTCAGCGTTTCCCCGATGCTTGTGTACCGCTCATTGATGAATGACATGTTCTGCTGAATCACCATCAGCTCTGAGAACATCCAAAATCATTTTTAGATTTCAGTGGCATGTGTTTAACAAACAATAACAAAGTTAATATACTTAATTAGCCTTACAGTACAGTATGTTCAGAATATGAATGAGGAAAGTATGACACCAATGTAACCACAAACCTAACAATAAATTATAACTGGCAATTATGAATTTTAATATGAAAGACACTGGGCCAAAAATTGTTTTTTCTCATAAGACGTGCAGGGTTTGTGAATATTTTAAAAGAACTTGTACACTGAGTATTATGAGTAGTACAGTATAATACGATAGAAAACAACTGTGTCACTTACTCAAGAATTAAGATTAAATTTAACATAATATCTGCAAACCTGTGGTAAAAATGTAAAACAAATCTACTAAAATAGATCAAATAAATGAAACATTATGGTTTACTGTGTCTTTGTTCCTGTAACTTTAATCTAACTCATAATCTAAACCTACTGTCGCTGGTGTACATTGTTTGACATGGAGCCACCACAGCCATCGCCATGACTTGAACAACACAATAACAGTACCAATCTAGCATCCGCATACATACGTCGTTACCTTTATTGGTTAGGTAGGAATGGCTCACTGGACCACCACCGTTAGTAAGAGCTGATGCAAAGACATAAGACAAAGCTGGTGTAAAAATAGTTGGCAAAAGATCTGTCCATGACCTCCAGAGGTTAGTGATTATATAGTAGACAGAAGTGCACCCAGCCACCATGCTTCCCATTCTACTGAAAGCTTCCGAGGTGCTATTAGGTGTGTTTACCTGACTTATTATGGGCATTTGTTTTGGCAGGGGATGTGAGGAAAGTGATGAGACTGCATAGCGATGATCCTCTACTGTTCAAGTCTTGGACAGCAGGACCTTTGGTTGTCCATTCATCTAATAATCCCTGATGAAAGAGTTATCAGAAAGATAAATGGAAGATAGTGTAGGAGCACGGATATGAGCTGGCATTCAAAATCCACAAAATAAAATATGATGCCTGAAACATAGGGGAAAAATTGTACGTGTTTTTCATTTTTATAATACATTCAGAATCTTCTTTGGTGTTTCTCTGTTGTAAGAAGAAATGGTCTCTCTGATGGACAACGTGGTGTTTCACTCCCTTAAAACCTTGTTACTTGGCAGAGGGAGAAGGCTGCGATAGCAGGGAGTTAAGGGAGGATAGGATATTTTTCTATTTAACACTCTGCAGCTATTAATTGTAAAACACATACTCTATAGAGATGCAAAGTGTAACAGCAGTGGCCTCTGTTCCAACAGGTAAGTGCAGTTTGGCAAAACATTTATGGGAATAACACCGGCTCTGTTGCAGACTTGTAATCTCTAGACTCACAGTGACTAGCTGCATGTCCTTCTCCAGACGTTTCTCGTTGCTGCTTGTCTGATCTGCAGGTACTTTCTCATACATCTCCTCCAGCCACTTAGTTAGAGCACTGGCTGCAGATTTGAACATTCCCAGTTGATCTTGGCAGGATGACACCTCTCCTTCCCTAGAAGAAGGAGTGTCAAGCATATCATATCATGGATCACATTATACAGGTCCTTCTCAAAAAATTAGCATATTGTGATAAAGTTCATTATTTTCTGTAATGTACTGCTAAACGTTAGACTGTCATATATTTTAG
>JAUMTR010000007.1:8032816-8071716 GCA_032270685.1 Microctenopoma stevenorrisi | reverse complement strand
AATGAATCTAAAATATATGACAGTCTAATGTTTAGCAGTACATTACAGAAAATAATGAACTTTATCACAATATGCTATTTTTTGAGAAGGACCTGTAATACCATTATTATTAATTAAGGATTCGTAATTAATTGTTAAAATCAGAAAGGCAAAGACCTTCTTTTTGTATTAACTTACTTTTCTTTGACAGTATCTTTGAAGGTGCTGAAAATATTTGTAAGATTGTCCAACTTGCTCTGGATCTGGGCTTTGTTTCCGTCGGTTCTCATTTCAGTGAGCTCTCTGGAAAGAGTCTGCAGCTTTTCCAAATCACTGGCATGCTCAGCCATCTCAGCTTTAGTATTCTACAAGTTGAAATAATAACAGCCAATCATATTTCTAGTATAAAATTGAAAACATTACTATAGACAGAAAATGTGGTGAATACACACTTTCCCAGTTTCCTTACCTGCATTAGCTGAGAGAGTTCACTGAAGGTTTTTCCTGGTCCGTCTGTGTCATGTAGATTTTGTGAACGCTTCACAACAAACTGCTGGACTTTATCAGCAAGTGTCTCAAACTGTTCCACCTTTTCTTTCAGCCGCTCCAGCTGGAAAACCTTTTCCTTGTGCTTATCACAAGCATCAGAGAAGCGCTGGGACAGAGCGTCCATCTTTGACTGCAGACGCGCAGCAGCAGAAGGATCTGCTGTCTCCACGAACTTCTTCACCTTGGCTTTCATGGCTGAGATGCTGCTCTGTCGACTTGCTATGTCCTGCTCTAATGCCTTAGAAATAAAAAAAATGGTCAAATAAAACCAACCACTGAAAATATTAAGCAACAGTTTTGAGTACAGTTATTGCTGAAGTGATGAGAAGAATACACACTGCTCCCTTGCTGAGGAGGTCTCCAATAGACGCAGAGTCTAAGGGAATTATTTCCTTCTCTTTCACACTGGCCTCCACTCCCTCCATCCACCCCATCATCTCATCCAAACCATCCTGGACACTCATGGAGCGAGTCAGAGTGATCTGCAGCTTCTCATTTCGATCACTCACAGACTTAGACAGGTTGTCATAGCGCTCCACTATGTCGTCTGCAAAATGGAAAGAAAATCAGGTTACGTTTAATGCTGAATAATTTCAGAGCACAGCAGAAACTAACCTGGCATTTATGAGTTTTTTAAATACAGCTTTTTGGCAAAGGATTACTGTTACAAAGGTTTGGTAAAGCGAAAGAATTTCCAAGTGACTTTAGGAAATGAAAGTAAATACACCAAAAGCCTTAACTGAGATAATCTGTGTAAATTACAGAAAAGACTTATTGACATTTTCTGACATGTTTGCTTACTACTAACTAAAGGTCTGATGGTCTCCATTTGTAAAAAGTCTCATGACGATTTTATAGTATTATTATTACTTCAAGCTGCCGTATATAACACCATATATAATACAACACTAGATATGTTTAGACTAATAAAACATCTTGCATAAACATGCTTAAATCTTTGTCCCATTATTTGAGAATCAGAGGAGAAACTAAAATGGTGCAATTAGACTTTCCCTTACCTAATGTTTCCTGGATCTCATCTGGGTTGCTCAACAGATCTCCATCAGATTTTATCAAAGACTCTGCAGTTTTCCGTAGTGAGTCAATAGAAGTCTGATGTCCCATCATCTGACCTTGCAAGGTCTGTGAACAAAGAATAATTATGAAGTCAGAGAAAACTGGATTCACTTCGCTACATGTCCTCTGTCCACGTTTAAACTACAGTGTGCAGATATTGTGTGAGAGAATGTCTCTTGACAATAACTATGGTTTATGGACTTTTTGCACAGATATATCTATCTACCTTGACTTTTACACTTACAGAAAGATGTAGGCTTTTTGTGACGATCAGCAACCACATCTGAAAACAAAGTAAGTCTTGGTTGGCTCACTGGCGCCTCTTATCTCGGCATATCTATGTTGTAAGTCACTACCTCCCTACAGAGAAATGTTCAACGTAACTATAGCCAACAGTTTTAACAGAGACAGCTCCGACTGTCTGGTTCCTTGCCCTTTTGTAGGAGTACATAAGCTAGAAATAAAAAAGTTATACTATTCACATGTGGGTTTGAATTCGAACACACAACTAAAAATAGCGTTTTTGCACTTCAGTCAGTAGAAACACTGTATATGGTAAGGCGGATCCAAGCGCTGCACATTCAGGCATAGACAAAACAAATACAAGCCTTTTAAAAATAAAAAAGCAATTTTCACCAACTGTTAATGCATCATATGTAATGTAAATTTTACACCAAGTTCAGAAAAAGACCACAATCTGGAATAAATCTGACTTTTTCACCACAGAAATCTGTGGTTGGGCCTGAGAACAACACTCTATGCTATGGAGCCCTGGCATGCAGTGTGTCTTGCCTTGGTTTCCTCTAGCTGCTTCTGCAGTGTTTGTGGATCAGCTGCTATGGCCTCTGCCTGCTGCTTCCTCGCCTCCTCCTCTGAGCTGTTGAGCCACTTCAAAAGACCGGCACTCGAGTCGTCATATTTCTTGTATTTATCAACCACTTCTTTGAGGTTGTTGCCAAGTTGAATGCACTGAAACAAAAGACAAAATACTATATATGAGATGAGATATTCAGACAAAAAATGTTAATTACAGTTTGTGCATACAGCTAAATATAAATATATATAAACACACACACCACACACATGCTTACACCTTAACGGGGCATTTATTTGAGAATTCTGTAAAGGCAAATACTCCCACCCAGGGGCAAGAATAGGCTGTTGCAACCTCCTAAGATTCATCTGATGAACTGAAGGCTAAAATACCTGTGAATGTAGCGTTTTATAACGATTTGCTGCTGAGTCTAGCTGATCCTTGACAGCAGAACAGGTGCCTGAAGTATCCACGAGAGCGTTCTTTGCGGCAAAGTCAGAGGATCCAGAGGCTTTAACCACATACAGAACTTTCTGTCCTGAAATAGTGATGAAGCGAAGGTCCCCTTTGTGAGAAATCACGTCTTCAGAGAAGCTCCTCTGTCGCTGGAGTTTATCACTGAGGATATTGAGGGAGCCTGCAGGAGAGCCCAGCTCCTCAATCGCCCCTTCAGCTTGGACTAACCAGCTCTCAAACTCCTTATAGTCATCCTGGAATTTATTCAGCTCCTCCTGAACACACTGCACCTGCTTCATCTGCTGCTCAGCCTGCGTCAGAGAGGTCTCATAGCGCCCCTTCAGCTCCTGGATGTTCTCCTGCAGTTTTTGCTTCTCCTCTGGGGACAGCACGTTGGCCTGCTTGTCAAGCAGAACCTGAGCTGACTGGGTGGCCATGATCAGATCCTGCTGCTGGGACAGAATCTCTTGATGTCGAGCCTGTTAAAATACAAGCAAAAGTAACAATACAAACAGCATTTATTGTTGTTATTTTATATGTTGTTATATCAATCAAAATCTTAGCAAGTGTGCTTGAGGCAGATTCAATGTATTCTGTGTGTTTTATCTACATTTCACATTGTAGTTAAAGCCTAATGTGCATCTCTTCTATGCCAATTGTCAAATAAATAAGTAGATGTAGATTCTTAACTCATGATAAAGGTACATTTAAAGATATATTTGTATCTATTTTAATTATTGTATTAGAATGAGGGCGTTTTATTTTTCCTTTCATAGTGAAATGTCCTAATGTCCTAAGATATGAATTAACTTTAGCACTATTAAAAAAGAAAAGTGAGGTACCAGCAAAGAAACTTTAACTTGAGTATGAGGTACTGTGGCACAAACACAAACTTTTCTACAACATACTAACTATACCAGCGGCCTGGTAGCTCAATAAGTGTCAGACTGGGATGCAGAAGGTTGTGGGTTCGAACCCCGTCTGACTCCTAATCCATCTCCTTCCAGGTGTGTCTCTGAGCCAGACACCCAGCGCTAGCTCCTTGTAAGTCGCTTTGGATAAAAGCGTCTGCCAAGCAAAGTAAAGTAAAGTACCTTAACCCTCTCATACAGCTTGTTGAGGTCCAGGGAGGCATCATTCTTGCCACTGCTCTCTCTGCCAAAATCATTTTCAGTGGTCTGCAAAGCGTTTCCATTGGCATCATCATCCTCTCCTATCAATCCCTTGGCTGACGTTTCCTCTGGCAGGTTTCCATTCTCCTTACTTATATGGTCAGTTTGATCCACATCGCTCCTGTTTTCATTCCCAATGTTGGATATCCAGTCTAGGAGACCTTCAATTTTGTTCTTACTTTCTTCAAGACGTTCAACAGCAGCTGCCTGAAAATACATTTGATAGCAACAAAAAGGTGAATAGAAAACAAATGTCATGCAATATGTTGACATCAATGTATAACGCCTTTACTTATCATTTTAATTCAGCTGAATTATGTAGATTGGTTTTACTGAGAATACATATGGAGGTAATCTGAATTCGGACCTTTTCACTCTCCTGTTTTATAGCTGTAGTTACAACCTTCTCCAAATCTTTCCTGGACTCCTCAGCACGATGGTTGATGAGCTTGGCTTTGCTTTTGGCCTCTTTTAACTTGCTCTCGATGATTGCAATTTGATCTGGCATCAGCTTGCTCCGGTTTTCCTCCAGAAATCTTTTAGTGCTGGTGATGACCTCATTCAAGTCACTAGCGTTCCTCAGTACGTCTTTTTGTAGATCCTTGTTATCAGTCAGGCATAAACAGGAGGCGCAGCAGAGAGAAAGAAAAAAGCAGCTTTAAATTGATGACAATTTCTTTGAACACATACTTGCACGTCTTAGAAGGAAAAAAAAATATTCAAACCCGATGCTCCTGCTGAAATTGCTGCAGGTCTGTGACACTCTCGGCGTTGTCAGCCTGTTGCTGATGACCAAAGAGGCGGTTCTCTGTCAAGGTGAGATTATCGCACATTTCATCCAGTTTTTCTGTGAAATCCTTGTGTCTCTCCGATAAAGACTGTGCAAAAAAACAAAAAAATAAAAAAGAAGTTAATACCAAACACATAAGAAATAAGCCCGTCGATTAGACACGTTCACATCCACACTCAATAAAACACGATACAATTAAAAAGCATTAAAAAACATTACAGTCTAAACAGCTCAATCAATATGTGGGAAGGAAATGCATGAAACGTATCCAAGCAAGTGAGGGTAACATGCTAAGTTTGCCTTAGTATACAAGTTCATTTATCACACTCGTGCAACATTCAGGTATGCTGTAAACATGTCACTGTGCCATTCAGAACTTTGGTCTTGTAATGATAATAAGCAAAGGACGACACATATGTTAGTCGGTTTGTCGTGGGTAAAATTGTTCCCACAGAAGAATCCTTTTGTCCAGTGTTCCTAAATGTTCACTGGTGTTTTGGATCCTGTAAAACACAACTAGCACATAAATTAGTCTGCAGAAGTTGAGCGTGCAATGCTGTTATATACACAGTTGTTCTTTCCAGGAAGCCTCTGTAATATTTATAGCATAACCACAGGCAGACCTTCTCCTTGATTTCTCTCTCCCTGGTGTCCAGTAGGACATCTAAAGTGCTCCTTTGCGTAGCAAGCCTCTCTGCATTGACCCTGAGAGCTCGCTGAGTGGTGCTGAGGAACTTGAGGAGGTAGCTGCTCTGAGCTGGACTGAGGAACTGAGTGTGCTCGGAAATGAAGCACTGGACATCAAAGGTGACGTCGTCTAACTTAAGCCTTGCTTCTTTTAGCAGACCGCTCTGCATTTCCTAGAAGAAAAAGACGGCGTTACCTCTCCGCATGATGCAAAAGTTACTATAAACGCACAATGTTTTCAATTGGACGTCAAGTTACCCTGTTCTGCTGAATCAAATGCTTCAGTGTGTCCAGATCACATGTGTTTAAATCAACACATTTCTCAGAGTCACTTTGGATCAGGCCCGCTAGTTCATGAAGATCATCAACGTGCTTCTGGTACGTTGATTCCAAATGCGCCTGGAACCACATTTGAAGGTGAGACCAGCTGATGCATCTCTCACATCGCTGTTTATTCACTATGAATGAACACTAACCTTTCCTGTTTCCACTGCTTGAATTAGAGCGTGACTCCTTGCTGTACACATTTGGGTCACAGCACTCAAATTTGTCTCTGACTCCAAATATGTTGAGGCCAAATCTTGGTGAATTTGTATGGGAATGTCCTGATGAGCAGAACTTAAAAGCACTTTGGCTTTTTCCATATCTACCTTTAGAACACCCGCCAGTCTGGAAACCTGGGACTCTAGCGCCTGCATACAAGAGGACATTTAATTTAACAGAGAGTTAAATTATTAAATATATCCCCAGTGGACAAATAATAATTCATTTCAAACCTGGCATTCTTCTATTTGGATCTGCAGTTCTTTCATGCTGTTGCCAGTCTGAGCCTGGATTGAAAGGTCTTTTCTGATATCATCTAAAACATCACCATGATCCTGCAGCCTCCCAACATACTCCAAGAAGTCCTGGATGGAGAACAGCTGTGGGAAAAGACAAAAATAATATTAAATAAAGTGGAGCAGATGTTACTTGTGTCAAATACTAATGTATGGAGTTAGTTTAATACTGAAACAACATGAAATACACCTTTTGTTTGACCTCCCCGACTTTGTAAGCAACTGCTTCGGCAGACGTCTGAGGAGAAAGTTCAGGTGACCCATCCTCCGAGTTCTCCTCCCTGATGGTTTCCAGTGTGTGCCACTGCTCCCCATAAGAGTCACCCCCCAGAGCACTTTTTAGAGTGTCCATCACTTCCTGAAGCACTGAAAGGTCTTGGCTTGAGGAAACAGTCCTAAGAACCTGTAGTAGCTGCAGCTGGATGTGTGGAGAATCAGACTGTTCTATCTCGTGATCGTCTTCTTCCTGCAGCATCAGTTCTAGATTTTCTTCTGTGTTGTTGTTCAGACCAAGGGTGTTTTGAGTCAGCAAATCCATTTGAAGATCTGCGTGACTCCTCTCCACAAGATCTTGAGGTGTGTCTCTCTCATATAGACAAGCTTTTTCTGACGGTTGTGGACTATTCTGATCTACAGTGACGGGGCGTTCTGTGTCTTGAGTTTGTGCCTTTTGGAAATCACTGACATGAGTCCCTTTTGGAATTATTTCCCCCTGCTCATATGGCCCAGTCATTACAGAGGCAACATCAGATGTAGTGCTGCTGTCTGACTGGAAACTATGAATTACCTGTGGATTTTCAGAAGACTGTACATCTGGTCTTTCTCTGTCTGATATGGTATCAGGTCCTAACTTTTCAGACTGTGATGAGTTGATGCTGGATGATGCAGAGGATGGATAGGTGACACTGACATTTCCATGCTCCTTTTCATTTCTTGATACAAACATCTCATCAGTATCACTGAAGCTGTCCACGTGTTGCCTCTCTGGAGAAAACCTCTCCATGCACGTATCATCAACAGCACCACTGTGCTCTGAGTCTAACAAATCTTTATTAGTTGGTACCGTTTCAGGAGAAACGCTATTGGATGAGTTTTCTATGTCACAGGACCTATGACAGAGAGTCTTTGTTGGACTGTTGTTTCCAACAGTGGAAACCTCAGGTAACGGCATGGAGTTGTTTAACTGTCTCTGACTAATTAGAGAACATCTTGGCTCAGTTTCAACAATAAAATCACTTTCTGGACAAAGACCTGCTTGTTGACTAAATGCTGTTCTGCTGCCATCTACTGTTCTGTTTTTGTCATGGCGCCAATCATCCCTGGGAACTGACATTAATGCACTCTCAACTAAATCCCTGTGCGATGAGTAATCAATATTCGGAGCTAGCTCACTGTCCGAAGAGGAGTGAGCAGCACCTTTGCCATTCCCTGTTCTATCGTCCTCAAACAGCACATTACAATGTAGTGATGACACGTCTAAGTCACTATCAGAAACAGTCGGATTTCTCTTTTTCCCATCACAAAGGTCATTGTCAATGCGTGAGCTATCAGAAGACTTAACAGTAGAAAAGACATTCTGAGACTGTTTTTGTGGATCACTGATGCAGGTTCTGTCATTCAGACTAGATGGATGTGACGTGACAGCATTTTCTGTCCCAACATGAGTAACATCAGCTCCATTTAACTGCACACTGTCAATTCTCTCCTGTGAGAAACCATGTGCAGCGAGTGAAGGTGATGCATCAGCGTGATGAATACACTCTGCGGTAACCTGACTCCATGAGGAGGGTGAGCTCATCCCATGACTAGTACCAGAGGAAGTGGGCTGAGGCAGGTAATTACGCACGTCTTGTACATTTCCTCTCGTCACACAGTCTGATGCATCTCTATTCTCTCTTTGTTTCCCTTCCCTACCTTCCTCCCCACGGGTCACATCTAGCACCATGACAGCAACTTCACTGTCAGTGTGCTGCTGGATGTTTTCAGCTTCATTCAGTGTTATTAAATGCGAGATGGGGTGACTACTATCTGTGCAATCAGACCTTAAAAGCTTTTGATGTTCCATTATGGATAGAGTGATTTTTGAGGATATGGATCCATCTGACTGCTTTAACACAGACAATGGGCCCTCCTCCTCTCCTATCAAAACTTCTTTTTCATCTGTCTGTGAGTCAAACATTCTCAGTACTGTTGTCTCATCAACCAGCCCCTTCTTAAGAGCTTCCTCCAGCTCATAACGTCTCCCCGATGTGACATCTAAAATTCCCCCTTCCTCCAGCTGTGCTTTCATAAGACTAATGGCACGATCTTGCTCGTTTTCACTCTCTACCAAGTCTCCAGAGTACAGATTGAGATTTCTTGATTTGCTGCACAGTGAGTCAACATCATAGCGTGGAAGTGCTTTCACTGAAGTCTCTGCGTCACACATTTTAAATGAGTCAACATTAGTGCTTTTCACACAACATAATGAGGGAATGACTGACATTTCTAGAGATGTAGGAATATCAAGAGCTTCATTTTCAGTATCTACTGCATCAATTGTTAAAGTATTTTCACGAATGCTGCCTAAGCATTTGTCTAACTTTGTCCAGTTGGTGTTGTTTTGAAACATACTTTGTTCTGAACCTTCAGGTTCTGTAATATCAGAAAGGTCCCCAACAGGATCTTGTTTTTGAATCTTGTCACCCACATATGCATCTTCATTGAAGGTAATTCCTCCATTTTCAGAGGAAACAAAGAAGTGAGGCTCACACGTGAGCTGCATGTTTTCATCAGGGGTAATTATGGCATTGGCAGAGGAAATGAAGTCATGAGAATTAAATGTGTGTTGCGTGTTTTTCTGTGCACACAAAGATGTCTCCAGATCAGCCTGTTCAGACACATCGCAAACATTTAAAGTCAGAGAACTTCCATTTTTCTCAGGGTTTTCAGCCGTTTTCAAATCTTCAAGAAAAAGTTGAACCATTTTAGTCATCTGATTATCGAGTACAAGGACCCTCTGTCCTGACTTTGGATCAATGTAACTGTTCATCATTAGGTAGGAGATGAATAAATGCCTTTCCTCTGTAGGTATCAGGACATTTTCAGTTTTTTTGCCATCTGCAGCATAATGGCAACCATCAGCTGTGAGTTTCTTATACATAAGCCAAGATGAAAACTTTTCCTTAAGAGCGTCAACATCAGGAAACACATCAGGGATTTCTATAGACTTTAAAACCTCTGCTGTATAACTGTCGATAAAACCACTCTGAGCGGCGAAGTTGATGTCTACTACCTCAGAATCTTCTGGAATGTACAAAGCTGCTATTTTCTGCTGATTACTGAGTAGTCTGCTGGAAAAGTCCTCAGTGGTGATCTGTTGATCATACCTGTATGAGGAGGACACTGTCTGGATTTCCTCAGAACGAGGCAACACGAGCCCAATAAAGTGACACTGATTTCCAAGCACAACGAGTGTGCTGGAGGAGTTCATCAAATCGCACTGAACACACGCATCCACGGTTAGCCTGTCATCATAACCTGCTGAGAAATGTTCACCTAAAGTCTCACGATCACTTAAACCATCACAAACAGCGCTGAGGGTTTTAATGTTCCTGCCTGATGTCAGTGATTTATTTCTACTGAAGCAATTTAGAATCAGTCTATTGACCTCACAAGGTTCAGTCTCAAGCTCAGACTCGAAGAGTGGCGCTTTTTCAGCAGTGCTGGGATGAATCATATCCTGACCTTCCTTTTGCCTCTGGAGAATACTGATATAGACAGAAGCAGGGATTAAACCACACTGAAACGCCTTCTCCAAGGTCAGGGTATCCCCTGTGTAGTGTACCTTCGCTCCATCACTCAATTGGTTGACCTCTATCACCTTGACGATCAGGTTTTTATATCTGGACCCTTCCCTAGCTGCTGCTACTTCAGACAGGAACACGGAAGAGACATGTGTGGTCAGTATGCACTTAGTTTCGTAAATGGGATCTTGTTGAAGGGCTTCATCTGTGACCAGAGAGTCAGGCTCAACCAGAGGGAGGTCAGAAGTCAGAAGCTGGGAATCTGGGAGAGTGACCCAAGTCATCTTATCAATTAAACCACTTGTCATTCCAGTCCCAAGTCCACAAATCCCATCACCGGATTGTATATCCTGCATAAAATGACATTTAAAAGTTACTCAACAGTTTAAAAAAAAAAACTATGTATAATTTATGAAAAACCTGCAATTCCAAAATTCAAAACAAAATCTATACTCACCACCACATAAACATGGGCATGTTAGAACATCGTGTGCGTAAACGCAAGACTGGGTATCGAGTTGCAAAAGGAGAGTGACATATATACATGCAACATCTTGCAAATAGAAGAATGTTAGTCACTGCGTACTGTAGGTAAAAGGTTATGCATTATTCTGTTGAGCTGTAAGAGAACTCGAGCACATTAAACATGTTGAAATGTCAGACCAAAGCCAGGCACAACTAAGCATGTTTACAGCACACTCTGAATTTGTCTGTTTCAATTGTACAAATATATTTTTATGCCCCTAATTCTGTGAGAGACTGAAATGTGTGATGCAAACAACTGTTCACACTGTACTGAGAGAAGGGAAAAAGATTAGTCATGCAACATGAACATCAGGTGGTATTTAACATATAAGACACTAAGGCCAGTTTCCAACCTCTTCTGCAGAGGCTGTCTGCTCTGAACACTGTTGGGAGACTTCATTGTAGGCCTGATTGAGTTCCTTCAGCTGCTCCTCGGCCTTTTCTCTTTCTTCAGCTGTCATTCTATAAGAGAAATTACAATGAATGAAGCTGAAAGCTTTACCAGCGAACAGTTTTTAGATAAACTCTGCTTACTTGTCACTGTGTTTGTTCAGCATTATCTTTGTGGCTCTCAGTGCTTCGGCAATTTGTTCCTTCTTAGTGAGCATTTCCTCGACTGACACCTAGAATAACAAACAGGGACGCAAAGTTTACAAACACTGAAATACTACAAATAACAATTATTTTTAAATGAATGAATAAACCTCTTATTAGGCTTATTTATATACAATTACATAATTTACTGAACTAAAACATGCCACCTTTATAATCTAATAATAAGCTTTGATACCAACACAAAGTATGTAATACAGTAGAACTTAAATGAACTTAAATGAAAGGTTTTGTGTGTCAGAGGGGACTTGGTGATCAATTTTGAGGCTAAGGTCAGTGTGTCCCCCAATATATTTTTGTAATGCCTTAAACTAAAGCAAAGAATATTAGAAACACTTTCAGTTAGGGACCACAATCACAGTTAGTTTTATAATTTAACAAATAATTAAATATAATAGAAAGTCTTTTTTTAATTGCTCTTTTTTATAGCATTCATTTACAGAATTACCAGCGTGGAACAGTAGCTAGACCATGTTTCAAATTTTTGTTTTGTGTTGTTTGTTTGTTTTGTGTATGTAAAGCGGCTTCGAGTTTGTATGAGGTGCTATATATATGAAACACTTATTACTGTTGTAACATTTAGCGCAAACATTGACATATACTAAACTGAAAAATAGGTATTGTGACTATTCTGCTGTTTCCATAGTCACATATGAACAAATATGTATATAATGTTTTTCAATAAGAATTTTCAGGCGTGTGTAATTTATTAGTCACTGAGGTTGTCCTGAAATCTGAATGCTTGTGTAACATACTAATTCTGTGTTAATACATATGTTGCATGTGACTAAATACATCACAAACTCCACTGGATGGAACCGCTTCCTTGAAAGCCAAATAAACTGCGCGTATGATATGGCTAATTATAACTATTATCCATAGTGTAAACTATATGGATTAAATGAATCAAAAAGTAGATAGCGTGTTTTATTAGAAATCATACACTGTGACATGAAAAGGCTGTAATGTAATTTTTTTCAGACAAATATTTTTCAACTTTAAAACCAAAGTATAAGAAATATGTAGCAGACTATCCCAAAACAATTCATATGATTTACCTGGAGCTTATTAGAAGCATCTCTGTTGGCATTGCTATCTTTCAGAACACTCCCATCATTGTTCAGCTTCTGTTTCACATTGGACATCCAGTGCAATAGTTTGCTAACTTTATCACCATGCTCTCTCTTCTCCTCATCAACAGACCTCTACAATCAGAACAGATGTGTTTTTGACAAGATTGTTAACTTTGCTACAATAAAAAAACTAAACACAAAAAAACAACAGCAAAGAAATCAGACAGGTAATTGCATGTGTAATCAAACTGAAAACAAAGTTCAACAGCTAATATGTATTATAGTATGTGAATACATGTATGTAAATCTGTGAAGTCAGCGTAACTTCACAACCAACAAAATCAAAAACAGACGGGGACCCTGTTTTTATGCTATGAACAAACATATATTTACAGAATTTTATTTTCTTTATTGCATATATGCCCACACATAAGGAAATGTTGATTTGGCTCCAAATCCAAGAACCTTGGTAGCCTCCAGCAACCTTAAGCCAGTGTGGCAGTCATACACACTTCTTTCGAGTGCCTCTCTGAAGGTGATTCTTCTCTTGGTCTTTGGGCAGGTGAGGCTTTTGGAGTTGAATTTTTCATCTTTGAGTACAGAAGCAGTAGCTTTGTCAACAAGGCCACTCTGCATTACTTCCTCAAGTGAGACTCTATCATGAGTGACAGGGTTTATTAGTCCTCCAGTTAGGAGTTGGGACTCAATACAGCGAAAGCCAGCATCCTTTGAGAACACATTTTCCTGAATGGCCTGGGAAATAGACATCGTCTTTCCAGTCGTTGGGTGAACAATGCCATTAAAAGCCTGTTCGAACTTTTGGAGCTGCTGATTCAAAGCCTCATCTAAAAGACCTCGTTTGAGAGCCTCAGAGAGAGCGACCTTCTCCCCTGAAGAGGGGTCGCAAATACCTCCAGTACACACCTGGGCCTCTAACAGCCTTAATGCACTAGCTCTGTCAGTAAAACCCTCTTGAAAACCCTTAAAAATTGACAGCCTTTTTCCCCGAGTGAGATCCCAGAGACCAGCAATGGGGCTGTTAACATCCTCCACAACAACCAACCTTGAAAATATAGTGTCCGCAATCTCGTAGATACTAAGAAGACCACTGCGGTAGCTTTCAAGTTCTGATGTTTCAAGAAACCTCTGACTTAAAGCAGACTCTAAACAAAGCTGTCTGCCACTCCTGACATCAACAATGATGTGAAGTGGGTTTCCACTGCTGTCAATTGTGGACTCTTCCTGCCATTCACTTTCCTGCTGTGACAGAAACAGATATGTCCTTTTGTCAATGAGTTTCCCCTTAAATGCTTCATACGTTGACATTTCAGTACCACGACTGCTGCAGACAACAGACACTCTGTGAGAAGTCATGGGAGAGACATTTGTTAGATGTCTCTCACCAAACGGAAAGAGAAACATGGAGCCATCAATGTCATAAAGGCAGCTCTTGAGGATTTCGGAGTAGTATGCTTTCTGTCCCGTGTCAGGATTGTGGAAACCTTTAGGGTTACTTATTGGATCATACAGACTCTGTAGAATCTCCTTCTTCAAAAGACCCTGATCAACAGCAATGCCAGCTGGCACCCTGACACCACTCTCTGGGATGATCACTCCTCCTGTGGACACCTGGACTTCAAGAATCTTCTTGCCTGAGTATCTATCAAGAATCCTTTCCTCCATTGCTTGAAACACTGACAGCCTTTTACCAGCATGGATGTAGCCACCAACAGCTTTTTCTGCCTCTATCAGTTTGTCTTTCAGGCCTGTCTCTATAATACCCTTCTCCAGAGCCTCGGGAACTGTGTAGGTTTGTCCTGTAACCAGATCTGTAAGACTTCCGGTTGCAGCCTGAGCCTCAAGAAACTCGAGTGCATAAGTCTTTGCTAAAAAGCCCTTCTCAGCAGCTTCTAGGAAGGATATCTTTTTCTTACTTGAGTCCACATAGACTCCAGCAATTGTAGTTGGTTTGCCAATGTATGGAGCAAGTGATGCTTGCAGCTCCTCTGCTGTAATGAGACCCACCTCCAACTTACGCAAAACCTCTTCTTCCAAGAGCTTGAGTTTGATCAAGTTTTGAATGTTTCCTTTAAGTTCTGGTAGCTTTTGGGAGGTCGAATATGTCACATTTAGTTTTCCACTGTGTGTTGAACTTTTCTCTGACACGCTTACAGTTTCAGATGTTTCTCTGAATAGATATGTTTTGGTTTTGGTAATGCTACGACTTTCTTTAGGCTTTTGCTCTGCAAGGCCACACAGAGCCATGTATCCCTGCACCGTCATGGTCGAAGGCTCAGGTTTGATTTCCTTCTTACAGATTACATTTTGTATGCCTTTTTGTAGGAAAACAGCAGAACTACTCAAATCTTTCTTGGTTAGTGAATCGTGAAAGCTTTGGCTTTGAATGAGTTCAGTTTTGTCTTGTTTCTGTCCTTCAAGACTGTTTTCTTTACCCATTGTTGCGATCTGTAGATGTGATATAGGAAGAACTTTTAGGTCACAAATTATACATCTCCTAGATATATGCTAAGAGAACAACTCCTAAATAAGTAGTAAAAAACTGAACATAAAATATAATGGGTTTGACTAAATATGACTTAAAAGGACTTCATCCATACCTCTGAAGGCACTTTCTTTTTGAGAATATCTTCCTCCATCTTGCATTTTGAAACTTCATATGAGGACACAACCTTCTGCATCATTGTCAACTCAGTCTTCAATGAACCAGCTATGTTGTCTTTTACATATTGATCACTGATTTCACTGACATCCAGTTTATTCATCCTTACATTTTCAGGCTTCATCCCAACACCTAGGATCAGCAGCTGTTCCTGAAGCTTTTTAACTTCTTTGGCATATGACTTTATTTGTTCCTGAAGGGATCTCTCCTCAGCTTCCTTCAGTGTAAGTTTTAACTCACTGTCTGTCATTAATTGTTTAATATTATTTGATTCCTTTGACTGTTCATTGCAAAGGCTTTGCAAAGCGTTAATTTTTATGTTGAGTTTAAGTCTGTCTTCCTCAAGTTGTGTAATTTGTGATTTTGCCTTTGACAGGTCTTGGCTGAGTTTTGTTTTTTCCTGTAGGACTTTGTCCATTTTGATTTGCAGTTGCATTTGTTGGTCCATTTGTTGCTTTGTTTCCACTGTGATTTGATGCACAGATTTTACTTGTGTCGTACTTTGTTTGAAATATTTGTCGAGCATCTCTCCTAATTCTGCACAATGTTGATTTGACTTGTCATTTGACTGTAGTAAAATTATTTTTTTTTCTATTTCAGTCTGCACTAACAACAGCTGCCTCTCATACGCCTCTCTCTGAAGTTCTAGTTTAGCCTTTAACTCCTCGAGCATTTGTTTGCACTTCTCCAGCTGTTCTTCCATCTGCTCTGCTTTTAGCTGAAGGACAGAGTTTTCTTTTTGCTTTTTCTCATTTTCTGCATAAGCGTATTGCAGCTTCTCTTCCAGTGTTTTGGCTTCAGATTCCAGTAAGATGTTTTTCTCTAATGCCTCAACTTTCTCACGCTTCAGTAACAGATTCTCATGTTGTAAATTAGATTGGGATTTGTCCGAACTAGACTGAACTGTTTTAATACTGAGTCTTTGTTTGAAAAGCTCATCTTCTAATGTTTTGATTTTGCTGAGAAATGTTTGTCTGTCAGCAGATTCTTCTTTGAGTTCTGAATTTCTTTTCTTCAGAATCACATTTAAATCTTTAATTTCAGCACTTTGCATTTGGACATTGTGATTTGCTAAGTTCTTCTCAACAATCGCTGACTTTAACTCTGACTTCAGTTTTGCTGCCTCTTTCTCATAATTGGAAACATTTGAATTAAGTGCTTGGATCTTCTGCTGAAGTTCACTTATTTTCTTTACCTCTTCACTGTAATCCTGTAATTTGATTTGAAGATCATGGGAGTTCTGGGATTTCTTATTTAGCTCCTCCTCTATGATTCTGAGCTGTGACTTGCTGCCCTCCACTTGGGACTTGAAGATTTTAATTTGCTGATCCTTGCTCTCAGATTCTATCATCGCCTGATCAAGTTTAGCTCTTACTTTCTTGAGATTATTTTCAACCTCCATATTTGTCAGTTTTACCTCATGAACCTTCTTCTGTAACTGAGACACAATTAATTCGCCATTTTGAAGTTCTACTTCGAGGTTTTTACATTTGAGTTGAAGAGCCTTCTCAGATCGCTTTATTAGGTTGTATTCATCTTTTGCTGATTGTAGCTGTTGCTTCCAGCTTTCTATCTCAGACTTTAAAGACTTAATCTTTTGTTCAGAAAATGATCTCTCTTTTTCCAGTGACTCCATTTGGATCTGAAGACCTCGGACATCACTGTCAGATGAGACATTTATCCTTGTCAGCTCATTGCATTTAAATGTTAGTTGATCTATTAGTGCCTGCTTTGAAGCTAATTCTTCCTCTAAGTTGTTAATCTTGTAACTGTTTTCCTGCTCTGAGGAGCTTTTCTTATGCAGTTCTCCATGGGTGATTTTTAACTGCTCTTTAAGGCCTTCGACTTCGGTAGTTTGGAAATAAGTGCTTTGCTCTAATGAGGACTTTACTCTTTGCAGAGATCTAATTTCCTCTTGGAGCTTACTGATGGATTTCTTTAAGTTCAATGTTTCTTGCTGGAACTCGTCTGATTTCTGGCTCATGGTAATTCTTTCAGTTTCCATGTCCATCTGAAGTTTCTTCACTCTGTTATTGCTGTCATCCAACAGCTTTTTATATGTTAGTGCTTTCTCCTCAGCCATTTCTGCTCTTTTCTGGACCAAGACTAGTTCATTTAGTTCCGTTTTTTGGACACCTGCCAACGTGCTGTCATTTTCTTTATCTGCAGATGACTTAGGTTCACTGCCAACAGTCAACTGATTGTCAAATGCCAAAGGCAGCTCAGCCAATTTGTTTGCTTTAGTCAGGAACTGACCTTGCAACTCTTCCTCAGTATCTTCCTCCACGTTTTTTTTTGTCTGAGCAAAAGACCACTTATCCTCTGACTGCTCTATTATTTTCTTTGTGTGACTTAACTCTTGCTCACTGGCAATTTTGTCTTTAACCGCTATGTCTAATTTAAAACGATACTGATGAATGTCATTTTCAAGCTGGGATTTCTGAAAGTTAAGGTCATCAATCATTTTCTGTTGTGTTACTACTTCTTCTTCCAACATTTCCAGCTGTGCTTGTCTTTGAGCCAACAAAGCCTCCTGTTCATGGACCAATTGCTTAAGTTGACTAATCTCTACATCTGCAGTTTTTTGGAGCTCCATGCTCTCCATCCTTTTTGCATTCTGTGCTCTTTCAAAAGCCTTCCTGTTCTATAATACAAAAAAGTAAGTCATCCACTTTTTCATGTAAAAAACTGCATGAGTATTTGACTTCGTATGAGGGTGCTGCAGCAATACTAAATAACCTCTCCAGGACATCTCAGCATCAGTATTTCTAAAATACCAAACAAACACCTGGAGAGGCTTTATTTTCCCGCAGACAAAGATAAAAGAAAGACTTTCTTTCAAAGAAAGCTTTCTCCTGCCAGAAAACCACCGCCACCATCACCAGTAATAAAGAGCATTCACACATGCAGCAGTTTACCACATTCCCTTTGCTTCTTTTGAGCAATGAAGCAAATTGTCTTCACTCACACATGAGGTGACCACGTACAAATCATAGTTACACCCTTTGGGGGGAGTGAAAAAGTCAAAGGGTTCAAGGGGAAAATAAGGCTATAGGTGTTTCTGTCTAATTTCTTAGTTATTTAAACATGTTCATGCAAAGCAAAGGATTTAGGAACCATGCAATAATAAGAATGTAAAGGTACATTACAAGTAGTCCAAGTCTAAAAATGTGAAGCTTTACCAGCTGTAAATGTATAAAGACATTTCTAATGTCAATGTTCAAATTTGAGCCTCTTACCTCCTCGTCTTCAGTTCTCTTCAGTGTTTCACTGGCAAACTTCACATACTGTGTCATGAGAGTCACAAGGGCAGTGTAGCGAGTTCGTAGATCCATGAACTGTTTCAAATTAAACAAAAAGTATGTCAATGGACATTTACAGTACATAGAAGCAGAATTTCTCCTCAAAGTTAAACCACAGTTTTACCTCCTGCTGTATGGCATCAGTAGAACTCTGCATCCTTCTTTTCTTCAGAGGAGATTTGTGTTGGGAATCAACCATCGCTCTGAAGGTCATCAGCTGAAGTTCATAATCCTAGAAAAAAAAAAGTTATTTATATATATATATATAAACACGCAAAACTACATCAAAGTGATGAAGTGGGGGCTGTGTAAAATATTTAGACAGCATACAGAAGAATAATGAAATTATTAATTTACCTTCACTGCAGATGTGTACTGCTCAGAGTACTTCTGACACTCATCAACTCTGCCCTGTTTTTGTTCAATTTCAGCAACAAGGAACTGAAAAACACAGACAGTTAAAAATATATCGATACAACTTATTTATGAGAGTATGAAAGTGTTAATGCTTATCATACCTTCTGTTTATTTACCAGCTCAGCCAATGCCTTGCTGTCTTCAGGCTTGTTTTCCTGTGCCTTTAGTTGCGCTGCTTCCAGTTCTCGAACCCATTCATCAAGAGTACTGTAAGAGTCTCTATAGTGTTTCAGACATTTGCTGATACCATCCAGGTCCCGAAGTCTAAAAATGAATGGATAATCACAAGATGTTAATTTGTAAGATTCAAAAGGTCTCTCCTTAGTGCCAATCAAACACCAACCTGTTGTCAATCTGGGAGTGAATGTTCTGCCATCTCTCACTCAGCTGATCAGCTTTCTCCTTGTGCCAGTCAAGATCAAAATCACGCTCATTATGGGCCTTGAACATACGGTCACTGATGACTCTGGCTTTCTGTAGTTCGTCTTCCATGTCATGGAAAACCTCCTGCCTCTCATCCACCTCTGTTCGCCATTGCTTCAACCAGAAAAAAGAATGATTAAATGACAAGTTACATTTTTAAGATGCTGCCATGATCTGTGTAATTCTTTTCCAACTGTGTTTTACCTTTAGTGTTGAAATAACTGTCTCTATGGACTTGACATCAGAGTTCATGGAATCTTCCTCATACAGTTTGGATTCGTAGACTTTAACTAGTGCTTCTGCCGTCTGGCTGTGCTTCACCACTAAGCTCACAGTTTTAAGTCTACAAAAAAGAGAACATTTATTCAGCTATTAAATACTACTGTAACTGTTTTTGGACTATGAAGGGAATGTCTTACTTATCCATATAAATGGAGGACATGGAGTACACTTGGCTCATGCTCTGAACAAGGACGGTGAGCTCAGAGGAAAGTGTTGGTACAGAGGGAGAACCTGCAGCCTGTCTCAGGAACAGCTCACACTTTTCCTTCAGGGCATCAAGATCTTCCTTAAGTTTATTCAGCTCTGCCATCTTCCACTGCAACGTACGTGTACAAAATCAGGATTAAGATGACAACAGAAGGAGGCCCTTATTGGTAAAGGATTGTTGGTTCATTATTGTTTGATGTGTTGATAGGTACCTCGTGTTCTGTGATGCGCTGGAGACTCTGCTCCAGGTCGTCTCGCTCCAGTGGGGTTCGGATTTGTCTGATTAGATGTTCTTCATGTTCCTCCAAATGCATGCGGACGTTGCGTATTTCTGATATGAAGTTATTGTAAACGGACTCCTCGTGTTCCTCTGTTTAGCAGAGAAATGTATTTAGTAAGAGCACTAACATAACAGTTACTGACAGTGACAGGACAGTTATCCAGTGTATATTTAATATCACAGTCATTACAAATTCACCTCTAGGTGGCATCATTCATATAAGGTACTGTTGCAAGTCAATAACGCGTAGTTGCTAAGGTAAAGTCCTACACTGAGAAAAATTGTGTTAATATCTTCTATTAGAAGAGGGGAGGAGGTATACACTTGCTGGAAAGGAAGGAAATCTGAGCCTTGCCTTTCTCTGCAGATCTCAGCAGTTCTTGGTAGTATTCCTTGCAGGCAGCAACATCTCTCTGTAACTGTGCGCAGTCTGCCACTGTGAATATCTCAGACTCCTCGCTGTCTTCCAGGAAATCATTAAAGTGGGACTGCAGGTTGCTCAAGACCTGCTGATGCTCACCTGGTAACATAGTCTTTATCTAGATCAGAGAATAAAAGGGGAAATAAGACAAACACGCTTTGCATTTTCCTTGGATCACGTAAAGAACCTGTCCATCTGATAAATATAATAAAAAGGAAGTAAAAAACATACGGAGGCCACATTCCAGTTGCGGATTGCTCTTATATCAGCCATTAAATAATGCCAAGACGCCACACTCTTCATGTTGATGTGGGAGTGGTGCCACAGTGCCAGGACATTCTGGTATAACTGCTCAGTCCTGCAGGGAAAGCAGTATTTAACAATGTGTCCTAATAACACAGCATATGTTCAGTGGTATTTGAATGTAACTTCCTTTTTAAAGCAGGAAAATAATCCTCACCTTGTTGCCATATCAACGGCCTCTTTGTTGGGTGGAGGTACAGTGAAACAAACAGAGGGCACCATGGCCTCATTTCCTGCCGGATTGATGACTTTCCACTTAGCCCGATGAGAGTTATTGGCCAATACACACTCATCATTTTTATAAATGGTAATCTGAAAAAGAGGAGTGCAGTCTCAGCAGAGATTTATTATAAAACCTAAATAACCTGTGGTGTAACACGGCTTAACAAACGATACCTCTATCTGACGATAGTCACATATGGCTTTAACAGGGATGGACGACCTCACAGGGCTCTCGGGGTTCCTGGGCCTGAGCTGCACAATATTTTGGGCCCTCCCCACTAAACCAGCCACAGTGCTGCGGTACTGAAGAAGCTGCTCTTTCTCATCCTAAGGGATACAACAACAATACAATGAGTCTGTGATTGTTTATTTGCTCATACAGACACCATTCACATCTTTACAAGTTTACCATGGACTCCTGAATGAGATCCTCCAGCCTATGTAGGCTGCTTGTTCTGTCACAGCTGTATTTTCTTTGAATGGCGTCTTGGAGGCTTTTAAGGTAATCTATGGACACTTTGGCATCACTGAAAAACTGTTCGGAAATATGAGATGTTAGCCATGAAAAACGAATGCACTTTGCTGTATTGACGAAAAACATAGGCAGCAAATCACCTCAAAATAAACAGCATTTTCCTTGAGATGTTGTTCTACACACGAGCAAAGCTGTAAGATCCAGCTCCACTGTGTCTGCGTGGCAGCTCTGTATGCCTGGAGGACAAACACATAGAAATAAAACACACATTATTCAGTTGTTACAACTAGACAATTACAAGCCGAGACAGGACGTTTTTATTTAATTGTGACGGCTGAATACAGGGTGGAGACATGGCTGCAAATCCTAAAATGGAAAAAAATGCCATACTGACCACAAACTATAATATACAGAGGAAAAGGGGCTTACTTCAATCGTTAGCTTGGCTGGGTGGTTCTTGAACATGAGGCGATCTGCCTTAACCTGCACAGACTTGACCACTTCCTCCTTTTCATCAAGTTCCCTCATCAAGTCCTGTATAGTCATTAAGGCAAATCTTTTAACACAACCAAGACAGTGTTATCCTGTCTTTATGGAAGACCAAGAATAAATAAAACAGAACAGAAAAAGTGTGAACAACATACCGCATGGTAGTCTCTTTTCTTCGAGATGCTGCTGTTGCGATCGCTCCAGTCAAACGCAACCTCTTCTTCCTCCTTCTCATTCAGCCAGATGAGTTCCTGAGTCGCCTGCGACACAAAGTCATGCAGGCTCTCCAGGTGGCTCTGTCGCTCTCTCGAACAGCTCTGGAAGGAATGTGCATCCACAAAGTCAAACAAATGCACAAAAGTCATTCAAAGTGTTCGCAGCAGCACAGATGAAAGAGAGTTGAGTCGAGTATGTCACTTACCAACAGCCTTTCATACTGCCTTTCTAGCTTATTTAGTTTATCTGAGTAATTTATCTTCAGCGGTATGGTCATCTGAATCTGGGGGGAAAAATGCTTTGGTTTCATTTCTAAAAATTAAGTTAGGTTGTGAGTTAATGTAGTGATGTTATGTCAACGACAACAGACGGAGAAAGTCTGTCGCACTTACTTCACTCAGCTTGGCGTCTTTAAGACTCATCTGAAATTCCTCAATGGCTTTATGTACACTTTTGTGGTTCTCCAAATTCATTTCCACACTTGGCAAATCCGATCCCCACTCTGAACGATCTAGCTGCAACTTTAAAATATAATAACAAAACCAAATATTCAGCATCTTTTTTCAGGTGCATGCAAGTAAAACTACAAATCAACAATAACTGCTCACCTGCATCTCTTCCACCCAGTTCAGAAGGTCCTGAACATATTTTACGTTGACCTCCTCTTCTGTCATGTTGGGATCTGTCAGTGAGGATTTCAATAGCGGCTTGCGAATCTGCATGTGTTTCAACTGCATGAGGTTGCCTGGGTCCATGCTGCCACTGCTCCCCGTGCAGCTCTGGACTGAGGTTGAATGCAGACCGGGAGTCAAGGCAGGGGTCAAAGATGGAGTCAGACACGGTGTAAGGCTAGAGGTGAATGTGGACCCAGGAGTACCTAAACCCCCTGGGGTCAGTGCAGGAGTAAGGGCTGGTGTCAGGCTTGTGTTGACGTTTTGTGAGAAGCCGGAGTTCAGGCTCTGTGTGATGCCTGAGATCATCATTTTGGTTTGTTCTGTTGTCAGGGTGCGACCCTTGCTGTACACAGAAGAACACTCAGCTCTCAAGGCTAGAAGGTCATCCCGAAGTTTTGATACCCTGAATAAAAAAAGAGCCACAATTTGTAATATCTAACTATTGTCTTATGAAAAAAAACACTTGATTATTTTTAAAGGACGATCTACTTTGTACCTTTGGACAAGCTGATCTGCAAAAGGGAATTTCCCATCTAGGAGAATCTGGATGTCCACTACTTGTTGTCTGAGGATATTTTCACATTCTAAGAGGTAACCAGCAATTTCAGCCTCATTTAGGAACTGAATACCAGCCTCCAGACGCTTTGCATCCTTAGCAGAGGATAATGAAAGAAGAGACCCAAAATTCAAAACAATGTTCACTTAGTGCTCGTTGGTCATAACTTACATAAAGTCAAACAGAGCTTGCACAAAACTTACCGAGTGTAGGGCTGTTCTTGCCAGCGCCAGTTTGTCCTCGCCGTTAACACAGTCCCGCTGGACCCTGTTGGCAATCTGCTGCAACATCTCAAGCCTAAACAAAAAAAAACAAATGAGATTAACAAGTAACAAAACCTTCAACAATGCTGTGCAAACACATTTTAATCTCACCGGGAACCATAAGCAATATTGTTGTTGAGAAAGATGGAGCTGTTAATTTGTAATGGTTCAGTGATGATGGTGTCATTGGAGGCCAAGCTGGTGAAGCTACTGTTGCTCACAGACGAGATTCCACTCAAATAGGCCATCTCCCTTAACAAATGAAACGACTACTACTGTTCCTAACAATCACTGTTTCTGTCCCATCCTAACCGTCCCTCTGTAGCAATCCCAGTCGCTGTGCAAACTTGACAGTGTGTCTGCGAACGTACGCCGAACCAACTGATGGAGCGGCTTTCAACATGCTCCTATATATAGTGTCACAGCCAGGTGAGGAGCATGTAAAATGAATCCCACCCTGTAATAATATGCTGCCCTCAGGGGATAAAAATGAAAAAGCAGGTTGGGACAGTTCCCCCTTCTAACAACTGAGACTGTATAAAGCACTGCCAAAGTGCTGTAATTGCTGTTGATGCCTGTTTTCACCACACCTAACATTAATAACAAAAATATGATGTGTGTTTATAGACTATAAAGACAGGAGTGGAGTTAGAAACTTATAAACTATTGTTAACAGAGAAATAAATCCTAAACATGACATTTGAGTTTCCATAGCAATGAGATCTGCTCTGCAGACAAACACCAGGGGAAAGAGAGCATAAGATAGAGCCTAAAAACACGACTGTCAGTCTAAAGAATGTATCGCAAAATATATTTTTTCCACTGTTTTATTCAATGAAATTCAGCTTTTTCAGTTCTTAACTTAACTTGTTGATCTTCATATGATATTTATTTGTTTTGCAAATAATATGACTATCTGACTAAGTGGAACGGTGCATGGTGGCTGCTGGAAATCACATACATAAAGATCCATATCAGAGATAGAAATGGTTCAGTTACAGGATTTATGCTTTAGTATGAAAATCTCATACTGGCATACAACCCTAACCCCACCGTGTTTGGTTTCCGTAGAAACATTATTAGGCTTGCAATATAACACTGGAGCACGCCACCAACATCAGCCTGAGAAAGCGACATGCTGACCTATGCAGCATCTATTCTCCTTTATCACCTGGAAAGCTTTTAATTAAAGCTACAATATGCAACCTGAAATTCTTGATTCTTTATTTAGAAACAAACAGCGCAGTAAATACATTTCTGCTAAGATGCACCTTTACATAACATTGCTTTAGATCTGTGTGTGTAGCCTGGCACACTCACATTCCAACCATGGCTACGTGTACGAGTTAAACAGTAACTTACAGATGGACAGGTAACCCATACATTAGGTTAAAGGATTAGACTTTCAATCACTTTATGACAGGCCAGGCCAGAGAAAGGGGGAATACACAGCATACCTTTCCACCTCGGGCCTCAGGCTCTTCTCTCTCTCCAACATGGCAACAATTAATTTACCCCATTCCTTCTCCACATCGTTTGGGTGATGATCCGGGGGTAACTGAATACGTCCAAACTCGATCCACATCTGTCAGGTACACCACAAGCATGTAAGACGGCGAAAACTGCAGTGTGTGATCAAAGCAACCAACTGGGCTGTTCTGCATCTGTACCTCGAGCATTTTGTAGAGATTTTTTATTTTTGTCTTCTCATTTTCTTTCAATGGGATTTCATGTTCTTTAAACTGCATATACTGCATATAAAGTGCCTGTAAAACAAAGCAGACATTACAGTAAGAAAATGCTGATGGATGCTGCTGCTTTCTCATGTCCATCAATATCACTTTAGGTTTAGTTACAGCGGAGTATTTGAAGCAGGCAACTCTTCTTCACCTTTCAGGCATTATAAGCACTCTGAAGTTTAGATTTTACAAAGACAAAGATAAGCTAATAATGACGATTAGGCTTATTTGGTGTCAAACCTTGAGTTCCACAGGGCTGTTGGGGAATGATCTATCCAACATTATGGCCACGTTGTGTTTGATCCACTGGCTGAGGTATTTGATCATGTTCTGGTACTCCACCCATTTGATATCCACATCCTGTTCAGAACAAAAGGATCGGACTCAATAAAACACTGCACACCACTTTCTCTAGTACTCGGTGGGGATAATGATAGATGGATCGCATTGACTTACATTAGGACTGATGCCATCAACACCATCGGGTACTTTGGGGAAGGCGTCATACAGCGTTGAGACGTATGTGATGACTGACTTTTCATCAGGAGACTGAACATCTACATCTGAAGAAGGAAAATAAATCCAGCCGTCAGAATTGCAACACGTGAGAAATGAGCTATACCCCGAGCTATTGACTCAAAGGTTTCATTCCACATAATTTATAGCATCAAAACGTAAGGTTTCACATTATTTCCAGTATTGACAGTGTATATGGATCTCACCCTCTGGGTCCAGCAGTCTGGCCACCCCCAGCTGTTCAGCTACACAAAACGCATGCTCTAAATTTGATCGGTTGGTCTGCGTTGACACACGGCTCATGTCAACCAGGTCTGGTCTGCAACAGAGACAAACAGAAGAACTAGTAAGAGCGACCGAGTCAAAGAATAGTGAATGAAATGAATTCAAACTGTTTTAATCCACGCAGTAGAAGGCTTTGACGTTGTTGTGTGTTATCAGTGTTTCCCCTGCAATTGTACACTGGTAACCCCCGCCCACCCCCCCCCCAAGATTTAGATTTTCTGTACGTCGCCAGATCACATTAGAAGTTATTTTAGGTTTCCTTTCATATAGATCAGGTCTGCACGTTGTTTTATTAAACTTACTAAATAGTCCTATGTTATTTTGTCTTATTAACATAACTGTTTTAACTGTCTCTCTGTCTCTCTGTAACACAGCAAACATAGGGGAAATACTGGTTATAGTACCTATATTTATGAATGATAGCGTTGAATAGCCTTCCATCCCTCCAGGAGGTTGTAAAGTTGTCACAGCGTACGCCTACATAGCCATCTGTTAGCTGCTTGGACCAGAGCAGCAGCCTCTCCTTGGCTGTCATGTCCTCAGACTCCCCTGTCACATGAATCTCTGAGATCTGTTGCAAAAAATGAATTATTCAAAATGACAACATGCACTGATATTAACGTACAGGAAGCCTAGTGTAGAGACAAACACAAAACTCCATCAGCAAACTATTATCAACTGCATGATTTCATATGTTGGCCCAAAACCTGCATATACCATTTAGCATTGATGGAGCCTTCACAGATGTTCTCTAGGCCAAATATGAGTGTGAGTAGCAGCTGACGTCCTTTCTTTCTAACTGATGTTAGTATCAATGCGTGTTATGCATCCATCCATTATCCTAACCTCTTTGTCTGGAGCCGAAAGGCAGGTTACACCCTGGTTAGGTCACCAATCTTATCACGTGACTGGCACATAGAGACAGACACTCACACCTATGGACGATCAACCTAATTACATTTCTGGACCTTGGTGAAAATATAAGTGATATAGAAGCTACAGATACATATCTAATGCGCTGAATCAATACTCAACTAAGAATCAAATTTCAAATAAAAAATTCTTAATATTAGTATGAGGATGCTAAACCTGTATAATGATATATACATTTATTTTCATATTTGACTAGAATCTGACTTTCCTTATGTAGTTCATTAACACTTTGCTTGCATTTCAGGCGCGGATGTAGAGGGTGAGTAGTAGTAGGACTTTTAGCTTGATAAATGACATAATAAAGAGATAAAAAGTATGATTATGTAAAACATAAAATGCCACAGATTAAGTTGGCACAGCAGCACATTTATGACATTGTGACCAAGGATCTACAAAACACCCCAAACTCAGACTGTAAAAATAATATCATATAATATAATTCAAGCCATGTTTTTCAGTAAAATTCATGTGAATGACCAAAAGTACGGAAACACAATGTGTCAGAGATAATTGTGTTTGCCTCAGAATGCAACTGAGGCAGAACCAGGTTTTCACCACGTCACAGACAATCTTAAGTCACTGAATGGTTTAAACAGGACTGTTTTCAATCAATCGCTCAATCACCGAGTCAATCAAGCCACCGACCACTTAATCAATTAGTTTAATTAGCCAATCAGACAGTCGGCACGACTAATAAAAATTCACAAAAACTCTCAACAAACTACTGTTCGGACCAGAATAAGGATGATAAATAAACCCAAAGCCTAAAACATTTCTATAGCTCACTTGAAAATAGCACAATTGTCCTAAAAGGACAACTTTGGCATAAACGCCATCAACAAGGGATTACCATAATAGCCTCAACCTTCTTGCAACCATGCTAATTATAGATATCAAAGAGCTGAATCTGACTCAATCCAGTAATTTCACTAAAACATTGTTGTAAAGAGCTGCTTTATTTTAGCACTATTCACTATTATGCTGCACCCTGATCAAACAAACCCCTTATCTATCATGAATCCGGATGGCTATAAATAACACACTCTTGGTTTACCTCGTCTTGGGTAGAAATACATTTGGCAGGAGCTGGAAGATGTTCTACGTAACCAGAGCAGGTGTGGGCCCGCCGTCTCCTCCTCCTGTGCACTTGAGAGCCCCATATAATCTGAGCAAGCGAAAGCGTTTCCTCACTGCCAGGTCTGTCAGTACCACTCAGAGTGTGCAGCGTGTGCTCCACTGCTCCAAAGCTAACAGCTCTCCTGAGCTGGCCTTGTAGCAGCTTCCTCACAAGCAGACCATCCTTGGGTGAGCTACCACTGGATGTTAAACCAAGCTGTCCTCTGTCATTGGATCTGCTTCTATCGCTGTTTGTGGAAAACTGCTCTAACCCACATGCACGAGGTTGATTCCAGGTGTCTCCAGGGTTTAAAACTGGTACCTCTCCGACATAGACACCTTCTCTGATGCTGTCTTGTCTGGACAGTTGTTTCTCCTGTGATGGTTTATCCTCTAAGCTCTTATCTATCCCAACCTGGCGATCTCCACCACAGGTGGCACTTGTAAACTCCTCTTTTCCGCCTTCCTTGATAGATCCATTACAGTGAGAAGTCTCTGATTTCCTCTTCTTCCTCTGAAAATAGCGGCGACCTTTGAGGTCTGTTGCTTCAGGGTTAAGTGGAGCTTTCTTTGGGTTAACGTAGCATTCCTCTTTAGGGCCGCGGACACAGCCACAGACATTTCCCATGGCTCACAGTCATAAAGTCTCGTCCCCATCAACTCAAAAATATCACGAAGCTCCACTTGAGCTGAAGAGCTGCAATCCCACTTACATTTTTATGCTGTGCGAATAGCACATGATATCCAATGTCAGGCAGCCCAGCAGTCAGTGAAGCAAAGCTCACGCTCTGACTTTTTCCTTTCGTTGCTTCTCAGAGGCCCACAGCTGAGACCTGGTCAGCCTCTCGCTCTCCCTCTCTCTTGCCTTTCTCGCTTGCTCGATTCCTGTTTGGTCTCTCCTCTGACACTGGAATTCTTTCTGACCTTTGATACATTTCTCAGGCCTTACTAATCTAGCGCAAACACCATAAATGCACAGAGAGACGCTGCCCGCTTTCTCATAGCGCTCAGCTGAGCAAGAGTGAGAAAGACTTGTGGACAGACCTGTTTTGTACGGGCTGGTCTGCTATGTCAACAGTGTAAACACATGCCCGTCCGAGCTGCCGAGCTATAGTTTCCTAATATTTCTGCCTGTGATGAGGAAAAATGCGGGAGGATGAGAGGAGCCGAAGGCTAAAAAGCAAGAGGATGCCAGCTGATAGGCATCTATTACACTGTGAGAAATTTGGGCTCAGTAAGTTGGGCTCCATGAGTCCGGTCCAGTCAGAAGGGCTTTAAAAACAGAGCAGCGTAGGTCAATGAGAGCAGCAGAAGCACACGCAAATCCATGCCACACAACAAAGAGCTTTCACTTGTATTAATCAAGCTGTGTAGAACTACGGGCAGAGGTGGGGCTTAAATTCAATAGTCTGGACAAACACTCTTATCTGAGCAGATCACCACCACTGCAATTCAGAAAGGGGCAAAAGCTCTGAGCAGGAAGTGATTCAATATATGAATCCATCACAACAAATATATGTTTTCTGACAGAAACCCCACTGCACTACAGCGATCAGTACTTTTATTTTAGGTCATACGTACAATAAAGTGTCAAAAGGTCATATCTGATACAATACGAGTACAATATCTGAAAGCCAGTGACGTTTGCCTGAAGGTCAAAGTCACCTGACAACTAGCGCAGTTCATATCACAGTGTACTGATTACTCCTGGTGCTACGTGTGGCCATCCTATGAACTGATGTATTACATCAGGAATAAATTATACTAGTAGGTTTAGTTATTATCGTTCAGAGAAATAGTGAATGAATTACAGACTTTGTTGCTACGGTTTTTCCTCACTGACAATGTTACAATAACACTGACTGAGTGACATGAATGAATCATGATATGTGTGACAGAACAATGGACACGCAGGGACGGGGAAGGGTCAATCAGGCCAAAACAAACAGACTAGACAAACAAGCACAGAAACATCTGACACCAGTGCATTTTCATAGTGGTGAGCAGACAAGTAAAATAAACATTACACGCTGTGACCACAGTGTTGTCCCATTTATAAAGAACACAAGTTGATTAGCTCTGTGTAACGAAATCAAGCTCTTATCTGTAACTGTCAAGCAGTAAACTGGCTGTGAGAAACACACACACACATGCTCTCAGTGCACTCAGTTTATATAAGTTGATATTAATAACATTAGCCTGCAGCAATATGAAAAGCACTTCAGTGTGTGCTCGAAAACAAAGACTGCCCTTTAAACAGAAACTGATCCCGAATATTTTAGGCAGTGCCAGTAATTTCAAAGCATGTCAAATAAAAACAGAGTCCGGTTCATACGTGTCAATCTGCTGTCAGACACATGCGCATATAATAAAGCCATAGGTCTATGCAGTGTCTCCAGCTAAACATTTTCTCCTGAGGTGCCCTGCCATCCCTTCAACTCAAGAACAAACAGGCCCATAGCTGCTGGATCAACTGCTTTAGGGCTTGCGTGAGACTGACAGCAGCAGGTGTTGGCATCATCACCGACGCTACCTGTCAGCATGCTTTGAGTCCTTGTAAAATTAATTTTGCTTCTATTTTTTGCCCATTATTTCCTTGAGAACATTGGTCAGACAGGTGCATGTTTGGCTTTAGTCCGAGCTGTGTGAAAAGCTCTCAATAACTATGGCAATATGCCTGCATCTGACAACAACTGAGACATGTGACATGTGGTATTAATATGCTGATGCAAGAGATGCAGAGAGACAGACAAATGCAGAGAAAGAGTGTGAGTTAGAGGTAATATGAAATGTGCATATACTACTGGAAGTTGTCTACATACTAAATACTTTAGGGGACACCTGGATAGTACAGGCATGCACATACAGACTATACCACTTGTCATGATTTGTGTCATTCCAGGACTGAATGGAAAGGTATTCCCAGAAAGGATATTTTTTGAGGGAGATATATGCACATAGCCTGAAGCACACAAAATCTTGAAAACCAGCCGACAGCCTGTAATGTGTACGTTTGACTGTACACTAATGCTTTATTATACTGATTTGTGCACAGATCCATTGGAGGTAACATTGCTCATTATTTGTCCTCTAAAAAACAACCAGGTAGAGCCGTGGAAACAACTAATTACACTGAGCATACAACACAGAGCCATTATGACTTGTTCCATGTCTCAATGTGTGCGGAACAGCTTTGACACCTTGTGGTCAAACAAGGAAAACTCATCCAGTTGCAGAGCTTGGATTCCTTTCATAAGCGTGTCAGACTGAAGGAATGAACACAGTGCTACATAGGTGACTCATTCACTAAACAAACAAGCAAATCTATAGCAATAATGCAATTCCTCTGAGTTCAAATGTCATGAGCAGATCAGCCAGAGCATGACAACACAAGTAAAAAATCAACAGCCCTTATCAGTGTGAGCTTATCAGTGTGAGCTCATCAGGTCACATGAAACTCATGAAACTGAAAGTAAGATAATGAGTTTAGAGGTGTGTTACTGGGGGAATAAATATTCTCCATTCATCACAGGGCTATTAAATGTATAAAAGCGAAACCACAAATAAGCAACACTCACCTGAAAGTGCAGAATGATGGTCCAGATTAATCCCAGGGTCAGTTTTGGGTTCCCGTCTGTGATGTCGTCATTCCTGATATTTACAAGTTTAACCTAATGACAGAAAATACATGGTTATAAAATGCAGGTTGTACATATCTATCTAACATCTACAAATGTACAAACGCAGCTCGTGAGTTTCTAAATGATCACATTCACCTTTGGATCTATGTGGAATAGTTATCAGGCACTAAATATGAATGTGACAGTGCTGTCTGCCTGTTGTATAAAACGCACCACAAGGTGGCACTACAGCCTTTTTATTAAGTAAAGGAGCGCCGTCACAGCTGGAACTGGGCTGACAGAGAATTTAGTAGTTTTTGCTACTATTGTGCAAACTCTCAGAGTTTTATATACCACATATCCACGTGAAAAAAGGATGCGTGTTTAGTGAGGTCCCTCACACAAAACATAAAACAGAACCCTAAAACAGAGTCCAACCCAGTCCTGGGTGTGGACTGAGATAATTAATTTATTCCTCGTACACTGACCTGATCGCCTTTAATAATTGTGATCAATCAACTGCACGAACGGATTTCAGGAAGTTTAAACATTTGGAATATTTTGAATTTAATGACCACAGAGGAAGTCAGACTGTATTTGGTATGTACTGTAGCTAAAACAATAGAACAACACATTGGTGACCATCTATGAATCCTTTGTCTGAAAGCATTGCGTCACATCTGGCGACTGTTCAGCCAGGCTGTGTTCTTCATCACATCTGTGTGGAGGAGGAGGGGGAGGCAATCAACGCTCTGATGGGATTTGTACTTGATGTTCCGCAAATGTTGCAAAGTTTCTGGCGAATAAATGAATGAATTTTGTCTCTGATTTCCAGTAGCTTAATCGGGCCATCCAACATTGACGGGTTTTTAAATTCTTTCCAGTTCTCGGCCAAAAGTTTTGTAGAGCAGGATTCTTACCTGCCGCCTCTTTAAATAATCCAGTGCTATTTGTACATTCTGGAGTCTGTGGAAGCGCATCCTCCCTCTCTCTCGAGGCTGCAGACATAAGGAGGGAAGAGGGGCCGTGTAGAGCAATCAGGTTCCTCTCAGTACCAGAGGACATTAAAAATCATCAGTAGCATGGAGGACACACAACATGCTTACAAGTTCTTACCCACTGATCTTGTGCAGTAAAGACTGCAGAAAAAAACACACAAACAACTGTACGCTACGACAGCAGCCACTCACACTTTGTGTATACCGTTCATATAAGGTACCCACCTAGAACATTTTCATTTCCACCCAACGGCCAAAAGTGTAATTAAAATACATTAACGTCATACTGTCATCTTATATCATCCGGTTCGACAAATGCATTTCGACAGTCAGGGGGGGCCACGGAATGAGGTAATGAAATGGAAAATGCTTTCAAGCCAGGATGCAGCAGCAGAATTGTCCTGCATTCAGCCATGTCTCTACTCTGAAGATGCTACAAAGTCCTGGTCATCCTAATAGCAGAGCAACAACATTTAATGAACAAACGCATTTCATCTAACAAATTACATTCGCTTGTGAAGTTTTCGTGACGCTTCAAAGTGGCAAAATACTTAAAAGCGGCAGATGAATGATACGCGCATATATTTGGACAGCTTTGATTCTGTGACTCAATGAATTGTTCACAAAAAACCTTATAATTTATTATCTTTTTATTCTCTTTGCAATGCCAATGTGCCAAATCTCCTACTTTGTTTTTTTATCTGATATATATATATATATATATGTGTGTTAAAAAGAATCTGCCTGGGTCTTTGGATCAAGCATCCATCTGTCTGAAATATCAGACTCATTCTGTCAGAGTAAACTAACAGAAATTTAGAAAAGGGAAAAAATACTCCATCGCCATAAATTAGAGTTACAATATTTGTCAAGCAATAATTCTAGTCTACAATCAGACACATCCTTATACGGCATTGGTTCTACAATCCTGTTAACAGTCCACAGCACGCTGTGAATTAGTTTGTTAAAGGGGTGGGGTGGGGAGGTGAACCACACGTACCCCCTTATCATCATCCACCGTGTCTCCATGCTGCTCAACTGCACATGCTTCTGTCCCACTCACCAACCGCAATGTCTTCAGAAAATCACGCTCCCTTGGCTTATCACCGAAAAGGCAACACATGAGGAAGAAAGGAGGACACGGACAAACACAGTGGCAAAATCAAAGGACGTTAAGACAATGGACAGAAAACAATCATAGAGTGAAGAACAGAAGAGGAGGAGAAGGGGGATGTGAAAAGAAAATAAACAGCCACTTAGAGGATGAAAGTTAGTCATACTTCAGAGGGAATAACTGCTGAGGCTCACTGCGCAGGAATGCATGTAGTTTAAATGTACAGTAAGGGACATCACAGCATGATCACATTATGTAACGCAGGACAGGATGAAATACACTGACACTGAAAACAGTCTGCTGGACAACATACAACAGCAGCACCCAGTAGCATCAGTCTAAGGCCAAAGTCAATGAACATGTAGCCGCATTAACTCACCAATGTGTCTCCAGACAAAACCTCCAGCAGTGAGATCAGGTTATGTCCATCTCGTAAGTCTTCATACAGATCATTTATGTGCTTTCGTACCTATAAACACATAAAGAAAGCCAAATAAGATTAGACTGCCATTACACCACAGGTCATTATTGCATTACAAATAATAATTATTATATAGAGTATATGTTGTTTTTTAGAGTTTCTGTTTAAACCTGGCTTTTAGATTTTACTACAAGCTTGTTTTTCCCCACAGAGGTCCCTCTGAAGTGTCATGACTGTAACGCTAAATAACAGCTTAAGCAACGTATCATTGTGACACCTGATCCAGGCACATGAGAGACTCACTTAACAACTTTGGTGCAGGGCATACTCCGTGCAGCAGGAACATCACTCTTTCCTGTCCTAAATACCGCACCTCTGAAATCACTCTGCTGCCCACTGACCTGCTTTCACACAGGGCTTTCAGCACTGTAATCCCAGAAAGCAGCCAGAGCTGTAGAGCCTAAATAGACCTGAGCCCTTATGTTATTAGTTTAGCCAAGCAGATCCTCAACTATTACTCAGCACCTCTGATTTCTCATGGATCATAGATGTGTGGCGTCTCCTGAAATACACTAAAATCTGTCTGTCAATATCTATCCTGCAGTAAATAAAATATTAAATAATATATAGATTAAAGCATAAATGGTGCAAATTACTAGAGACATGTTGCTTTTTACCTAAATATTGTATGTTGCAGTTATTCTCTTCAACTTTACTGCATGTGCTATATTCTGTTTCAGTGCTGTGAATTTAAAATATAATTCCTTCTGTCTTGTGGGTTGTGACACACTTTACATGTTTTTCTTTTATTGCACTTAATAGTAACGTGATAAATATATAACTGCACTAAAGGTGTATGTTTTACATGCATGACTGCGTGTGATTTACAGTGATAGCAGCAATTAGAGTGTCATCAATGCATCAACCTTATAAATTAAAACAACTCGAGATTTCTAGGTAGTGATTCATTTATACAAAGACGATTTAGAAGAAACATGCTGGTGCTCGTCTGGCTGCAAAAGCGTTTCGATGATTTCCACAGACTGATGAAACAGCACAGTAAGTAATTTAAATTCCTGCATTGAAAAAAGACGACCTATTGCTGCAGCAGCACAACGTCATGCTACATGACTTTTAACAAGCTTTAGTAATATCTGGGAATTTTTTCAGCATGTTAGGACCAAACATTGAACGTTGTGATTGTTATCACTGCCAGTGATCTTCTAACAGATCACTTTGCAGGAAAGAGAAATGTGAAAATGTTATTATGTAAGTTTCATCTCTGTGTTAATAAACATATATTCTATAGGAACAGGTGGGACACACGATAACAGATAAAAATAGCAAGCATCACACATGAGTTCATACCTTCAGCAAATGCTGATTTATCCACTTGGTAAACGTCTTCTTCTGCACTCTGTCTCTTTCGTCTGGAGAGAGAGAAAAGAAAGTAAAATAACCATGTAATTATGTTCACATTATAAAGCCATCATATTAGGACAGTTTAGGAAAAAACATTTTGAAGAAAGCTGTTATTAAGTCAAAGCCAAATGTAATTCTGCTCTGTTTTTGTGCTGAGAAAACAGCAGCATTTTCTGTGCGTCTGAGTTGGTTTTGGATTTTGTTTGAATGAAGGTGATTCAGAAAAGGAGAAACATGTGAGAAACTCCCAGTGGCTAAGAAGAAAGATGCCAAGGATGATTTCGCACAGGCTCAAATGACATCACTCACTCTTTCATACATGTTTTCCCATCACTATGGTGAAGTGCTGAGGGACAAACACTGGGTTGTGGTATATGTACATTATTATGTGTATGAAACCACGCACAAGTGGATGCAATTTGAAAATAACGATATCTTCCACATACAAATGTCTGTCAAATAGCTGTAGTGGTATAAAACATATATTTACATTACTATGTTTTCTTGTCACCATAACTTTAAATCATCTTTATTATATCATTGTACTTTTCCTTAAGACTGTCCTCTATCCAAAGCCAGAACAGCAGGATTCATGCCAGCGGCATGAATCCATTTCCTCTTCCACGTCTTCTGTTGTGCCAGAAAACTCCTCTAAATCATTCTCGCTAACACTAAAAAAAACAGTCTAACGTACAATCGATGGCATTAGCAACAGTTTGCTGACTCGGTCACACACTGCTCTTCCTTTCCGCCTGCTGCAACACTGTGGATGATAATGAGCATTCTCCTGAACTTTGACCACAAGACTGACAACACAGATAACAACTCCTTGGTTCAAAAAAACTAAATATGCTCAACGATATCTCACCTATTATCTTCTAATTAGCAAGCACAGACACAACTCTCATTTCATAAAAATGACTAGAAGAGGTAGAACAGATACTGACCCATGCAGCACATTAGAGTTACCAGGTGAGCCCTATGCTCCCTGTCAGTCCTAAGCATTTGCTTCATCCTCCACAGTAAGTCCTGCGGGCTGTCGAGAGGATCATGGTTCAGATAGAGAGATGCCATGTGGATATGCGACTAAAGGAAGAGTAACAGTCTCCTTCTTCTTGCCTGACTGCCTTCCAGCCTCTAGGGCGGTTGTGACACCCTTTCTCATCAAGCATCCAAAACGAGTCCTGTCAGGTTTTCCACGGCTACTCACTATTTTGTGTTTCCAAGCAGTTTCTTGTTTGTCTAGCAGCAGCACTCAAAACCACAGAAGAAATAAGTGTTTCTTATAAGAAAAAAGAATAAAAGTCCAGGGGGAGAAAGGAAAAGTGCTTCCAGCTCAGGATAGAGCCAGTTCATTTAAGCTGTTGTTTAAGTGCAATGTACAGTAGTATTTTGCTGATGACAGCATGCATGATTTGATTATTGCGATTATCTTATCCAGCGGCATATATCTTGAGCGTAATTTAATATTCAGAAGTGCGATAATCATCCTTCTCTTCTCTAGACTCACCAGAACGTTTGTATTTACAGACACATATGAATTATCTGAACTATCAGTAAACCTGAAACATGCTACCTTAAGAGTCCCGATACTGTATTCTCTGCAGATTCAGTCATTTAGTTCATCTAAAAATAGTGCGTGTGTAGAAATTGGATGAAATCTGGAAACTGGGTTGATGTGACAGCTTCTTTTTTATGATGATTTAAATCAACGCCTGGCACAGGAGCTGAACCATCAAAGAAGAAACACAAATCAATGACAGAATCCATGCTAGAGAAGGAAGCAATGTTTCTTTATACTGAAATTGTGATGCAGAGAGAAATCTTTCTCGGCAGTTCTGCTGTGTCGTCGCTGATATAACTGTCCCTGTTATTCTACAGTACAACTGAGTCACTGGGGGGATAATACACTGTATCCTACAGCAAGACACCACTTTGGTTTGTAACGCCCCTGTCTGAGCTCTATGCTGCATAATATATAAGCTTCTCCTGGGAAACTCATTCATTTAGATTTGCTGGCTAGTATTCCAGGAAACTGTCCAGTTCTGAGCAGAGGACAGACTGAAGAGTGAGCGTGTCAGCAACCTGCTATACCTGGTGCGGGCCAGCAATAGGCCACTGTACTGCACATAGTGCAGAGATTACTGATAAACAAACTTAATGGGCTCAACATCAACATCAGCCACAGTCAGCTGATGTGACAATAAGTTGCCCATTATTGCTGGTCTCCATGCTAAAATGGTATAATACTAGAAGCAAAAGAAACAGACCTAAGGAGAAGGTGTGAATATTGGATTTGAGTTATTTCTGATACCTGAGCTTCTGCAAACATTGTGAATTTAACAGTATGGTGCCATCTTGAGGATCTTTGGAGAAATAATTGATGCTTTAATATTATATTCAAGCCAATTTGATCACATTAGTGGTACTTGGTTACACACTAAAAGTAAATATCTGTGAAGGTTCTCAGTCATTCAGGTCATGGTTATCTCAAAAAAGGTTAATCCGATAGCAACTGGACTTGTAGGTTTCTTGACGACGTTTCGACCTTCTATCCAGAGGGCTTTCTCAAGTCTGACTGACTGGTGTGAGGAGCAGGTTTATAGCTATTACTTTACTAAAGTAAAGTAATGTAATGATCAGAATAGATCTTTGACAGGACACGTTTTATCCATTACACCCATCTGTGACAATGTAAACTGCTACAGTGCAATAAAATGGCTCATGCATTTTATTCATTATTGAAAAATTAGATAAGTATGGAATTCTGACTTTAACTGCATGTTCAACACAAAAATACATCATTTGAAACAGGAATGTATTTAATATATCGTCATCTCACATTTCAAGACACTAAACATGTTTTTATGTTAAGTTTTCCTCATCTGATAAAATATGTTTTAAAATATTTGTTTTGATATACTTACTTTAATTTAAGATAGTTATATCTTAAATTAACTCTGTGAAATGAACTCTGGGAACATCTTAAAAATATGTTAACCAGTAGCTTGTGACCTCTGACTTTAATGGGTTGATATTTGAAGGATCACACTGAAAGTCCAACTAACTCTCTCACGCGTTACATTTAAACTTGTCAGGTGAGCAGATCAGGTGATAGCCAGGAAGGGCCAGGATTGGTTAGGACAGGATATAAACAGGAAGTCCTTT
>JAUMTR010000007.1:7863311-8028943 GCA_032270685.1 Microctenopoma stevenorrisi | reverse complement strand
TCTGCATTTGGGTCGATCCCGCACGCTACAAGGGCGTTCGTCAAAATACGTGTCTGTGTTACATACACGCCTGACAAAACTTCTTGACATTTGAAACCTTGGCAGAAAAATGTTGTCATTAAAGCCTCCTTTACAGGATGTGCACATGTACATCATCATAGGAAGTTAAACTGATAGCAATTAAGATATTGTTTACAGTACAGTAAGGTGTGCAGAAGATTTTGTGGCCTCTGTGTTCCCTGTCTATAGTCAGCACAGCTCTAGCCCCGAGTCCACCACCGCATTCGAACACACAGCTCTAAAGTTCCGAGACAGTTATTTGTAGACCTCAGCAAAGCACATGTGCATGACTATAAATAGCTACAACCCTAAACCATGCTGCCCCTGCAACTGCAGGCCACATAATCTGTACCATTTAGATGATGCCCTTCATTTCCTGACATAAAACAAAGATTACTGAATAAATACCTGCAGCTGACAGGGCTTTTTTTTGTTTTTGGACAACGCTTAAACCCTGTTATACGGTGTTATTTTTTGGTTTGGAAATTGTATTTCTCCACCGTAAAAGGGAGATTTGTTAGAGGTTAGGATTTGTTTGACCAGTATTGAACGACACTGGTCGTATTTGCATGATAATGATAATGATAATGAATAAAGTGCTTTCAACAAAATGTTTACTGTTGCAAATGCAAACAGCAGCAGGACAGGGAGACTGAAATATCCTTATATTCTGAGAAAAGCAGCATCAAAAAGTCCTAGCAATCAAAACCCAGCCTGTGTAATCCTCTTAACCTCATATGTGCTGGAAATCAAAACAGACATGAGGACAAAACTAAAAAGCACTCAACCCTTCAGCCTATGACAAGGACTTGCTAAATATCCCAGCTAAACAGCTCATGTTTCACATCTCTCATGTCACAACCAGCTCAGTGAGCAGAGGCATTGGACCGAGAACTTTGTTAACCGTGAGCCCGGGATTAAACAGCAATAGCAAAGATTTTGAAACACATGACTTTGTCCCTGGTAAAACAAAAACCATGCTGATCATACAAATCTGTAGGATTCACACACTGGAGACCGTGAGTGTATGTATAACATTTCATCACAATCCAGTTGTTGAAATGTGTCAGTCTAGATGTCTGACTCAGAACAAGATGGATTCACCCAACGCGTTTCAATAACAAGTTTAGAAGTGTGTTAAACTGAGACAAAAGTGAGACAATGACAGGGATATGCACGTGAAAGCATTTTTGTCATTCTTTGTAAGTGAGAATACTACTGCCATTGGGCAGGGCATTGTCTGAAATATGTGACTGTACCAACTAAGTAACTAAAGCAGGTTGCAAAGCCATCAAATACGTCCTTCCTGACAACATTTGCTTTTTATCAAGTCTGAAGAAAACAACAAGAGGACAAACCAGGAGAAATGCTGCAACGTTTGTGCATCACATTTGTATTATCTTGTCTAAATAACCTGTTGTGAGAAAAAGCTGTTAGTATAGTTCATTCATTGAAGAGATACAGTGCAATTATTAGTATGTAGGAACAATATAGTATTTACAGTAACTGTAATAGTTACAGACCAGATAGATGAATGATGTTCAATATAGAGGTGTGTTCATATTTGCTGTGCAGTGCTTCCTGTGTTTTTCTCCCCAGACTCTCATTTAAATTGTGAAAAAACCCAATGAAGGCTTATAACTTCCTGTGTGAATTCTTTGTATAACAACTGTGATTCAATGGCACAAACAAACAAAATCATGCCTGTCCTTTTCTCCTGAATTTGTACTTTTCAGTAATGCTGAATTCTTTTTTCTAATATAAGAAATAAGCACTAAAATAGTAAGTGGGTTGTGAATACACTCAGTCTTCTAGATTAAGATATTTAGAGGTTCTGTTGCCAAGACCCAACCTCCAGGTAACTAGTAAGGGGGGCTACAGAGGGTCTACCATCGATGACACGTTTATTAGCAAAAGACTTAGATTTGCAGAGTAGTTTGAGGAAGTTTTTTCCATTAACATTTTAATTGACTTACAACATGAGCTTTAACTAAAAAAAACACCAGTATTTGAGTAAGTCAACCCTTTATTATTATATTATTATTATGACATAAACACAATGGCTACCACCCTTGATATAAAGTATGGAAGAATGTAACAATTGTTTTGAAGTAACAGCTTTTAAAATTCAGCTGCTCATTTCTTTGCCATCCACGCAGGGAGGAAATCTGTTTCCTACTGCTAGTATGGGATAGCTTCCCAGCATTTGCTGCATTCAGAAGAGAAGGGTGGTGCTGCTGGAGCGGAAAGGCTACAGAGCATGAGTCAGGGGCGGGACAGAGACTGAGCAGAGATGATCTCATGTGAGAGAAGCTGAGGTCCACTCATGCTGGTCTTGCCATCACCATGACAGCATATAAATACAACATTTGGAAGCGTATCAGTAAACAGGCACAGATAACGCAATGGTATGATACTGCATTGGAGACATTTTTAATACAACTTTCTAATATATAAAAATATATAATAAATCTATAATTATATATATATATATATATATATATATATATATATGGGTTGAATTACACTGCCTATTTTAAACGTCTATTGATTAGAAAGGGCTTGGCAACAAGAACAATGGACAGCATGTCAAGAAATGTATTGTTTTGTTTTAAGATAAAAATATAACTGAAACTGAGCTGAAATTGAACAGATATTGTGTTTGAGCATGTAAATTATAATTATCTGATCTATTAACAGTCAGCTGTGATGAAAGATATCTCATTAATGAGAAAGGACTATGCCAGAGTTGAAAACAGATCCAAAAATCTATAGCGCTAAATTAGCCATTAGCACAATTCTGGCTGTGGTGGCTGTGAAATCCCCACTGATAATTGGTTCATTGATGCCTAGCGATTCCACCATATGTTACTTCAAATAGGTGTGTTCTATTTGTCCACCTATCAAATGTGTCATTAAGGCCCCTGATATAATTTTTTTTTATATAAAAAATGACTCTTTCTTTGGAGGAGCTTATGAAACGTGTTCTTACTGTGTGTAAATATGTTTCTGAATTCGTGCCTAAACCTGACCATCTCTGTATGCACAGTTTTCAGTGTTGAATGTGTAGACTGAACTGAAGGATAGAGACCACCTTCATAATGTGGCTCCATGACCTCAATGAAAACCCAAAAAAGGAGTATCACCACCATCAACTTGACACATGAACAAATCTCTGGAACTTGGATGCTGCTTGCATAAAAACAAAGTATCTTTTGTACGGTAGCAGACAGTCTCCACAGAGGCAGCCGGCTGCATGAGTGGGCCACTGGGCTGTTTGAATGTGATGAGTGGGCTGTCGACATAGAGCAGAGGGGTTGGGCTGGGAAAGGCCCAGGAGGATGGACAAAGACAGTGACTGTGCAGAAAACACAACGCTCTCTCACTCATTGCTGTGTCTGATAATATGAGATAATATGTGATTAATAAAGTATAAAGGAGAACTTCTAATCATTACAAAATGAAATATAAATTACAGACGTAAGATATTAAAGGGATTAAATCATAATGCAGACTGCAGTGATGCACAGACTGAAATGACATTGAAATCTGCGAAAAACCACACCCGCCTGGAACATAACTTACAGAGCAGAGCAGAGCAGAGGTCCTGAAGACCAGGTACATGCTGTAAGTGTGTGTTTTGATTCATCTTAAAGGAATAAATAGGTTATACAGTATATTCACTAACTAACTACTCCAAACACAGTAAATACATTTGCTGTTAAAACCACAATAAGACAGTAGACTTGAATATACCTAGTAAATGTGCTTTATGAATCTTTTTTACAAGCCTAACTAATCTAATGGAAATTCAATATTTGGCTCTTAGTAATGTAACGAAAACTAGGGAATTTACAAAAATCTGGCCTCAAAGACAATTCCGTGTACGAGCACAAAAAGCAGCATCTTAAAAAAACAACACCAAGAACTTACTGAATCTCCTGATGTCAGAGGCTGATCAAATGTTGGGAAACTCTACTCTACTCTATACTTTCCCCTTCATGCTGACAGCTTACCAAGCAGGCTTTGCTAGAACAGCATGATCCCGTAGCGCTACCCAGTAGTATTTACTGTTGTTTGTGTCTAAGGAAACATGTCTTTAACTCATTCCTCAAGTTTAGAGACTTTCGTAAAGCTGGTGTTGAATTTCTGTGTGAGCCAAAGCAATTCCTCTGTTAACTGTATTATTAACTCTAATACCTAATTAGTGACACATTCATATTGTTGGAGCAATAAGAACTACTTTCGAGGTTTGGGTTCATAAAGGTCACACTGCAAGTGCCAGCAGACAAAAATCCCCACGTCCTTTACCTACTGCAATAAAGTCAGTTCATTCCTCTTCTCCAGCTACCACCTCTTGTAGATAACTAACAGCTATATTTATTTCAGTATCATTAGATTAAATGTTTGATGACTGTGAAAACAAGCCAAACACCAAATGATGACCACCTACGTAAATATTCACGTTAAGTTATAGGTGTTTGTTTACACGCCCGCAGGTGAATATGACAATCTCGTGATCCAATCGTAGCTTGATTTAATAGAACAAAGATTTTTCTGTTTTTTACTTTACAGTCGGCCTACAGGCTGTTCTGTTACTGGTTTGTTTGGTTGTGTTTGTTTAGATACTGTTTACTGACTTTGCTAAGAAAATGTGGCCCTTTGATACTTTACGCATCACATGGACCGAGGCTTGAGGCTCTGGGTGAGCCCATCCACTTTAAATAAAATGTAAGTTTTAAAAATACCATAGCATTGAGCCAGCGTCCTATAGATTGATGCTTCACAGAAACAAAAAAGCCCAGCTTTAGGCTATTTGAATTTACAGCTAAACAACTAAAGACAGCAAAGTTGTTTGAAGAACGACATCAACATGTGTCTCAGCATTACGAACCAGTGATATACATACAAATACAATGCACTATATGGTATTGTGTAAAATAAATTATACCAACAATAACATAAGTTCTAATCTTCTAACAATATCCTATTAAATAAAAATGTAACTTTTCTAATAAATAGTATGATTATCATCAGTATCATGTTTATAAAGTAGTTATATTGGACTTCCTCTCTCCATGAATGCTGATAAGGTCTTTCTGCATGAACAGTTAAAGCAGGAACAATTTATCAGGAGCCAGATAAAAACAAAGCAGGGTTGCAGTGTGTTTGCTGGATGTAGAAATTAGCCAACTTTCTAATTTCCAGGTTTTACCAGAACCACTCTGCTGCCTAAAAAGTCTGTGCAGAATAATACTGATATGTTTATGACAAACTAGTTCAACTAAGACAACAGAAAAATGAAGATAACAACAATCCTATAAACTTGTCCTAGTAAAATATTAAGAAAAGACCAAAGCTTGCCTTACCCTTCCTCGATAAGTTCATTGTTCATGCAACACAGTGCATGTGAAATCTAGTTGCAGAATGGTAGTCAGTGATGAAATAAAACACAAAATAGGCAGGATCATTGTGTGTCCTCTGCCTGAAGACAACAGCTACAGATACCTAATGATGCCACATCATATGATCCCATTAGAGCCCAGCCTGGGCGTTTAAGCCTTATACCACAGCTGACTGGCTCTGCTGGCTGCAGTTCTCAACAGCTGAGAGAACACGCTCACAGCAAGCAACGGTCCGCTGTTTGTGCCACTTATTGTTCTGTCGTTTAACTTTGTTTGCCGAAATGAAGAGGAAACACAAAGGTTAAAACTGCTGCTGTCAGTTGGAATTCAGCACCGCTGGACATCTCCTCAGGTCTGCCCTCACAGCGCGTGTGTGTGTGATCTGGCTGTTACAGAAACACTGAAGGACACAGACATCTTATGCATGACGGGTTTGCATTAATTTATGACATAAACCCCCAAAAGAAGCAGCTACGTGAAGTGACAGGAGCTACTGACGAGAGCTAACGCCTCATCCTGCTATGTCATTGTCTTGTCCGCCTCAAGACATCACTCAGGTCACCTAAGCTCTATATAAACAGTGATGTGATCATACTGATTGGACTTGTGGTGCTTCTAAAGATGATCCCACAAAGATTAATAAAAGGATATTCACACTTGTAATGTACTAAAACAACGACACAGATTTGTCTGTCTGCACCTTTCAGTGTGATAATACAGCAGCTGAATAAGAAACGTGATCTAATCTCTAATCTAACACTTCATAATAAAGCCTTTGTCTTGACTACACAAAATATGTCCCAAAGTGATGTCATCTAAAAAACATTTCCACTTTTCCACAGCAGGGAAAAAGACACTAAGATCAGCCAGTCACCAGACACAGAGGGGGCAGGCTGACAATTATTGAACTGTCAGGCAGCAAAGGGGTTATTTCTTCACCGTCCCAAAGCCTAAATAACCATCCAATCAGCATTCCTCCTACCTTTGTATTTCTCCAAAACATCCTCATAGGCTTGGAGGTATTCCTGTTCGTCCGAGAGCGCATGAGCCTGCGATGCGTACATGTTGAACGGGCTTTTACGAACTGGACGTTCACCAGCGAACGGACGGGGACGCGGCGTGTGCGTACGCGCATGTGCGCTCGCTTCGTGTGCGTTTCTGCTCTTGTGTATGTGCTGGGAAGTCGGGAGAGTGATCGGCGCTGTTGTTACACCGGAGGAAACGCCCTACATCCCGCCCTCGTCTGCGGTCTGACCAATGAGAGGCACTTCCGCTCCGTCGTTCGCTGGACTGATAGGCGGAGCTGACGGACGTGCTGCGCTGCAAGAAGTGCGCGTCTCAAGAAGCCAAGTGACCCAATGATGGTGTCAAAGGAAATCAAAACGAGATTTAAATAGTAATGTAAGCTAATAAGAGGATACGACTCTAACGTGAGGCGCATCAGTAACTAATATAACACGCGTAATCCAGACCTGATGATTGTTTCATCTTTTACAGTGTCAGAATAAGGTTTTTGCTCCTAAGCGTATGTTTACCGGCTCGTAACACTAACCACGCTATTCACTGTCCACCAGCCAAAGATTTTAAGCAACTTTACCAGATTCCTGGGGCAGTTGTCACACAAGCTGTCATTGAAAAGTTTCACACACGGCGTGACAGGGACTTTACAACCTGGAATAGTGTCAAAGTATCATTATAAAGACATTATGTGCTGTAAAGTGTCAGTCATCCTAATTATATTTATATAATATTATATTATGAAACAATCAAGAGAGGAAATATGTGTTCATAAGCGGTTCTGCAATGTGCAATATATCTGAGCACATAGTTTCAACGACAGATACAATTATAACAAAACTGGCCTCTAAGATAACAGTTTTATGAGAAGTAACGCTGAGACTGGCTCGAAATAAAATGCCGATGTTTAAAAACAATATACATCCTAAATCCGGTGACACAAATTTAGCAGCATCATATATAGAGCAAGACCAAAACAAAACACCACAAGTCACTTCACAGTGTGTTTAGGTTTCCGAATAAAACTGTGGACACCAGGAAAAGACACGCCACAATAAGCCAGCCCATACCCTGCTTATAAGGACAATGCTGGAGCATATTCTTTCGTGCGTTATTATTACCAGTAGACTGTCTCTCACCTGCGATCCTGAGCACGGCTCTCTCTGCCGGGTCCAGAACCGACCCTCCCTGGATTTTCCTCTTGGACCGCTCGTGTCTGGGGAGGTTCCACGGCAAAGTGTCACCTGGAGCAGGTGATGCCGACCCAGATTTGCCACTGTAATCATCCTCGTCTGAGAAATCCGCCGAGGAAGACATGGAGCAGTGCAGGGAAGGGTTCCCCGAACTGGAGCTCTGAGAGACAAAAGAAAAAAAACAATGCTTGTCTTGATTTCCCGCACAGTCACAATGGATGTGAAACCAGCACCGGAATGACACGCACAATCCGATTATTTCTCACAATCGGAGGTCAAAGTGCGAGCTGCGAGCGTGTGTTAGGACGCTCCGTGACATGAGCTCGGAAAAGACCCATAACAATAAAAGATTGGGCCAAATAAAGCCCGTGTGAAATTCCCAGCATCTGGCTCCCCCGCCAGGTCAACAATAAGACTTACCACTGTATACATCAAGACCTGTCGGCTGAGAAGAAAAACACAATCCGATACGAGCGTTATTAGCTTCCACTCTTAAGCCACATATTTTGTGCGTCCGTTCCACAGGGTGCCACGCCCTTTGGGTGATGCTCCGGCCACGGGTTCGTCCCTTAACAGAGCACTGAGGATGCGAGATGATGTCAGATCCCCGGAGAGCTGAAGGGATGGTACGCCGTGTGCTGTCGAGGCAAGGCTGGACCGTGATGGGAGAGCAGACTGCATGTGTCTCCGCGTCACACCCGGCAGCCAACAGCAGCAGCTCCGACACAGGCGGCGTTAGAGCGCCATCCGGGCACGAACGTGCACACGCGTCAAGGGCGGGGTAACGAGAGGGCATGGGCTCCCACAGTTAGTCATAACAGGGACTTCATATGAGCCATCTGGAGCAATACTGCTGAGAAGACTTAGGACACAATTACATAACTGCCTGACACATGGGGTGCTAACCACAATGAAGTCATACTTACATTTTAGAAGACGTAAGATTAGATCATAAGATCACTAGGTTTAAGTGGGTAACCAGGTGAACAGCCATATAATCTATAAATGCAAATGATCAGTTCCAAGACTGTGTTTGATTCACATGAATCCCTTACAATGTGCAACTTTCAATAAAAAAATATAACAGAGAGAATTACGAATGAATGACTTGCAGTAACAAAATCCTGCTGCACCCTGACACACCTGAGATTAAGCAACCTGACGAAGGAGAAGCAGGGAGGGGTGCAAAATACTCGACTTTACCATGATTACACTTCATTTGTCAACTGATCAAACCAATATTTAAGCCTTCTGGAAGCATTTCTACAGGGGCACAGAAAGTTACGTTGGCAGTAGTAGAGGGAATCCGATCTCAGTGTGAGTCTGCAGAGCTGGTAAAAGCAACACAGTTAATATTAGCAGCTTTTCATCATTGCGTCGCCTTTCATCAGGATAACATTTTGAGATAAAGAGGAAGCTTAGTGTTGCTATTTTTATGAGCTTTCTGGTTATTTATAAATATTCCTGCTAAGACACGGTACATATGATTTGAGATATGAAGTGACTTTAATACAATAATTATAAAATCATGAGACATAGGAGTACAGGCTCTTCCTTCTACTGCAAGGCGCAAAATCTAAAGGATTGATATTAGATAGAATAGAAGATTGGAGGCCATCTCCATATCTGTCACTTAATATAAAATCTATGCTGTAAGCGAGGGAGTCAGCAAGTCAGTTATCTTGGTTATGGTTATATTCATAACAAGATGAAATAAATTAAGGTCAAACTTTCATTTTCTGACATGAGTCAACTTTACTTTATCAATTCTTGACTGAATATTTTAACCTCTAAGACCCGAACTCTTTCATGGCATGCATTTTTTTTTCTCTTTGCTATTTGGGCTAATTATGACCTGATGAATGTAAAAACAAAGAATTATTTTTCTTTTTACTTAATGTAGTTAATGAAAAAATTATGTTCATATTTGATAACATTTGTTTTAAATTTCAAAATAAAACTATGAAGTCACAGTTGAGTAATGATATGCAAAACTCAACATTTCTCCAGAGTAAAAAAACAAAATGAGAAACAACAATTGTGCCCCTTTGAACAATAGCTCATTTAAAGTGCTGCCAACAGTTGCTGGAAGATGTATGTCTGTAACAAAGTACAAACAGTAAATGTATAATGTGGATATCAGGCCTTTGTAGAGCAAAATTTTGTATTTTGGTCTAGACAATGTGACATCCACATATGTGGACGCCAGGTCCTACGAGGTTAAAGTGTCTGTTTGCAGAGTGTGAGGTTACAGTTACTGTTAAAAAGGTAAGGATGGCAAAAATATCTATAATCAATTCCGTTCACAATCAATCCGTGAACAGACTATGTGAAGTAACAGACTGTTTAAATTACCTATACACTGGTCAGGGTCAGTGGAATAGGCAATGTTTTAAAACACAAGGGAAGACAACCATTCTGGATTTGTCATTTTTGTTTGATTTTATGACAGCAAAAATATTTGGTTTGGAGTTTGAAGATGTGATAGTAGCACGCTGATATAGTCCTTGCTGAACCTTTTTCTCAGGCCACCTTGTTTGCTCTTAAAGTGTCTGTTATCTCAACTATGGTTACACAAAACAGGTAGTGAGAACAGGTTTGCACAGATCAACAGACTCATTTGAACACATTTCCAACATCACCGTTATCATATACTAAATTTTAATTAAATGCATTATCATGCATTAAAAACATTTTTAAAAAATTAGGAACTAGGAAAAGTGTTTTTATACATTTCTTTTCTGCGGAATAACAAAAGACGTATATATACAGAAAGCCCAACAAATCTGCAGAGGATTGGTTCGGTTATGTTTTATGTCCCCGTTATTCAGTTCTTTGATGCTGTAGTCCTTTATGTCCCCTTCAACGAAAAAACAAATAAATATACAGCAGCAAGTAAAGTAAGGAAACCCCTTGGAGCTAACTGTATTTGTGTATAATCTGTTTAAATCTGTGTTAATGCACAAATTAGCATGTTGATCTACGCACAAGACCAACATGCTAATTTGTTCAAATACAGTATAGTGTAAAAAGATGTGCAGCAAAAAGAAATGTTGATTAGCATAAAACCAGAAAGGGTTATCTAAAAGGGTTAAGATATTCATTAGTCTAAAAATGATTTTTATATATAAGATTGGCATCCAGAAAGAGTGAGTATGCTCAGAGTGAGTGGTGAACATCACTGTTCATATGTTTACCATGAATCTATCATAGTGCATAAAGCCTGAATAAATCACACATACACATCGCCACATGCTTAAAGTTTGCCAGAAAAGCATCATGACACCAGAGAGCTACTGGGACAATGTGTTCACGAGTGAGAGGAGAACGTAAGGTTGAATTGTTCAGGAACAACACACAGCACTGCACAAAAATAGCTCTGCATATCAGCAACTTAAAAATGACTATTTATTTCATAAGGTTGCAGAAATTGGCTATTATTTGACCTTTTTGAGTGGGTTAGGGTTAGGGTTAGGGTTTATCATCTAATGATGTGCAGATACGATACGATATGATGTGAAAAATTAAATGTCCTACATGTGCAATATGCGATAATAACACAATAAATAACCATCTCTTGAGAACAGGTTTTATAGACAAACTCTGAATCCTTACCAGCTTCAGGTACACCAATGTCCCTGTGGAGGGCAGCAAGCACAAAACAGTATCACATTATCATTACTAACCATGTTTATAGTTGAGGGGAATACGTACAGGTTTGCGTGTCGGTGTGACTTGTACAGACTGGTAAAACTCTGGAAGGATTCTCTTCTTTACTTTGCGTTTTCTTAGAGTTGACGAAGAATCAGGTTCACTCTCAGGAACCTCGACCAGTTTGGGCTTTTCCTCACTCACTCGGGCACATACACTCCTTTTTGTGTGGCGTGGACTGTGCCTGAAGCCCTGGGAAACGTGAGTAAACGTTAAGCTGACAACAGATTGGGTAATCTGTATGTACATCTACATGTATTAAAATGTACTGGTTGGTCATTTGTAATACGTCTGTGCAGATATAATGTTACTAATGACTAAAGTCAAAATTGGACTAAAGGCAAAATAAATGAAGTAGGTACACAATAAAAATACAGTATTTCCCTTTGAAATGGAGAAGATGGAAACTGTCAAATAGTCTACAAATATCCATTTGATATTAATCTATTTTATGTTTTAACCCTGAGTCAGATTTTATTTCTGTTATATTGAATATGTAAGGTAGAGATCATAATAACTGCCCTATAGTTGAGTCCTAGGATGTGATGTTGTAGTCTATATGTCTACAGTACTGAGCCACTAGGGATTCGATGTCCCCTCAAGGGAAGTCAAGCATTTTGAGTGTTCGCTTTGTAGCTTCAAAACAATCACATAACTCAAGAGCTTTATTTGCAGGCATCAGTTATTACATATTAGGTGAGTAGTTAAATGCAAATTAGGTGTTGGTATTTTGGTATAGGCTAATTTTGCTCTTTTATTTTGAAAGCAATGTGCTTAAAACGGAAACAGACGGAGTGAAGCCCCACTTGACTTGAGGCATCCAGACATGATAGCAAATAATACTAGAAAAAAGTTTCACAGCTCACTTTTAATCTAATCTGTGCGCTCATGCGAGCACAATATAAAGAGGTTCATCTCACCTGAAAGAAGATTGCTGCAAACTCACCTACAATATTTACTGACAACACATGCGCATTGCGCACATCATGTCCCTAAAATAGTCATGCGGGCCAAACACTTATGGGTGAAGCAATCGTTATATTATACTTTTTATAAAGTGTATAGCACAATAAAACACTTAAAATTATATTTATTACATATTAGACCATGATAACAACTCAAACCTAATATGCAAAAAGTTCATCCTACCTCTGATCGGAAATGATGCGTTCGGAGGCCAACTACAGGACAAATGACAGATGTTATGATAAGAGAATACATTAAGAAAGAGATATGACAACACCGCTGGTAGCCAACTACTCCCCTAATAAATGTATCAACTTTGACATGTGTTTCATTATTAATCGTCTCAACACAAATTAACACCTTAATAAAAACGATGCGTTTGTTTTTATCTCACAGCCACAACTGCAGCTGTCCAATGACTTTTGGCTTTGCTACTACCCGCAGCAAATCACGACCATGAACAAAATGCACAATAATGTAACGTAGAGAAATGAGCATGGAAGGAGGAGGAGATGCGGCTGGCCTGCGCTACTCACCGCGGCTCTTTGGGCGACCGGAGAGCACGGATTTCATTGGATGCTTCCCATTATGAAGCCTGCGATGCCAGCAGCAGAAAAATAGGATTGTCGCAATAGTCCCGAGCAAAAGCAGCAACAACAGCAGCACGCATTGAATACTGTACGGCCTTAACAGGACCAAAAACGCCGCAGCGATCATCATAAGGCGAGATGTAGGACAGATCCCGCAGCATCAGTCAGCTGCCTCCGCTCCTGACGTTATGTCGCTGAGAAGCTCAAGATGAGGGGGAAGACGCTGCACACCGTGTCGCTGCACAGCAGACAGCCCAGAGTGTTGATATCATTGTAATGGTGTACAATGCATGACTCAGCATGGACGCAAGTTTTCTTTATTTAATTTTTTTCTACCAGGGGTAGGAAGAGTCAGCAGATTCGCCTGAGCATCGCAGTAATCTGCTGCAGACTCGGTTGCCCAAAAGGATAATGATGTAATAGGCTACGAGTAATAACTGGGGGCTGTGTGGACTTACATAAACCTATGTGTGTCTGTGACACTTTAAGATTATAAGAAACATGTTTCGCACTTTTATCCTACATGTCTTTATTCATGTTTCTTATACTGGACATTATTATTGTTATGTGTGCCTGAAACAGTTATGAATATATGTATATACAGGCTTAGCGGCCCTGTAAAATACAGCCTGACAGGCCCTGAAATGAGGTGTGTGATATTTACAGATAGTTGCAGGATTAGGGAGAAAAGTAGAAACCAAATCTAACCATAACCCAATGAGGTTATGTAACTTTGAGATGAACTGACAGAGAGCTCTTCATCAAATGAGGCAGGTGAACAGTGTGTGATTTTTGAAGATTTTTTATTTGCAATTTAAAAAAGGAAATTCTGAGGCTGACATTATTACAGTATATATATGCAACATTGTCTACATTAAACCAATTCACATTTACATTTGTAAGTCGTTTTCTTCATGATGAAACAAGCAGTTAATATATTATGCTAAAGTTAATACTTTAATTTACTGGTATGTGTGTATGTTTGCTGATTAGTATTAGTACAGTATCTCAGTCATTCTCATAGAGAATATTGTGTGTTGTTTTTATTATGAAGTACAGTTAGTGTACTTACATATTTCCACAATAGGGGTAATAAAGAATACTGTATGTGGTACATTATGCTCAAATATATATTGTGTATAATGCTGTATAGACTCAGCGTCATCTTTCTTACGTACACCAGTAAAAGCTAGTTAAATGCAATGAAATAGTTAAATCACAAGTCAAAGAGGCAATTTAATTCATGTATTGATTATCAAGGGTGTAGTTTGCTATAATGTTAAACTGCATTATATACATGAAAGAGAGAATATTAAGAACATATTTTAACATAATGCTCTCACTGTGGTCAACATGGTTGCTAAGTGTTTACAAAATACTGATACTTGCAACCAATGCAGTGATTTTATATGTTGCTTAAACTGCAGCCTTCAACACCATGCAAATTCATATACAACTGCAATGGTTAATTGACTTAGGGCGTGAATGGGGGCCTGGTTGGGACATTGGATTAAAAACTGTCCACAACGCATCTGCGTCAAGGACATTGTCTCTGATGAGATTGTTTTGAGTACAGGGACTCCACAAGGTTGCGTCCCTTCACCTATTTTGTTTTTCTGTTTATACAAATGAAATGGTATTACACCACAGTAATTTTTAACTATTTAAATATGCAGTTGATATGGCTTTAGTGGGAATCTTTTAAAAGACTGATGACGATACTGATTATGTTGCACATGTATCCAAGCTAGAACAGTGAACAGTCCTCCCCTGCCTCCCTCTGTAAAGGAGAGAGCAGAGAACAACAATCATAACTATCCCCACCCATCCATTCTTGAGATTTATGTTATCATGTTTTTTTTCTTCTTATATATTTTGTGTTTAGGTATTAGTATTCTGTTGGTGCTGGTTTTGGTTGTGATTCTTTCTAAGTTTTTCGGAACTGAGAGTGGCTGTAATAAGGCAAAACTATTTCCCTCTGGGATCAGAAAATTGTCTTGAATCTTGAAATCATCATAAATTCACCTCTGCAATGATGCTGTGAAAATTGTTACTTGTTTTAGGTATTTGAGGATAGACGCAGATAAATAACTTTAGAAAGTATACATCAGCCTTGTGAAGCACATATTGAAGAAGAATCCTTTTTTTAACATATAATATCGCTGTCTGGTAAGGATACTTACCTTACGCAATAAGAACAAGCTGACCAGAAATACAAAAAAAGCATGGAAGATTATAGAGAGACAATATAAAACATTAGATGATCTCTCTAATTGTGCAGTTACAGTACATATATAAGCAATGGAAGTGTCCCTTCATCCTGAATTCCATTTCTATGGTCAATAAGCAATGATGGAAGAGTAAACATAGGAGCTTGATTTGGACATGGTGGGAATAAAGTGTACTTTGAGTGGGTTTACTAATGCTCTCAATATTGTGCGTAGATGTGTGCGTGGGGGTGGGGTTGGGGGTGGGTAGTGGGATTTATACAGTATGTCTGCATATGTGTTTTTTATGATATGCTTCTACGTATTTATGCATTCATGTTTTTAATAGACGGAATTAACATATACACGTGTGTACATACTAAATATAATCGTGAGACCAAAGACAATTTTCATCAATTAATTATGTTCTGTCCTGTCATCGCGTTGTCTCCGATTTGTTACTATGTTCCCGCCCCTACGGCACACAACGCGTTGAAATGGAGCGACACTTACACATGACGTTGCAGACAAGGCTAACGATAGCTGCGTTTGCTTTGATTTCAGATGCTGCAGCTAGCTACTATGACAATTGCAGAATCAACAGGATAAGCCGCGGGTAATATGATTTCAGCTCCAATTTCCAACTGTATTTGATGAAGTCCAAGTTTAGTGTTTCCCGCAAACAATGCTTCTGCTAAGTTAGGTAAAACCGTTGTAGCCGCAAGCGTCAGAAAACTAACGTTAGCTCACTTGTTATTAACAGTCCAGGGTTCATGTCAGAATAAAAGCACCCACCTCATTTCACAACAACAAAGTTACTTGACATACGACAGATGATACTTTAAATTCAGCACAATTGAGTTCAGGATACGTCACGTTGATGCCCTGTGTGTGTGTGTGTGTCTGTAAAATAGCAAATTTACGAGTTGAAACATGTCGCGGCCAAACGCGTTTGAACATGAACGTTAGCTTAGCTCCGTACAGCACACGACTTCCGGTGTTGCGTGTGACATTCTTCTTCTCTCCTCCGTTTGCGTGCTGTTCAGCAGCTCGGCGCTCGGTGCTGCAACTGGAGGTCAAGCGGCATATTGCAATAACACAGTGATTTCAGAGCGTAGGCTTGCAGTTTAGCTTCCACCCGTAAATGGCAGCACAAAAGCGAAGGAGTCAGCTTCGGTAAGTGAGGAAGAAATGAAACGCCCATGTTTAAGGGCTGTATTCACATCAATACAAGTGGCTAACATTACACTAGAGTCCGTGGTGTTTTTGATGCTTTACTGAAGCCTGATGCAGACGCGAGGTCCCCCGAGTGAGTTTTAGAGTAGAAACCGCCCTCCGGTGGTTTTGACAACATTTTAACATTAGTCGTTTTTTAGCAAGACCGACCCTGCTAATAAAAAAAAAAAAACATTTGATGAGGACGGTTAATGTTTAAGCAGCAGAGCCCGCGATTTAGTTTTCAGTGTGGCTAACACGGCCTACGCGACTATAACTGTTTCTATAACTAATCAACACCTCGACATATATTTGCTCTGTTGATCACAGTTGCGCTGAACTTCGCTAAGATCACTTGTTGAAAATAAACAGTCACGGATCATGTTCTCGTTTTTGACTGACCACGAGTAAGAAGACCTAGATTCAAAAAGTTGGGCCTGTACTGAAGGCATTTCAGTGTAAACTTGGACACACGCCTTGTTCTTCCTGCAAGTTCAGAATCGGGGTGCAGCTTCAAACGTTACACTACTTCTTTCTTTTTTCTTTGTTTTAGATAAATGTCTTCCCCAACTCAAGCAGACGCAGATGAGGTGGAAGAAGTGGAGTTTGTATCTGTGAGTATTATGTTTGTAATTATCTATTAGATAAATACTTTCTGTCTTTGTTAATAATTTGATTAACACTGCAATAAGTCTATATTGATAATCATTTCAATTTCAATTACTTTAAAAGCCCCATGAATTATAGTATGAACCTGGACCAAGGTTTTTTTAATTGGACATGTTATACATATAATACATTTTATTTTTACACAGAGTTAGCAGACCTCGTTGAGTCTTATAAGCTGTAGATGTGCTTGCTTACTAAATGACTTGCGTTCTGCTCCTTACTTCAGGAGGGTCCCCTCAGACCAGTATTGGAATGCATTGATCTACTGACTGATAGTGATGACGAGGGCTGTTCATCAATGTCCTACACAGTGAGTGTGAAAAGATCCTAATTTTATGATGTCAATACTTACCTGGATCTTTCCCAGATTGATGTTGTTTCTTTTCTGCTGTAGCTCGAAGATAAAATCACACGTCATAGAGCGCATGTGACATCTACACTGGACAGATTAGCACATCAGGTGGCTGTAGAGAAGAGGGAACGTGCAGACAAATGCAGAGCTTTCAAGGTAAGTTTCGCTTAGTACAGCATAAGTACTCATACCCTATCATAGCTGTGGCATCTAACTTGAATGAAAATTATACGATCACCTGACAAATGCTACAATAAATAAAAGTGCTGCAGTATGATGGAAACTATAATTATTAGCTACTCTGCATAAATGTGTTCATTTCCTTAGTCCAGTCTGTAGCTACAGTCCTTAGGCATCTATAAACTTCTGTAATTTAGTATTTAATTTAAAGTCTAAATGCAACTTAAAATGCTGAGCAGCAGTTTTTCTTAGTTTGAAGTCAGTTAAGGCTAGTGGCAGTAACAGTAGCGCCACCCAGTGGTCATTACTGGAAAGATTCATGGTTCCATTATCTGTTTCCATTAACATATGTGTCTACGTAAAAGTTATGCATAAAAAAGATGTCAGAAACATTCCGTTAACGATGCTGTGTCTCTTTTTAACAGGAGAAGCAAGTCTTACAAAAAGCTCATCGGCAGCAGGAATTGGCTTTTAGTCCTACAAATGGAGTAAATCAAGAAGCAAAGCGCTGCGTAGACATGTGGTTAAAGATGCCAGGTCAGTAGAAACCTTTATCCGTTATTCTTTACCATTCTACTGTTTGGTGCTGCTGCACTAAGACGCCCAGTTTATAGTATAGTACATTTATCTTTCTGTTTGTTTAGGTCTCCAGCCTGGTGTGATCAGTGCTGGATCTGGAAGGCGGCGTATGCCTGCTTCTTTTCCCAGAAATAGTTCAGCTAGACACACCTGCCCGGTGATCAACTGTGGTCGAGTTTATGACAATGCATCTCTCCTCGATGGACACTTAAAAAGGTCATTTATTATTGTAGGTGTAACGCTTGAGCCCGTTTTTACGAGGATACGTTGGCTTATTTTAAAGCAAAATATTTCACCTGCAGGTTTGACCACTCTCCTTGTGATCCAGCTATCAATCTTAAAGGGAGTCCATCCGAGCTCCTTGCCTGTGTTGCCTGTGGTCAACATTTTCCGTCTAAAGAAGCATGGAGGAAACATGTTGAGACTAAGGTTCACACTTATTTTGCCTTTGCGAATGTCTTTTTGTTAGATTTTGAATTCCTAACAGCTATGTCTTGGTCATTAGGCATCCTCATCTACTGCTGATGGTCACAGCATCGCTCAAACCTATCAGCGGATTGTGTGTTTTGCCTGTCCTGCCTGCTTCTTGCTCTTTAACCTCAGAGATGAGTGTCTTCAACATATGTCAGCCAGAAACCACTTCACAGAGTCACTGCCGATAAACGGTATGGTTTATTGATTTAGGATCATTATTATTATTTTGCTGATACATTTTTTTCTTTACATGTAATTGTATATATGCAACTACTCTTTTATGTCTTAAGTTTAAAGTGCGTAATTAATGTTCTAAACTATTGCGTTGCTGTTTTGTTCTGGATGTAGTATATGAGCATGCATTTTTCTGTGTAGAACGCAGAGGAGGAGCACTGCCAGTTCCTGTCCCACAATATGTGAAGAATCATCTCATCACCTTGTGCAAGAATGCAACTTTCAATGTCGAATGCTCTTTATGTCACAAAGTACTCGGCTCACATCAAGCAGCTCAAGCTCACTTCAAGTAAGTATGTTTAGAATATTCGGATTGGCACAAATTATTTTAAACAATGTCACATTTGCATAACAAAACATGAGATTGATCAGATGCTGATGTTATGTTCTTTTTTCCATGTGTTTCCGTTTTAGCGTGTACTGCAGACAGGGCTGTGCAGTAGCCAAAGCTGATAAAACTATAGCGCAGATAATGAAACAGCTCCAAGTGCGAGGTCAGTGCTGCCTCTGCCGCAAAATCTTCCTCAGCCAAGCTGAAATTGAGAAGCACAAAGAATTAACCCAGCATGATGTAGAGGTCAATCAAACAATGGAGAAAGCCCTTCTTCAGCACTGCAGGTTTAGGGACATTCAAGACATCCAGAGGGCCAAAGCGACGCAAGAGAAAAGACAGTCCATTGGCCTTAAATCGCCTTTTCCAAAAAGAAGCAAAAGGATGAGTAATTGTGAAGAATTTCCAGTTAAACAGCAAATGTTGAGCCAGAGTATGAACGGTAGAGCCAGCAACCACTCAGCAACAGCATGGTACTGCGAGTGCGGCCTGCAGTTCATGGAGGAGGCTACAGCCAGCAAGCACCTCTTGGCTGTGAACCAGATTTTCCATCAGTGTGGCGTCTGTGGCAAACACATGGGAGAGTCTTCCATTACCCGCCTGCATATGAGTCGCTTTCACGGAGGAGCTCATCTGTCCAATTTCCTCTTCTACTGCCGGAAGTGCAAAGTGGAAATGCCTAGATATGAAGATATCATGTTGCACGTGTCTGAAGTGCACAGTGGACACACCTACTTTACTGAGCAGGACGTCCCCGAAGAGCTTGCTTCAGTCATAGATGCCAAGCCGTCCACCAGCAGGGAAGCTGGTGGAGGGAAGTCCACAGCGCGGCAGCAGACGGGCGAGTCGTCTTCCTCAAAAACAGAGCAGACGTGGATGTGCAGAATGTGTGAGGACGTCTTTGATTCTGAGGCGACCGCCCACAAACACTGCAGCGACGTGAGCAGTCACAGCTTCCAGAGATACATCTGTGGACACTGCCCGCAGAAGTTCTTTAAAGAGTCCACTGTGCGTAGACACTGTATGAATGAGCACAATGGGCAGTTAAAGAGCTCCCACTTCTGCGGCCTCTGCGACAGCATGCAGTTCGAAACTGAAGAAGAATTCTTGGAGCACTACGTGAGTCTCCACAGTAAGGACTACTACTGCGTGGACGACGTCGTTGAAGTTGTTCGGCCTGTTGCTGCTGAAAGCACCAGTCGGCTCGCGTGCCCTTGTATGGGTTTAGAAAAGAACAAAGAGGACATGAAAGCTAGTTACACACAATGCATGAGGAGTCTCTCAACTGAAGGGAAATGTCAGTATGTCTGTGCGCCGTGTAGTGTGTCTCTGCCTTCGTATGCACAGATGAAGACTCACGTCCACACAAAACACGCAGCCGTGAACCTGGACAAGACCTTTGATGTGGAATGCAAATTGTGCCAGGAAAGTTTTATGGATGTTCCAAGTTTCCATAAACACTATCACTCCCATCACTGTACACTGGAACCATGCATGAGCTCCAGAACCTGCAGGAAAGACATGAAAGCAGAATCCGTCACTCGAGAAATACTCAACGCTGTGGAGATCAAAGCAGACATCCACGGTAAATCGGCTATTTATTTAATTATTTAAATATTTATGGTGTCTGTTTGCAAGCAGGACTAAAATCCCATTTGATTTGCAGGGATTGAAGACGAAACGCCGGTGGAAATTTTGAAAATGGATCCTTCCAACAGAGAGGAGGAAGCAGATGAAAGTAGGCGATGAACATTTAGAAACAGAAAGTTATGAAACTCCTTAGTGAATGATGTGTTTTTTCTTTATTTGTGCCTTTATAGATGATCCGGATGAAGAGATGAAGCACGTGCTGTCCTTGAGCGCAGAAGAAGCACGAGAATCAGCAGGTACAGCACAAATTTGTAAATTGTATAGATGTCGCAATTAGAAATGGGTAAACATGAGATGTATGCCATTTTGTAATGGTCCTCTGGACATAACAGATGGTTTATATTTTGCTTTCTGTTTCACAGAGTTGGAAGAAGCTCTTAAAAGAAGTCTTCTGGAATTCTAAGGACTTTTTGGCTGTGTGACACACTGTTAATCATATTAAAACGTTTTGTTCAAGGTTATGTGTTCAGAATATGTGAAATAAATATTAGTTGGTATTTTACTTTGTTTTTTAGAGTTCTTTGTGTGACTCTTGTGTGTTTTTTTTGTATGAATGTTTATGGCTGCCTATTTATGCACAGCCCACTGTTGTACAGACTCAGCACTTTGGAGTGTCAACACGTGTGCTCTAGATGGTGTCAGTGACGCTGCAAGATGCCTTAGCTGAGCATGTGACCACAGTGTCAAGTGTGTCTCCAGTTTCTTGTTGTTTTTATTGGCCACTTGAAATGCAGTGTACTGTGAGCACTGGTCTGTTCTGAAGTCACCTCAAATAGGTTTAGATCTTTGGATAGTAGAACATTGAACTAAAATAAAGTCTGTATTGTGCCGCTCAGCTGTCAGCTCTACCCAATAATGCTACAGAAACATGGTGGACCATAATTTGGAGAAGAGAGTACTGGAGTGAAATACTTCTACCCACTGGGATAAATATAAACGTGCACCTTCAGGGGCTTGTTTTGTGCTTCTTAAATATGAAAGATTTCCCAGTGGAAGTTCTGCACTGGCTCTTTCCTCCTATTCAAAAACAGGTGATTGAAAAGGTTCGTTTTACATCATCTGTGTTTACTGCCTTTGGTTGTCTTTGCGTTAGTCGTGTCTATTGTTGTGATTCTTAAAGATTCAATTAGTTATATTTGATTACAGTTCCAGCATGATTGAGAGAAGTGTCTAAAATATTAAAATGGTTCTGATGTAGTGGCCCAGGTGTTAAATGTTCTTTACATGCCATCCACTGTAGTCCAAGGCTGTAGAGCCATAAAGTGTTAAAGAGGTGACTTTTACATTCCTGGAAATGTGCGAGTAGGTAACCTATAGATTAATGGGGATATTCTGCGGACCCGCTTGAACTCCCTAACGGTTCTGTAGCGGTCCTCGGGCCACACCTTAGAAACCGCCGATCGAAACTTGTGTGACGCGTGAATCCGCGGCCCATGTTAGGAAATGTTGTCCCAGGGGCGCAGCTGCAGCCGGCGGAGCTCCACTCAGCTGGACTCATCCGAGGCTTTGCTCTGCGGCACGGATCACAGTCCTTCTCCATCATGGCCCAAGCGAAGATACAGGCGAAGATGAACGAGGCTTCCTGTAGCAAGTTCAGCAGGAGCCTGTCCATGGCGGATCGCTCGGGACGACTCCTGGAAAGTTTGGATCAGCTGGAAATAAGGTAGAGTAACGGGCCCAGACCGTGCGCGTTACATGCGGCACGCTCCAGCGTTTGTCCGCGTGTCGTTTCCTAACGAACTTTCTGTCTCATCAACGCGATCAACACAGCGGATCTGTATTTTCTTTACAGGAATCTAAGGTGACTGCTTGTATTCGTCGCCTCCTAATAAATGTTGGATGTGTTGAGCGTTTATGAGTTGCCATGACGTGATGTTTTCTGTCTGTGTCAGGGTGGAGGCTCTACGCGAAACGGCGTCGGCCATGGAGCAGGAAAGGGAGTGCATCCTGGAAATGATTCAATCCATACAGAACAGTCAAGAAATGCGGAACATCTGTGCCGGTGAGGAAGCTGTGCTGAAAAGTAAAGTTCTGGTTGGTCTGTAGGAGGCAGTGCTGTGGCTTTAATCAGTCTGAGGTTATGTTTTGTTTTTGGGTGGTGGTGGTGGTGTTCAAGAAGCACCCTGGAGATACAGAAAGGAACAAGTCAGCGTCATAGCTTTTGCACCCCACCCAAGAGAAGATAAGTTTGCTTGAGTAGAGGGTCACAGATTGGATTTCTTCCTGTATCCTGCATGTGATTTTGTAGCTTGTGCACAAAGGACAGTTGGGAATCACATGAATTCAACACTGTGAATCTGAATCTTAATAATATAGAATAATGAATAGAATCGACAGGTCTTGTTTAATCCCTGGACTGCACAAACTGTTGGTTTAAAACGTGTGCCAGCTGAATAAACACCTTTTGTCACATGAATTCCAGCTGGATTACGATGTTTGTGTTGGACCCACCGTGCATTAGTACAATCACATTCATCAGATCTGTACGTGTGTAGACAGTGGGAGCAGAGTTGAGAACAAGCATGGTAAACGTAGAAGCTGCAGGAGGAAGGAGAAGTGCCAGGATGTGAAACCAGATCCTGTATGTCATGAGGCAATACTTAGCCAGTGGGCTGTGTCTGAGAACGGGTTGCATATGTATTCCCATCATGGTGTCCACCGCATTATCACCAGCGTCTGTTTTGCGTCTTCTAGGGGAGAGAGAAGAGTTAGACTTGACTGCAAACCGTCTCATGGGCCGGACACTGTGTGTGGAGATCTCTGTTGGTACGATCAGAAACTCTCAGCAGGAAGAGGCGCTGCACAAAGCCACATGCATAATAGATGAAGTAGTGAAAAAGCTACTGGATGACATGGTTGGTTCCCGAGACCAGCTGATGGCCCTGCACGCCGCCTGTGTGACCGAGGCACCGCCCGTCCCCATTGATCAAAAGTTCCAGGCCATAGTGATCAGCTGTGCTCTGGAGGACCAGAAGAAGATTAAGCGGAGACTGGAGACACTGATGAGGAACATAGAAAATGCTGAAAAAAACATCAAGATCATGGATCACCAAAAACTAGAGGCAAATGGCAGCCAATAAGACACGTCAGCAACATGTGAAGTGTGCCTTCACTGGCACTAACCTCATAAAGACCAGTCCCTACGGGGAATATTCATGTAGGTGCCAAAAACACACTGAAGCACAACACACACCTGTGTTAGTGTGTTCGAAGCATAATTGAGTTGTCCCTCCAAATTGTTGTCACTTATATTAACATTTTTGATATGGATTGTTTAATATCTACACATTACACTGTCTGTTTACATGTGCACTGTGGTGTCTGTCAAATGCAGATTAACCTAAAGAACTGACTCAGCGGATAGGGTGGGGTAGTACAGCAGCATATACTAAGCTGTTTTATAACTAGGCTGCTAGCAGCATCTGGGCTCAATGTTGGTTAAAACTGGTTCAAATCATGATTTATCCATGAATCGAACGTCAAAGCATGTTTTTTTTTTCTGTTTCACCGTCTCACCTTTTAATATAAATGAGGATTATGGCCGTGTGTACACTACCTCTTTATGTGAAGGAAACTTGTGGCTTTTAGTATTGTGTTAAGTATATATATATTTTAATGTCACATTGTGTTTCAAAAAAGTAAATAAAAACAGATTTCTCACATTTCTTTTTTTACTTCTATGTGAAGGTGACCACCTTCACCTGGTTTTGTGCTAAATGATTGTCCTGGCCAGAGAAATCACACAGCTCATGCCCCCCACCATAAAAGTAAAGTTTTATTAACGTTAGGTTACCATCAAGTGTACCATACACTTCAAGCTGTGATACTTAGTGTTAAAACAGAAAAAAGAAATGGCTGAACATTCAGTGATGTGGAAAAAAGGCTTGCATGCGTTACAGTCATGTCACATCTACAAAATAATATTGGTAATACCGTACTGTTACATACAGTACAATGAGAAGGCAAACTTGAAACTAGAACAGCCACTGGCACTTTCCTCCTCTGATTTAAAGTAAGTCCCGAATAAAACTTCTCGCACTAATATGAGATCAGTTACAGATTTTTTTTCCAGACAAAAACATGGGTGCACATGTTTTTCCCCAACGTCTTCTGTTTTCTAATTCCAGAAAACACTGAACACAGAATTGTAATTGCTAAGAAGGAAATATTTATTTGTGACAGAAGAATTAAAATACAATTCTCCACTTCAACACACATTTCTTTGTGCTTGCGTGTGAGAGGATTCGTTTGGAAATCAAACAAAAACTAGAGGCTTGATATGGGCAAGGTAGTAGCATGCAGTTCACAGCCGGCTGCACTGAGGACAAAGCAGGGAAATGTTTAGGGAAATCTTATTAGAGTTGTGACAAGAAACCTAAATGTTTTGCATATTCAGACATACATGAGGACTTTAAGAGCAGCTTTTTGTAACACTTTCAGACTTCACACTCTGTAGCACAGACTGCTTAGCACTGTGCAATATGACCTGTGCAGTTTATAATCTCACAACGTCTCACTGTTTCCATGAAAAGATGCAGACTGTTCATGATAAAAAGAGTAATAAGTGATCAAATACAGAAGGCATGCTCAAAAAGAAAAGGCAAAATGTTTAGTGCTTGAAATGTTAGAAACTTTTTTAGTGTTTATTGAATACAAAGATACCAAAAGTTGTTTACTGTGGTGTTACTGAGTTACTCAAAGAAAGAAAAGCATAGTTAAATATGAAGTGTGTAAAATGTAAACTGAGTGATTTAGGGTGAAATATAATTGATTTAACTCGTGGTTTAACAAAGTCTAAGGCTTTGTAAAGTCTTCTGTAGTCTAACCAACACACAAAGGAGCATTTACTCTCCAGTTAACAGATTTTTGGATAAACACAGGAGGCTTCTTTTCATAGCATGTTACACGTAAATTGCTGCAGTGGTTTTATGTACACTACAGCTCAGAAAGAGCTAATTTGGCACAATGTCAACACCTCAGAGAAAATATCAAACACTGTTGTGATTTCGTACAAAAATACATATAGTGACTTGACAGTGTTTGTCCATAGAAAACAGTATAGTTTGAACCATATTCTGTTGACTGTTAGAAAAATATGGTACAAAATAATCTGTATCTTCTAGAATACATGCAAACATATTGCACAGTTAAGATGTGAAACACAGAAACGGGCGAAATGCTTTCACGGCGTACAAGCGCAACCTCTGCTGTTACATATTATTACAGCTGGCGCCGTTACTTCAGGAGAGCATCAGGCCGACCCAAGAGTGTACAAACGTTGACCAATGCGCAGGTCAGTGGTGGAAATCCAAAGAAATTCAGCCATTGATGTGGCAGTTTTTAAAGTAGTATTGAGTCGTATTCTCAGTCTCTATGGGATTTGGTCTCTAACTGTGGCTACTTTCATGGAATATATTAATGATCACTCTAGTCTTAGAAACAAATCAGTTACAAACTAACATTTACTGATGCTATCTAGAGTAGGCTGCAGCTTCCAAAAGGATTTTTACTCTTCTTGGTCCGTTGTTTGTTAGGTCGTAAAGTGATGATTTCTCTGCCATTGCTGGAGCTCTGGTTGCAGACAGTACTACTTGTGGTATTAAAAACACCTTAGGAAAAACACAATATGCAAGAGTAACATGAGTCTACTCAAGAGGAAATGTGACGTAAAAAGTGATGTGCAGAAGGGTTGTTTACCTATTTTATTGCTTGTTGTGTGGACCACCTCCGTCTCCTCTGCTGTTTGCCGTTTGAGCCGCTGAAGGTACTTCTCAGCTAAATATTTGAACACTATAAAAAGCGAGGCAGCAACGTTACAACAGTAATATGTAAAATGTTTCATTTGCACGGGACTACTTTCACATTCTCACCTTCGTTCACATTAAGATCTTCTTTTACTGAAGCTCGATAGAATCTCAGCTTAAGCCGTTTAGCCAGTGCTTCTGCCTCCTCGCTGCAAGTGAAGAAAACACATATTTTAAATTCACGGTCAATTATGCTGCTAACTACCATCATTCCTGTGCAATTACATTCCATCAGAAATCAGTGCACTAGAAAAAAAATGATTACTTTTTAACAACGGTCTCCTCCAAGAGGTCAATTTTGTTCTGCACTAGAACTGTTGGAATATCTCCAACCTCTGCCTCCACCTTCTCCCACCAGCTGTCAATAGCCTGAAACGAATCTCTGTCTGTGGTGGAGAAGACTAACACACATGCTTGGGCGCCTGGAATGCAAAGCAACACACCAAAAGGTCACGTTTTAAGCACTTTCAAATACTTAGTATGACATGATACAAGTAATTTACATAAATCACGCTAACAGAATATGTAAAAAAGATGTGGCGACATCAGAACAAAATTAAATGTCGTCCCTCGGTGGTCAGGAGGGGTCAGTGACCTATGGCAGCAGTGTTATAATTGTCACGGTGGGGTGAGGGTGTGTTTCTTACCACGGTAGTAGGCCTTGGTGATAGCATCAAACTCCTCCTGCCCAGCAGTGTCCCACAGCATTAATCTGACCTCTTCATCATTTACACTACAACAGTGAGCAGATAATGAGTTACAATTGTGCAATAATAGCATAGCATAACAGCATTAGTGTAACAATGGCCTACACAACACCGTCTATAATATTGACGGATGTTTATCAAACCTACAATTTGTTAGACCTGTAGCTCAAGATCTTTAATTAAATACAGTTTCAAATAAAACATTATGGTTAACAAATAATAAGGACTTTCACAGTGTTTTGATGAATAAATATAGATTTATTACAACAAACACATACACGGATTGTGGGAGTGCATGGCAGTAACTTTAATTATAAGGTGAAACTGATAGAGGATCAGACATGTCCTCTACCGCGTGTCAGACATGTCGCTTACAGTATCTGCCTTTCCAGGAAGTCCACTCCGATGGTTTTTTTGTAGTCCTTAGTGAAGACGCCTTTGCAGTAACGCTGGATCATACTAGACTTCCCAACAGCTCCGTTGCCGACCACGACCACCTTGATGGCCACTTCCATGTCCTCCTCCAACATGGTGCAGATGTCCGGTTTTCTCAATTGCACTCTGCCTAAGTGGTTTCAGGAATCAAACACGAGCACATACACCACCTGAAAGTGCAAAATAAACAATGAAACATGTGGCACACGTTCAGATACTATAAGAGCAAAAATATCCAGCTGAAGTTATAATTGAAATGTTTTAATACATCCTAATCTTGTTTACATTCAAAGTCTTTATGTCAGTGACACTTATAGCTCAAGTTTGTTACTGCATAATGGTTAGTTATATAATTCTAGTCTAGTATATAGTATAGAGTCTTAAATGCTTCAAAAAAAACTTTAAGCAGTAACTGTGAGCACAATGCCAGGCGTGTGTTGTATAAATGTTCACATTAATTTTTGCATGTAATTGTCTAAAAAATTAGAACCAAACTATTTCTTTGCGTCTCAAAGCATCTACATAACTAAATAGTTGTAATACACCTTATATAATACTTTATATAGGAGATTAATAGAGGATTTAGATATATGGTAAGATCCTTTTTATTTTAGAGCATCCAAGTAAAATGTAGTAGTAGTTTTTTTCTAAAACAAAATTTTATTCAGTTGTTTAATCAAAGGGGGTAAAGTACAAGTAATCAACTTTTATTAAATAACAAACTCACACGAACCACTCAAATCTGACAATAACACAGAACCAAGAGTTCTATTGCAAAAAAAATTGCAACAGAAAATGTAAAAATTAACAAAAATTCCAATATCATAATGATACAAAGTGGCTGTACTTATCCTGTACTTTTAAGAGGAAATGGATTGTAGTGACTATGCAGCGTGTATACTCTTCCATTAGCGATGAGAGCAGCGGACTCCACATAGCAACTGGGCCTTCGACAGTTCTACGCATGTATCTGCTGTGTGCTACGCTAAACAACATACTGTGGAAAAGCTGTTCCCAGCGGACACTGGCAACCTACTGTGTGACTGTGGTGTCCAACAGCCTGTCTGGATTTGAGTCACAATATTGTACTGCAGAAGGAAATGTTATTCATCAACTATATTTGAGAAGAATGACGTAGGGGATAAAAGAAAACTAATAATAAATTAAATAACTAGATTTAGATTTTTATACTTGATTTGAGGTTTTATGAAGGAAATGTTTCCTTTATGTTAAGTTAAGTTAAGTTCACCCCAGCTGTAGTTAATCTAACAAGTTAAGTGGAAACTCAGGATCCCCTTCTTTCTTTAAAAGTAAAACTTTTACAACTCAGTAATCTTTTCTGAAACGAAAAAGAGGCATTGCTCTGGGGTGTATTTCACAGGAACATGATTTACATATGGACAACAGCTAACTATTAGTCTTAAAACTAACAACTAACCACTAACAAACAATTGTTCAACAGAAGTTAGTGAAATATTGTGTTGATGGACAGTAAGAAATGGATATTTATGTCTGGTAAAGTATTTATAGTTTCACCTTTATCTTCTAAATTTCAAAGCAAACTACATTTGTCTTACATGTGTGTACATATGAAGATTAAAGGTCTGAATAAGTATTAGCAAGTTATTTAGAAATAACAGTACACCTCCCCTACAAGACAGTGAGTCTTTTTCATGCACATTTCTTGATCCATGCCTCAAAGCGCACATCGTTAAATCGTTTTTTGGGGCACAGGGAAAATAATATATGATGCCACGACTTGTAACTACTCATTTCTGTTGATGGTTACCATTGTTGTAACTTAGGTAACATAATATGTCCAAGCTCTGTGAGGGCATTCGGTTTTTATTCTTCTTTATTAGCACAAGTCAGACTCTAGTCTCAGTCAAGATGTGACCTGTTGAAAAGCAGCTGTCAAGAGGGTCTTTAAGTACCGAACAGCTGCTGATGTGGTCCAGTAAAGCATGACGAAACTGTGGAAGAATGAAAAATAGATTGGAATTCCTTACCTGTAAAAGGATGTAATAACTTATCCAGTGTCCGCCAACATCACATTAACTCATTTGTTAGATAATCCCAAATACCATAACTATAACGTCCCTCCGCTGTTAGGCAAGATGAGACGCTAGTGACTCTGGTGCTACGGATGCTAAGCTAACGTTAGCCACTTTTCCCCACAGCAAAGAACCTTATGCTCCACCCTTAATTATATCTCGCTGGTAACTGCATTGACACAGTCCGCATCCCCTCAGCAGAACAGATACTGTTTAATTAACCTCGAGAGCCGACTGTGATTTTATGATATATAAATACATTCCTATCTAACGGCGAGTCTACGTTTCAGCTAACATTGCGCACGAGAAAAGCTAAACGAACCAGGCTACTGGCTAGCTCGCTAATGCTTGTTGCTAAGCAGCAAAGCCAAAGAGTACACGACGCAAGAGAGTTAACATGACGCACACGTCCCGGTCGTAGGACTTTTGGAAATGTTTGTAGTTCTAAAGTCACGACTTTAATTGTTGGAGTCCTTGCCATGTCATTACACATATAATGATTTATGTTGGATATTATTATGTCTCCAACTATCATACCGGTTATTCGTGTGCTTTATCCTGGTAACTGAGTTTACAGACTACATGAACAAGGAGTGCAGGAGTAGAAATGCATCCACATGTGAAAAAAATCAAATGTACTTCAATTCCTAAAGTATCTCACTAAGAAAACACATTCAAATGATGTTGAGGTTCAGTAAAGTTGAAGAAAAACCACAAAGAATCGACATCAAAATATCCCTGAAGTACAGAAAGTAAAAGAGCAGAAGTCATTATGTAGAATGATTTACAGTGTATTGTTTTACTGGATTATAATTATTTATGCATTCATCTGTAAACCACTACATCTAAATCCACTCTGCAGTAAATATCATCAGGGCAGCAGCTGTATGTGTACGGACATGTGGCTAATCCACAGTATTACATCTTTTTACATATTACATAATATTTTAAAATAATAATCTACATCAAAATATACAAAATTTAACTAGTAACCAAAGATGTCAAAACATTTTGAATAATGGTTTGAAATGTAATTGTAGTGGAGAAAAAAGCCCAAAATAGAAATATTGCAATATAGCACCTGAAAATTGTACTTAAGGACAGTACTTGAAGAAAATAACTTAATTCTCTTACTCTCACCTCTGTGCATATTGTCTTAGATTCAGAGGAATTTACAATAATCTGTTTTTCTTTGTAGAGGATGTAATTGGTGTTCAAATCATTTCTTACATGCCTTAGTTAACATTTAATATAAACTGGTGTATACATATGGATACCTAGCTATTTTGACGTCCAAGATGAAAGAATAGTAGTTTTCTCTGCTATGAATGAATATTAAGAATTATTATCTACTGTCACTTCACGCATCGCAGGAAAATTATGTTAACCAATGAGTGTATTATTTATCCCATCCTTATGTAAACTTTGAATATTTGTTCATGTAAACACAGCTAATTATGAATGTAGTTTTTTGTTTTTTAAACAGCATCTAACTTTGATTATGCGCCAACATGTTCTGGGTGTGTTTGTTATATATCACAGATATTTCCCGTCAGCTGCTGTCGCACCCAGGCCAGCGGCAAAATAACAACCGTACAAACGTAGCTTATTTTAAAGACACACATCGTCAGCCACACAAATAGTTCCTATATATGAAATAAAGTGAGGCAACACGTTCTTACCTGTTCAGTTTAATCCGCCTATCTGGCAGTTCCGTGGCGGGCCGCGTGTAACAACTAAACGAGCGCACTCATTTACGAACTCGTTTCTCTTCCTGGTTGACGTGCTGTCGTCATTTACCCGCGTTTGTTGAACAGCCCACTTTGTTTGGCGGGATTCATTATAGTATAAGACACTCTACGGTCGAACCGGTAATGTTCAAACAACATAATGTAGAGTTTTCTTCAGTATATGTAATTTGTCATACGATAGGTGGTCATGGTTTAGGCATCGCTTGGCTTTGCTGTCTATCATATTGTTTGACGCAGGTAGCTAGAAGTGGTTGTTTCATGTTTGGTGTGTGTGTTGTTGACTAGCTAGTTTGCACTATGGGTAGACTACAGGTAACTTCAGCTAATGGTCTTCTGTTACCGGCCAATGAAGTTGCTAATGATGTTTATCTGGAAATTGGACATAGTATAACGTAATAAATCGCTACTACAGCTAAATAACTACTCAATTCATCAGCTCATCTATGGTGGGCTCATAGATTTGTGTCCATAATGATACTGGCGTCCACTTTATACTAGTCCTTACACAGCTCCGTGAAGATGTGTTTGTTTCCTTTTCACCGTCAGGCACTATGGAGTTTTTCAGCCGGAGAAAGAAGGCAAATACCAACTCAATACAGACGGAGCTCTATGGACACGCACTGCAGTTCTATGCAGAGCCTCCTCTTGAAAACATTTCACTCTCTGAATTTGAGATCTTTGCTGTGGACAGACTGAAATGTAAGACCTTGATCTTGTAAAATGCAATTTGAATCATTTTGAAAAGGACACGTTATTTAGTATGTTTTTTTAAATACCACTGCAGTGTTGAAAACCATTGAAAATTTGGGTGTGAGCTACGTGAAGCAGTCAGAGCAGTACGCCAAGAAACTGGAAAACGAGTCGAAAATCCTCAACTTTCCTTACAGATCAGACATTGTGAGTATTTATAGCATAAAATACATTAGAGCAATTTTAATGTGTTTCCCAATATCACAAAAGAGAGTGTGGTTTAAAAAAACTGATTAAAAACATGTCTATCAAGGATGTCAAAGAGGACAGAAAAGCTCCAAGTGGACCAAGTGAATATGAGAAACGAAGGAAAGACCATATCTCCCACTTCATCCTCAGACTCGCCTACTGCCAAACGTAAGTCTGTAATTTTGTTAGAATTATTGTTGTCAGTCAAAAAAAAAACTTTAAAAACTAGATTAACTTTATTTTTCTTGAAGGGAGGATCTGCGGCGATGGTTCATACAACAGGAAGTTGACCTTTTCCGCTACCGCTTCAATGAACTGCATCCAAAACAAAAGCTTGAATTTCTGCACAGGAATAATCTGCAATATGACACAGTAAGTGTCTGTAAGCCTTTATTTAACATATATAAATCCTGCAAAAAAAAGCACATATACACTAACTCTTTTGTTGTGACTGTGTGATATTTGAACCGTACACCTTACCAGTAGGCATTTCAATGTATAAATCTGTGACACCAGAAGCCAGCGAGCCACACAGCTGCCATCGTTCACTACATGATGATGTTTGTTAGTATTTCCACTAGATGGAGCTGTTGGATCACTGCAACTTGACCCATTAACGTTAAATGTTTTCTTTGATTTGTGATTAAAAAGTCTATTAACCATTTATTTCTATTTACTGTTTATTTTATTATTGCATAGATGTTAAATGTTCAGAGTCCCAATAACACGAATAGAACTTATTTATAGTTTTGGTTTTACTTAAAAACATTATTGACCCATCTAAGCACTGCGGCATGTTTTAGAAACTATACAATAATTGATAAACACATAATGTGTCATGCTGACATGAAAATCCTTTATTTGTTTTACAAATGAAGTTTGGTTTGCATCAGTCTCGACCTTCATCATAATCACGCTGAAACAGTTCTGCCTCTGCAGCTCTTCACTGAAATTCATCATCCTCATCAATAACTTTTCAGATTACTGTCGAGGAGAAGAAGACTCTGAAGGATAAACTTGTCAACTCCAGTTACGGCATGAGTGGAATCACCGTGGAGGATCAGGACTTCTACAAAGTGAGATAATCATTTTTTTTTTCCTTTCAGAACACCAAGAATGTTGAGTTAAGTTCATATTCCCATGTGATGAATGAACGTTGTGGATCCTAAGATGTTTAATAAGGAAATGACTATGTCATAACAACGATAAAATGTTTCTAAGTTAAACTCTCCTTTACTTCACATTCACTATCATAAGCTACAGCATCTTCCACAGGAGTTCAGTATAAGTGTAATTTCTCTTCTCGCAAGCAATTCTGTACGGTGCATTGTGATGTTAAAGGAGCACTACACCAGTTTACGCATAAAGTTAATTGATACAAGACTGAGAGCCTGAAAAGTAATTGTCTGATTGAGAGGTCACTGTCCCACATTTATTAAATTAAACATTTTATGCTTTTTGCTGAGAATGCCTGTGTTATTGAACATTCGTAGAATAAGTGTAATTTCCTGGATCACAGTCTATGATGTTAAAATGATAAACGGCAAAGTTAGCCATAACAATCTCGACCCTCGGAGAGCATGCAAACTGAATATTAACAGATATAACGTGAATGCTTCCATTATGTCAAACGTTCTGGTTTCATTTCAAAGGTTCCATTTCAAGATGCTTTGGATCTAGTGCGAACAAGGAGAGTGTACCTCAAAGCTGGCTATGTGTACATACCTCACCAGGACATTGTCACCATTGTTCTCAACGACTTTCGCACAAGGCTGTCTAAAGCTCTGGCAGTGAGTACATCTCTTCTGTAAAAAAAAAAAGACGAATAACGAATGTGGGATGAAGCGGAGTCACTTCAGAAGGTATTCAAACTGCTTCACTTTCTGCACACTTGGCATTTTTTAAACTCAATTTTGAGTACACGAAACCAAAGCCACCACGAGACATGCACAGGTGAATGCAACTCATCAAGCACGCATACATTTACACCGATTGTGGCTGATCAAGTTTTAAACATTTCGATCTTCAGCCGCTTAAACCAGTACATATTTAATCAGCATTTGGCATTCCCAGTTCCAATGGTAGTTGCCTTGTAATTATGTGGGGATGCTTTTCACTGGAAGGGTATTTGCAGCCACACACAGAGAGGTCTGTTAAGGAAATTTGCTCCACAGTCCACATGACCTGACAGTCGGGCAAAAGTTCACTGTCAAACCCAGTAGAATACCTGTGGAGAGACCTGAAGATGGCAGTTTACAGGGGCTTTTCTGAGCTTGAGCGGCTCTTCGTGGAAGAATGGGATAAACTGCCTTAAACCAAGCAGTGCAGAGCTTGTAGAGCTCACTCACGAAGTCTCAAAGTTGAAAGGCTGCACTGACACAGAGAGTTGCCGTACCTTAAATTAATGCAAAAGGGAATGTGTTGTTTTATGCACCAAGAAGAAAATTAAATCTGATTTGGAAAGGCCAGTTGGAGAAATTGATTTGTTTTGACTTTTAAATGCCAAAACACAAGAGAGGTTCGTAATAGTCACGACTAGAACTGTAAAAGCGTGGAAAGTTATTGCAGATTGTTATAAAGCGAACAAATCCATGTGCCATTCTAGAAATGATCTGGGAATGAGAAAGGTTGGAGTGAGTCATCAACTGATTAGAGCACTGGTGATATGATCTCTAGCACCTATTATTCTATGTTTACATTGCTCTAATTCTTGATGAAGGGCAAGCGGTATTCTGTGGTTTCATGTGGACAGTATCTAACACTTTCAGCAAGTTATTTTGATGTTAAACGGGTTTGACATTTTGCTACTTTGAGAAAAGTGTGTACGTACACATTCCTAATTCTAAAGTTTATATATATATATTATACAAACTCAAGGCTTCAAGAGCACGGTAAGCCAACAAGACTTACTGTGCTCTTGAAGCCTTGAGTTTGTCTATAACAAATATGTTCAGGTGTTTATTTATTACCATGCCTCGAAAGATCAGACTTTTATATTTGGTGCTTAATTAGTTTATAAAAAAGAACTCTTAAGCTGTCCACAACTTCAGACGTCCCCTTTCCTGTTTTCACTCAACTTAGTGATTTCTTCACCTGGATGGGTATAAAGTTTCAAATTTTACCCATTTAAAATGAAATATGTGCAAAATAAAAGGGCATCTGAATGTCCTGAAGCAAGTAGAACACATTTTTATTTTTATACTATGTGAATATGCAATGGTTTAAATGTCATAAACATTTAAACACAGTTACGATATGATGCTATCTAACATAACTCTAACCTTAAAAACCATACACTGAGATTTTAACACTCCAGCATAGCTTCACTTTACCTTGTGTGTTCTGGCAGCTCTCTGTACATGTAGTTTATGTAAATTGTTTTGTGTATGCAGTAAGCCTGCTTCCATGAGGCTTGTTATTAAATTAAAAGTGTGATTGTTCGCTTCAAAGCCCTGAGGGAAATCGGGGAAACACAGAGTCAAAATGAGAGGAACAAGTATATAGACATGACAGAATGCCTGGGGGGGGAACGGGGGACGGCTAGTATGAAAGTCCTTATTCTCCCGACGGGCATGACTTTTTTTAAAGGCTGTGGAATCGGTTTGTGAAGACGCAACATCAGCGCGCTTGTGCATTGCATTGAATGCCCTCAGGGACGTGGAACGTGATGTTTTGGGAACCAGGGGCCTTTTTTATAATACACACGAGGAGACAACCAAGTGTGTGGCGTGAATTAGGTTTCTTTTGGTAGAACAGCCACGGTTCCTTCTGTTATCAGTTAAATGGCTCTTTCTGTTTCTTCTTATCACATGTTCAGTAGACTACAGACATTCTTGTACTTGGAACCATGTTTAAGAAGAATCATAATCTCTGATTATTATTTATCTGAATAATAACCTTGACCCTAAAAATAATACTTTGTAAATTATTGTAAGACAGTACATTTTTTTAGGAGGCTGGGTATGAAATGGTAAGTGTGTTCTGTTACTACCATTTAAGTACACTTACCAGTATGTCCTCCTTCATTTCGCTTCTTCTAAGTAAAAAGCAACCCCTTGAAAGACACACCGGGTGCGTTGCCTTTCCAAAGCAGCTGTTTGAGTCTACCTTAGAGCTGGCACTGCTTTGTGCATAGAAAATCCTTTGGCAGTTTTAACAGTGTCATATTTTTGTTCTGTGTATCTGTCCACAATGTGCATTTAACTGAGTAGTCACTTCAATCGGTGCTTTTTGAGGTAGTGCCTCTGTTCATGAAAATGGATGGACTATGCTCAGCCACTGATCTAAAAAGCCTTTAACTTTAAACATTAATGAAACACCGTTGAGCTTAGGATATGTGAAGAATGTCGGTAGTAATGTACACTGGGAAAGATCCATTAGAATAGTGGGAAACGTGTACTTGATTTACTTTAACTTGAACATGTCCTCTATCGTGGGACAGGCAGGATCATTTTTGCCAAATCAGAAAAGAAAAACAAAATGGACAACTTAGTCCAGTTCATCCATTTTCCCATTTCCTGATAATTGTCCAGCCCACCGAGTGTTGGAATGAAATAACGGTACAAAACAATTTTCTTTGTAGCTGTGCCATTGTGACTGTCTGTGTTACTATGATGGCTATTGTTTTCATCTGGGGAATTGCGTCATTAAAAAGGCATGAAGCTGAGAGCTGCCTTCCAGTATGACGCTTGAAAAGACAGATATGTAGTACATTCAACAGATTTGGTGTGTATATGAGGCCGACTTAGTGAAAGGGAAGTTATGTTTACAAAAAAAGTACGTTAGTAAAGTTTTTTGATAGGATATTCCAATGTGTGCATCCCTAAAAAGCTCAGACTGGGAGAAACATCACCAGTTTACTCCTGGCAGATACTGCGGTGTATTCACATGATGTGATTTCAGAACACATTTAATCTTCATTAACATATGTTTTTATAGAAACTCGGATGCTTTTTTGTTTAGCCTGCTTACGTTACAAAGCTTTGGCCTTGTGTAATTATTGTTCTATGAGGTACTTAATCGTTGCACTTAACCTACAACGATAGGCTTTTCTAACCCTTTGACCTGCACTACTTACCATTATTCATGTGATGGCCATCTCCTCTGCAGCTGACAGCCCGCTCGCTACCAGCAGTGCATTCTGATGAACGACTCCAGCCGCTCCTTAACCACCTCAGGTAAGCAGCTGGATTAATAACTTCGTTGCCATTTGTTGCCAGGACTGTGGCGAAAAACAGATTTCACGGGATTGATCTTTGGCACCAAGGAGAGTTGGCGTATCGTGGCCGTTCTGAGTCAACCCAATCTGTCTCTGTAAATGTGTCCAGATGTTGTCTGAACTTATGAAACCTCACTGTGTGTGCGGCACCACGTATTCCTTTTCTAACTGGAGTAATTGAGACGGTGCAACATGTGAATTCTTTCTCACAGAATTTTGAATTCACTGTGTTATCTGTACACTGACATATTGTTTCCTTATTGATGGAGGTTCCCAGTTGTTGTTTCGGGATACGTTTAATTTATTTATAATACTCTTCTGCACAAAACTGAGTGTATCATGATCAAAACAATTAAACCGAGCTCAGTAAGCCAATTTATATATGAGTGGAATATATTTCTGTTGTACAGTGACTGCAACGTGGTTGTCCATAAGACAGTACAGGTGCATACAAGCCTGTAACTTCAGCTAAATATTTCATCTGCACTAAAATGGCATGTTTTGACACCTATTGCAATGTTTAAACTTGTATACATTAGGTTGATTATATAGTTATTAAACAATAGAGCTGCAGGTCATGTGTATGTGATACTGTTTGTGTGTCATCTTATCAATCATATTGTTAAACATGAAAAGGAGCATTGATTGTAGCCTAATGTTGTTAAAGGACACTGGCTTAGAACACAGCTAAGACCTTTATCTTACTTCAGAAGAAAGTAAGAAGCTCAAAAAGGGGTGGAAGAAGTCATGTTGCCTGATTGTTGGTGGGAATTAGTGGGCAGGTTGTTGAGATTAGTGGGCAGGCCACTAATCTGTATGGTGGGGGGGAACACAATGTGATGTTAAACGCTGCTTCATGGAACACAATCGCTTGCCAAAGTCATCGACTTAAAAAAAGAAATCAGCTGATAGCAGCTTAGTTTGCTTGGCACAAAGTCTTCTATTCACTTTTTTATTTTCTCATTATTGTGTTTAGTGTTCAGTCGTAGCTTTGTTTTCCCACTCCCAAGGTTTCTTATGCTTCATTCTGGTTTCAGTCATGCCTATGTGGGACAGGATTACAGCATTCAGAAGAATGTGGGGAAAATCTCCCTGGAACAAATTGATTCAGTAAGTTACATTGATCATCTGTTGTTGAAATGTCAAGTTCAAGGAGCTATTTTGTCTTTAAATTGGTGTTGTGCAAAAGAGGAAATGAGGTTTTGATAGTAATTGTAGCCCAGAGACAAAAATAAACAGGAAGTGTTTTCAATGCGCAGGTTTTCATACAACAGTTGTATAAACAGCTTTTTTTTTTTTTTTTTAGAATTCTTTATTTTTTTTATGTCCCACAACACAACAAAAATAATCACATTGTCACCTTCCACTCAAATTCCCTCCATGTTGGACTAGTGGTTAGTTTATGTCCTGCCCTGAACGTTTCTTTCCATGCTTCATCTTCCATTCTTATATTTGCTTCCAGTTCCTACTTCAGTTTTACACCCAGATTAGTAAAGTTGGCTTCCTCCCGTATAGCCTTATATGGTTGTGATATCATCCCTTTCTTAGGTATATCCTGAAATACTTCGATGTTAATCCTTCCACATTGTTCCTTTTTTTTGTCTGAACAGCTTTAACAACAGCTTAAACATTTCAGTAGTTTCCTCACACTCCGACTGCTGCCTCTGCATTCTTATGTCCAGCATCATCCTCTGTTGGACCCGACACTGTAACATCACCTACTTGAGGCTGTAATATTCTTTACTCTAATATCACAGAGATTGTCCCCTTAAGCACCTCACATATTAGTCATGGACTGAGTTGCTTTCCCCCCATCTATCCTCATGCAGTCTGAACATTTTCTTCTTTATTTCTGTCACGGTACTGCACTGTTCTCATGACACATCATTGACAGGTGTGCTATTAACATTTCTAATTGTTTTTGTTTGCCTGCCTGCAGCTCTGCAGTGTAAAATCCTTCTTTTACTCCTCTCTGACATTTTGTGAGAATGTTTGTAATGTAAAACTGCCTTTTAAAGGCAGTTTTACATTACAAACATTGATTATGGTGATAATCCAGTGGTGGCGAAAACGTCCTAAAACAAGTAGTTTTGCTATGCACGGTTGTGCAGTTGGGAGAGTTAATAAATGTGTGACTCTCACTTGTACAAACAAGCTGCAGAGAATAAAGAACAAATCCAGCACAGAATTATAAAATTATCTGGCCATTATTTGTAAAGGTACGAATAAACTCCAGCACTCTATTTTTGCATGTTATCCATTAATTGTTGCCCTCCTCCAGCTTTCAGGAAAATCCTTCCCACTGTGTATGAGGCAGCTCCACCAGTCTCTCAGAGAGAACCACCATCTCCGCCACGGTGGCCGCATGCAGTACGGCCTCTTCCTCAAAGGCATCGGCCTCTCTCTGGAGCAGGCGCTGCAGTTCTGGAGGTCAGAGTTCATAAGGGGCAAAGTGGATGCAGACAAGGTAATGTTGATTACATTTCAAGTTCACCCATTTAAAATATATATTTTTTAAATCTAACATCTTAAAATACTGGTATAGTTAAAGTAAAAATATTTTTTGGGGTTTCGCAAGTTTATTCTTGAATGAGATTGAGCAAGATTATTTAACATTTGAATGAGCATTGAGGGTTGGCTGGCGATTCATTGACCTCATCAAAAGAGTCCTGATTAAAAGATACTGTGGTGAAGCTAATGGAGGAGTGTTTATCCAGTGATTAGTCATTTTCAGAGGTCATTTTCAAAAGGAGCGCCACAAAAATAATCCATATGAAACAGAATCTGTCTCCCATGTTTCATGTCATCTTGTTTATCACAGATGAAAATGACTCCATGTGTTCAGGCAGTCCCGGTACTCCCCCTCCAGATTAGCATTTGCGATAAAGATTTAAAACGTATTTACGTGAACCACCTCCTGATGTGAACGGTGAAAGGAGACTTCACACATACAAAAAGATGTAATTTCATGCTGCGCTGGTCTAGAAACAAGTCATGCTGTTTATTCTCGCGCTGCTTAAACGAATACATTTAAATAAATGTCTTTCTAACCAGCTCAACAACACTTGTTGCACAGTTCTAACTCAGTTTTGTTTCTTGCATTTTTGACACAGGATACAGGATTAGGACTTGTTTCCTTGGTTTTGTCATAGACATTGATACATACATTGTTGAATAGTGTGTTTGTACACTATTCAAAGGCCTGCAATGTAAATGCTGTAGCATTATTTTTCAGTCCATGAAGAAAATAACAGCCATCTACACCAGTGAGATATGGCTGATTCAAATATCACTGCGTTTTTATGATACGTTACTCAGGAGTTCGCTGTGTGTGTGTGTGTGTCTTAAAGATGCACTTTAAGGTTCATGAAACAGGAAGATGAAACTTTATTTTTTTTAGATTTTATGATGCACCTTGAAGGTAAAGTTCATAGATTTATCCATCAGTACTAGTGTGTCAGGGACTGTGCGCTCAAAGGTTCCCTTCATAAAAACAAACTGCACTCACAATGTACATAGTCAACAACATATTTCAGTATGACAACATTATATTTAAAGCTAGTATAAAGTATGTGACTGTTTCGCCTTGTGACACTGTTTGCGTCCTTAAAAATTGGGCAATTTGCCAAAGATTGTTTTGACCCAGTTTATAATAATTTATGTTTTTGTAACTTACAATTGCAGTGAGAGCTTAAAGTCCCGTCCATCTGACTAGCCCTGTGACCCACTATACACGGCATAATAACAAGTGTGCTGCATTTGTGAGTGCTCATCAAATGATGCAGTTAAACAGCGTGAATGTAAGCGCCAAGAAGCCATCTAATTGTGCTGAGTTGAATAGGCGCTCAGTGCAGCAGCCTGGCACAGCAGTGCATGTGCCTGGACCTTCATCACTGTGCCGTTTTCTCTTTGAATAATCATTTATGGCAAAAGATCACATGGTTGGCATCCTCGCCATGCCACTCCACCAAGTCCACATTCTTTCCAGTCCAGAGACTACATCAGCCAAACAAAATGTCCGTGCATGTAGTTGGAAGATCTTTCCTGCTGCTGCCACAGTTTTTACTGATGGTGAGGAAAAAGATGAAATCATTTTGATCAGACTCACAATGGTTACCCTGGGAGTCCTTTTTGTTTTTACAAGTTCTTAATAATATTTCACCCATAAGGGCCTTTTTGCTGAGAACAAAAGTTAGGAGTTCAGAATGACTCAATTTTCTAAATGTGCTTTATTAATTAAACCACACAAAAACCCTTGTACTGGATTATTCACCGGAGCAAATAGCAGAAGAATTAAAATGTGTGTAAAACATTTCCAAATGTTAGAACATGGTATTAGTTTCTGTTCTAAAGCTAACCCCCTAAAACACTGTTGTTGACCGACCAACAACAATAGTTACGGGAACCTCCACCTGTATTTAACTAAGGGCACCAACTAAGCCTCTCTTCAAACCTAATTAGGCTACATAACTAATCAGAGATAAAAGATAAAGCTCAACATCCCATCAGTCATTTCTGTAGCTCTTTGCGCTACAATAAAATACATTAAATGTCAAGATCACTGGGTTTTTGCATGTTCCTCTGTAAACAAATATTCTTATTTGAGCAAAAATCAGCTTGTACAAAAACACAGAAGCTGCGTAGTTGTGGTACTGACGCATGTAAGGCACGGTTTCAGAGTAATAAGGCAACACCCAGAGTTAACCCTGAGTCTCTCCTGTCCTGTCTGTTACTGGACTCCCATGGCAACCACAGCACACTGGATCCATCCCACCATGGTGCCCCATTTCTGAAGTGGCTTCGTTCCCATGTACAAGCTCCCAGATGAAGTGTGATGGGCTCTGCACAAAGCCCAGCTCTTGTTCCACAGCAGAGGCAGCAGAATGGTGCTGACCAGATCACAGCTCTCACAGTGATGTATATGTTGTGTCAGAGACTGCACTTTGTGGCAGGCTGCACAAAGCCGGCTCATTAGTATGCGACAGGCACAGAGAAAAAGATGGGAGGCAGTGATGCCAAAAGGGAGGCCTGGAGGAAGAGGCTATGTAATATTAGACTAGAGGGAAAGATAAAATTGATGAAATGAACTGAATCTATCCATTTTTCTTGCCTAGGAAGTTGCCCTATGCATTTGGAAGGGTGTGTATTCGCTCCACCTTTCAGCGTGCTGTGTGGCCTTAGGGTGGGACTGCTTTTGAACTGCTTGTTTCACCGATGTTAACTTGAGGTTAATTAATTTCCACTAACTGACACTATTTATCCTCGTTTCCAACAATGGAAGACATTTATTAGAGTACAGGTTTTAATAACTGAAAAGTAAATCTAAATGTTCTTTTACAAATCTATGCCATGTTTTTTCTATCACTACATTTCAAAGTTGCCTCTATCTCCCTCTTTGTTTCCCTGTATAAAAGGACTCTTGGTTCTTGGTGATTATTTAGGTCTGCTTCACCATCCAATAACATTTTTTGTCCCTTTTTCCTTTTAGAAAGTGCTTAAAGTACAAGCAGAGAACATTCAATGGTAGTGTAGGAATTCACTGGAACTCTCATTTATCCTCCATGATGAATTGCTTGCAGACTAGCACTGCTATTTCAGCAGCACAACATGCACAATTCCAACCCTTAAACAGAATATTTGCCATTATTTGACTGAAATAGCTCGGTAGTCATCAACGCTGCATTTTCTTTCACTGAGAGATACAGTAAGATCAGGCGAACACGCAGCAGATAAGAGCTTATTACAGGTGCAGTATGTTGGTATAGCATTAAAAATCAAATTTGCCATTTGTATTGATCAAAAGAATTATCAGCTGATATACGGTGTCTCATCTAAATTTGTTGAGAGATCAATAGTCGTATCAGACTTCAGACTTCTTTACATTTCTAATTTGTCTCCATTGCCTTTAATTAAAATTCTACTCGTTTACTGTGCAGAAATGACCTTTTTAAAAAGTGCTCAATCTTCTTTCTGCATCTCTGGACTCTGAAGAGAAGTCACTTAACTTTTGTTGTTTCCAGGGTGTTTTTAGGGTGTGAAAAGGCATGTGGTGCAGATTAGATGGTATTTTAATAGTGTTACATACAAGAGAGATTGGAGCTACAGGCACATCTGTCACTATGGACTCAGCCTAAGAAGCTATGCCAAGTTTACACACACACACACGTAATCCCTTTGATTGTGTCCTATTTCTCTGTCTCCATTTGCTGCAGGTTTTGGTGAATGTGTCCTAGAGTGTGGGGGGATGTTGCAGGGATGTAGCCCTATGAGCCAAGATGTGCACTAGAAGAGCTGTGGCTCCTTTTAATGCATCTTTTGTGCTGGTGTTTAGACTCTGGGCTCTGATTTTCTAAATTCCCTCATTTTGGAGGTCAGCTGTATCAGAGTATATCCAGGATTATGTGAAGTCTAGGTTGAAGTGTAGGAACACAGTTGGTGGTTAGGAGAATCCCAGAGGATGTATTTGTGAAAGTTGCAGGAGTGTAAAATGGGAACTTCAAGCTACACTGCAACATCTTATTACTGTTTTTGAAAGGAAATGAAATGTCTCGAGGAACAGGAAAGTCAAAGATAATTCAATCTAACCTGTCACAGTACATTATCTTCACTTTGTAAAGCTGTTTCCATTTAATTCCATCTTATATAAAATGGAAGCTTTTGCGCTGTTGTTTATGTTCAGTTTTTTTTATCACTTTGTTTAGCAAGGAGCTCAGGCAACTTCAGACTTAGAAGAAGAAGTGGAGGTTTAATGTCACCTCAGTGCTCACTCTTTGTAACGCATTTTTAGACCACGTAGGATCTTTTTTTTATATCCCAATTATTTCACATAATCCATATTAAACACACTTTAGTGCCAGTGGAGTTCCAAGATACCTTTTAATACAGTAGAGGGGTCTTAAATCAGGAAATGGGCTCTTGAATCCTTAAAAGTGCTTCATAATTAATATTTAATTTATTGTACTTAAAGAAGATTTTATGGGTTTTTATATTGCTACTGCAGTTTGTCACATTAGCACTTTCAAGGGGTTTATTGCAACATTAATGTGTTATGATGGGTGCAGTCATGGTGATTGTGTTCGACTGTTGAAGCACACTGTGTATTTTACTGTTTGATCCTGGGAGGCACGGGCCCTGTAAATCCATTTTTACCATCTGCGCAGAAATGCTGTACATATAAAAAGAGTTCACCGTGAAGATTGGGTAGCGTGACCCTCATCGAAACGTTTCAAGCCTTTCTTGGCTAAGAATACAGTGGAAATGTTTGCAGTTTAACGTTTATTGAAACAGTTCACTTGTGTCCTTGACTTTAATGCTTTGCTGTTTGAGGAATTATGTAAAGATGTTTCTCAGATAATAAATCAAGGACTCGCATTGCTTGATTAAACTCAAACCGATGCAGTGTGGTCATCAATACATTTAATGATTATTTTCATCGTTGAGTATCTTTTTCTACATTAAATATTGAATATCTGAAATGTCAGAACCCGAAACTTAAAAAGTGCGTGGTAACATCATCACACAAAGAGAAGCAACAAAAAAAATAATAGGACTTAAAGTTATGTGGAATAAATGTTTTCCTACTATTGTGCAGTATGTGACATTGTTATAGGTTGCGTACCACAGAATTCCTAATTCAGCTGTCTTGAGTGTGGCGACACATCTCCAGCAGCTTTCCTCTAATGGCTCTATATGTCAATGAGGAAAACACCCTGTCAAAAGTGACACGATGTATGACGGTGTCCCTTTACACCCCGACCGTGTCCGTCTTGCACTTTCATCCTCACTAATGCCCGCTCCTCACCTATCCCCTCTGTCTCCTTCTGTAGTTTGACAAAGCATATGCCTACAGCATCCGCCACATGTTTGGCAAAGAAGGCAAGCGAACAGACTACACCCCCTACAGTTGCATGAAGGTGATTTTGTCCAACTCACCCAGCCAAGGCGACCATCATGGTGAGTTCACAGCTATTGAAAGATTAAGCATGTGAAGAACCTCTCGACGTTTATTATCAGGCTAATTAGTTAAAGTACTTTGCTTGGTAATAGTGATGCTACAGCCTGTGAGCATTGTTATCACCAAAATAAATAGTAAAGAATACATGTATCGTATGTTTAATTATAATTATCTTGTTTATTTATATACACACCTTTTTAAAATACATGTTCATGTTATGTTTTCAGGCTGTCCGTTCCGTCACAGCGACCCAGAGCTGCTGAAGCAGAAGCTTCAATTCTACAAAGTGTCACCCAGTGGAATCAGTCAGGTGAGTGTTTGACTTTCCTGCGTTCACATTTCTTCTCTAAATTCAGAGACAAATCAAATTCATTCAGACACTCTGCAAATAATACAGAAAAAAAAGATTAGATAAAGTCTGTGTCATGAAAAGTAAATTCAGAAATTGGCAAATTAGCAGCTAAGACTTGAGTTTTAATAACATTTCACCTATTGTATAGAAAATACACAATTTAAACCAACTTGCATCACAGACCAAACATTAACCACTTGAAGGCAGATGGCGTCCCAAAGGAAACTGTATTGACTGACTTCTTTTACAGTTGTACAATAGGTCATCCGGTCACAAGTTACTACAATCAGAAGAATCCACTTTATTGTCATTGATACATTTTTACATGTTACAACAAAATTTCATCTCTGTATTTGACCCATCCTCCCTTTGAGGGAGCAGTTAGCAGCCACAGGCGGCGCTCTGGGAGCCAGCGCTGGGTGTCTCGCTCAGGGACACACATGGTATGGGGGCTGGGTGACTCAGCTGGGAAACGATCCCGCTATTCCTGCATCCCAGCCCTCTGCCTTAACCACTGAGCTACCAGGCCGCCAATAAGTAAAAAAAAAACAGTAAAAATAAGTATTTAAGGCAGGAATACAACATATGAACAAGAGATGTTGATGACATGTTTTCCTTAAAGCTCGCAACACTTCTCTGAAGTGCTACGATCACATCACTGGTGCTATTTGACTTTTTGCACAAGAGGTAATATAAATATAACTCACAGCACAGCTAGTGTTTTTCTTTTATTACCAGTCTTTTGTGAGCGTTTTTCCAAACGTTCTCGGTATTTCTTAAACAGAATAATAAAAACTGTAATATCTGGCTGAAGCAGTGCACAGCTCATCAGTGATCTAACACCAACCCTTGCGCTGAGGATGCTGGTGGCAGTTTCACGCTGGAGGCAGCCTTCAGGAATATAGGGAATAATGAGGGAACCAAATGCAGGCAGATTTCTTAGAAGAGTCTCTCTCTCTCTGAGCGAGTGCTGAAGGCTTTAGGTTTATTTTTCAGCAGGTTAGTCACCCCAAGTATGTAGTCACGCTAATACTACAGTGGCTGTAGTGCAAGAATGTGACCAACCAAACACTGGGCTTCAGTTAACATCCTCCATTTTCAGATATACAGAAAAAAAAACAAAACAGAAAATGCCCAAAAACTGAGACGTACCGCATGACCTGAAGGTATTACCGCTGCCAGTGGGTATTGCATAAAGAGTGTGATCTGTTTTTATAAGATTTGCAAAGATTTCTTTCAAGGATGTTGTCACTGCTGTCATTATGGTTTACGAGAGATGTTTGTTACTTTGTCGGCAGCTAAGGTGGTTCTCTGGAAATTCTCTTTTTCTATCCTCTACCTTTTGTTGCAGATCCTGGAGCTGGTTAAAGGCATGCACTATCAGCTGGCGTGCCAGAAGTACTTCGAGCTGACACACAATGTAAGTGCAGGTTTAATTTGAAGCGGGGAGGAACTGGGGCCACCTCTGTCAGAGACGGAGGCTTGCTACTCACGTCTCCCGAACACGGGCACTGCAGAGACTCGTGACTGTCATCTCATCCATCATTAGCTGGCTGTCACGGCCACTTAATATAGCATTCAGATCTTTTTTTTGTCCCCTGTGGATACTTATTTCATTTAATCTGTTTAAGTTTGGATGCTTGAGTCACCATCCCTTTCAGTAACACTCAAGGTTCTAGTTTTTACAGAAGAGCCGTGGTTGGAAAAACACAAACCCACAACACAAGTTTGTGTTATATTTATTTGAACACATTCCCTCAGTCTTTGCATATACAGTACATAAAGTACCCTGATGCTGTATATGATGAGTCTGAGTTGTAACCGTTATTTTGAAAACTCACCAAAGAAGATCTATCGCGCCACAGAATTCAAAAAATATGGGAAAGGTCACAAAAAAAGCTGGAACATCAAATGATAATTGCGTCAAGTTTTTAATCATTGTGAGTGATTTTGACATTTTAATTTCTGAAAGGGGCTTTTAATCTTTTCACTGCTCTGATGAAATAGGTAGTCAGTGATTCAGCTTACTAATGTAGCTGCAAAATCATTACTGGTAATACATTCTTGTTGGGAAATGAACAAACCATTCAGTCAGTGAAGCAGATCATCAACATAATATCGAGTCAGTATGATGCCAACTTAATGATTCTGTGAAAACTTCAGACTGCCGTCATTTTCTTTCAACTACTCTCTCATGTGCTTTTCTTCTTTTCCGAGCAGACTGAGGATGCCAATTTCTCACTCAACCACCCCAACCAGTACTTCATAGAGAGCCAGAAAGTTTTGGGTGGAGGCAAGGACATAAAGCGAGAGATTGACACTCCACAGAGGTCACAGGAAAACTCTGCTGCCAGAGGATCCGCTGCAGTGCGAGAAGCGTCAGTAAATGCCGAGATGACAGAGGAACTAGACTCTTTCTTCCAGGACGCATGATGTTTTTTCTCTCTTGTATGCGTTTAGATATTGCTTACCTTTTTTGTGAGGGTTGAAAGTTGGATGCTGGTCTACGTTGTGTCTTCAATTAAACCTTTCACTGTATCTGACATGATACAAGTTTAGTATTAGGTTTTAAGTTTACTTAAAAGTTCATTTGAACCTTTACGTGATATTCAAAACTTAAAACTTGATAAATACCAAACATAACAACAGAAAAAAATCATTCTTGACCTCCCAGCCTCACAACATCATTATTTTGCTGTTTAACCCATGTGTTAAAAGTAGTCTCTTGTATTTCTTATTATTTTTTCTGTCTCTGGTTTGAACCCTGTGAATACCCAGTCCCAGTGCACAGTGTTTGGCAGGGATGTGGTTTTGGGGGTGATGACTAAAACATTTCCCAGCTGTCTCAGAAACAATGTCATTGTATTTGCTGGCAAAAGAATGGATGAATGGTGGCAGGAGGATGGATGAAAATAAACAATTTCCACAGTTGTATTATGCTGCCTTGGAATATTGCCCCTTAGTGCACAAAGCAATTTATTCAAAACATACGTGGTCAGGAGATATTTTCTCATTCTTCCCTTGAGCTTGTGTTTGCGCAATAATTTGGGAAATGAACTCTGGAAGTCCAGATCCTTTTGTGCCACTGTGGCGTTTTTCTAAGCACAGTATAGTTATCTTTTTGCATTTTGCGTGATTACTAGTTTTAAATCCAATTAAAGACACTGAAGACTTTTATGAATGCAGATTTTTTCATAGGAAATATCTATGGCTGAAAAACCTCTTCCTGTAATTTAATGATTGTTAAGTTTAAATCAGATTTAGTCTCCGTGAGGGCGTCGCGTGTTTAACGAAAGTGCAGCTCTCTGCAGGCTTCAGTGTTTCAAGACTTTCTGACACATTGAGACCACACTTCATCACTGGCTCACTCTTATGTCAGAGCACAAACACACGGCCCGCACCGCAGCCGCACATCGCTGGAATTAAATTAGAGCTTAAAATCCAAGCATGGTGCTTGACATAGAGAGGATTTATTCACTATAATAAGGAAACTGGATAACAGCGCGCAGCCGAGCTGCTGTCAGCAAGAGACCCTTGATGTTTAATATTTCGCAAAGCATGACTACGTTTGACAAAGCTGGCACTTTCTTAGACTGTGGGCAGGCAGTTGACTAGGACTGCATTTATCTTCTCCAAATGGATTTACAATCATTAGTCATGAACTTACTTGCTTCCATTGCACAGTTTGTTCCTTTCCTGCACTCATTACATGGGGTAGAGGTGTTCTGGGGGCTGCAACATTAGTTTCACGAGCCTCCGATGGAAGCTGACATGCAGGGTGAATCTGTATGCATGCGCCGCGAAGCTTTTGTTGCAGCTCTGTGAATGCGTTGCCATCTCGAGCTCATAAATGCTGCAAACGTTGTGTCCTCAACAGATCGCCTGTGCTGCATCCGTAAACAAGCGGCGTTGAGTCAAATCGAAGCATTTGAGATAATGCAGGGAAATTACAGAGGTTCAAATGCATAAATAAATCCGTCAGTTGTCACTTTATGATGAGAAAGTGCAGCAAAGCGAATCGAACAGTGGTGCTGAAGACTCAACATTGACTCCATTGTACATTTCTATTCAGTGCGTGATGTTTGTCTTTGTCCTCTTCCTAATATAATTTCACCCAGGGGATCAAATGTGCAGCAGTTTGATTTGTTATTTAATATGCCTCACCAGAAGCTGATCAGGTTAATTTTTGTTTTCTATTTATTTTTTAAGGAATAGCTAACATCCCATAATGCAACCTTGTACTCGTCTCACCCTGGAGCTTTATAAAAATGAGCTCAATTTATTTGGTAACTGCTCATTCCTCATTTCAGATCTCATAAAAGGCTGTGTAGTCATGATGGAGTATTAACTTTTTTGTGGGAGGAAGAACAGATTATTTTGGGTCTTTAGTGGATTCCTGTCAAATTAACTCTACTGTCGTCACAAACTTTGCCCTCGCTGCACCGGCATCGCTGCTGCACAGGAATTAAATAAAGGGTAATTAACTTTTGGAACAGATCTGAGGTAAAGCCTGCTGGATGTTGAATTAGAAATATTGTCAAGCTACATTGTAATGCCCGTGTTGCTTAGTTTTATGTGGCAATGTGCACTTGAACCAAAGCTAAGTTTGTTGTTAGATTTAAGAACCTCAGTGTGAAAAGCATTTTATGAAGAGGGTAAAATTTCATTTCTTTATTCTACAGATTCACTGAAATGTCATCCGTGAGTACATTGTAAATACTCACGTTCCACCTCAGACTCCCTGTGGGATGGATTAAATGCAAAGGAAAAGAAAGCAGGACAGAAACTATTCTTGCCATCTGCTGCTAACCACAGTCTGAATGTTGTTGGAAAAAGACCCTGTCTGGGTCACAACACCAACCAGAAAACTAGTTTCCAGTTTTCTTTCATGATTTATTAGAATGTGGCATTTAGATAAGAAATTCTCTGGAAAAAATGATCATTACAGTAGAACTGTGACAAGTTCCAGGATTGATCATAGAAATTATATTACAGAATAAATATTCATAATAAAAGTACAATTCATTGCCAAACATTGTTTTGCCAAGATTAAAAACCTTAGTTGTCATTTTTCAAAATGCTCCTCTATGCACTGAAAGTGAATAGGAAGGACAGGAAAAAAGCACCGAACAGGCAGCGAGAAAAGCCTTTGTTTGCAAAACACTTCCTGTACAAAGAATCTAATCTCTCGCAGTGTTCGGTGGGATTTCGATCCATTCTTCTGAGCAGATTGTCTTCATCTTGTGACTTTTTATCTGCAGTCCTTTCTACAAATATTCCATTGGGTTCAAGTTGGCTGATTGTCTGGGTCATTATTCTTTTACTTTCTCCAGAACCAACTAAGTCGAGAGTTTTAGATCTTTCTCCCAAAGGGCCACGCACTTTCCATCCTTATCGCCATTGCGACAGATTAATGTCAAGAACATACATGGCTCCATTCATCCTTCCTTCACTAATTTGAACAGCTCTAGTCGCTGGTGCTTTTTCTCCATGACTATGCACAAAATATAATGTAATTAATATAATGTATAATGTTTCGATCACTTGATCACAGCAGCTAAGTACCATTATTAAACATATGGCTAACTGTTAATAAAATGAAAATGAATGCCAAAGCTGCCCCAGCTTTTATTATAGCACGTGTGAAAACATTTCCCTCTTTGACCTGCATGTTTTTGGAATGTGGATGAAAAATAACACAACACAAACAAAGGTGGACAAACAGTTTTTTTTTTTATTTTCATGAGGCCGCCTTCGGTTTAGATAAATATATTGGTTTAAACAGAGTGTAGCTGGAAAGTCAAACAGTACAAATAGGTGTTATCAGAGACACAATCTGAACCTGAGAACACAGCGCGGTGAGAATGCACCTGTTGGCATCATTCCATTGGTCTAAATCTGGAGATCCAGCAGTGTCCATTACCGTTTCCTGATGATGCTGTTTGGTATTGATCGTAACACCAGATGAAAGCATCATTCACACTCCCATCAGCATTTTGTCCAAATCATGGGAAACCTGGCAGTTTTTGCCACACGCAGTGTGGTGTTGGTCTCTCAGTGATTAAAAGAATGTCTCTGTTGTCCCCATCAACGTCCCCTCACCAAACCCCATCCCAGTCGACTACAAAATGTCCTGCAGCTGTATGTAAACTCATCATTATTCCCCTGGGCATTGTCTCATTAACCTGACAGATGTGTGAGCCGCTGCTTATGTGATTAACTTTGCTCACAAAGTCTTCACTCTTTCTAAGCTTCACCTGCAGCCACGCCGTCGCTTCCTGTTAGACTTTATTGAACAGAACCGGTGAATGAAAGAGCTGCTAGAAACGTCCCTCCTCCAGCTTGCTTTGGTAAACAAGTTTTGCACTGGCAAGACGGTTGTACCCTTCTTCACATTGTTGTGGATCAAACTGCAGCTTGCCTGACCGAGGAGGGAGTTTACATTTGCATCTGTCTCTGCAATTATTTTTCCCATGAGTTATTAGAGCTTTGAAGACAGAATTTAATGAGATCATATTTCTGTATATTCAAATTTGACTTGAAAATGACCTGCATCTCATTTGGATGTATTTTTCAGTTCTGTACTACCCTCTGTCTTATTAATTGTGTCTGAATTAATGTATGTTCACAACTGTAGAAACTATCACAGCGTGAGTTTAATCACATTTAAATACCAAAACCCATTTTGTGTACGTTCAGTCTGTTTCAATGAGATGCAGTTGCATGTGTAATCACAGCCAGAGAAGACTAAACATTTGATCTTTTCATTTTTTATATATTCAGGGTTAATTTTTTATTAACTTTAGTTAGATTCTGAATGAAAAACAAACAAAAAAGAAACAATAGTTAGATATTGTTTGGGGAAACAGTCATTTCTTTTCTTTTGGGGAGATACTTGACACAATCGGTACTATTGTCATGTCTGTTGTCAGTTATTATGAAGCTGTAGTGCTCGGATGGTTAACTTAGTGTTGAGTGGTGAGTGGTTATCAGTGTCTATCTTCATCACTCAGCAAGAAAGAAAAAAAAGTGTTTACAAAAGAGACATAATATTTGATAAGACTTATTCAGATCTGTCACTGTACAGCATAGTGTGGAATAAATGTATTAACGACTACCTCTGACAATGATTCATCCTCTGTATAATTAATTTTGCTTTAACATATTACGCACTCCAATTTAAATTCCTCTGTTAAATGGCTGCTCCACAGAAAAAAAGTTTTCTCGCAGCCAGTTAAGTGGATTCTGTCGCATGTATTATAAACAAATGTGCGACAGTATGTGACACTTCAAATTGAAAGTGGAAAGCCACCCCCCTTGGTATTGGAGAGAAGCATGGAAGGGGGAACTATGGGATGTTGGAGGGAGACATAATAGCCTTGACAATCAAGCAGCTGAGTGCCTGTCCTTTTTCCCTACTGGGGGTGTTGGTGTAGACAGAAGCTTGCTGATAATTCATGAGCTGACACAGAGTTAGCGGCCTGAACAGACAGGAGATACGAATCTGATGAGAGATGATGAGAATGTGAGGAACCAGACTTAAGTGCAATCCCCTGGATTTCCTTTTTGACACTGATAAATTGATGAGCTGGAGTTCACAGCAGTCCACATTGTTGCCCCCTGTAGACTGGTGCATAAAAAAATCAATTCTTTTTTTTATTTTATGTTGATACCTTCCTAAGGAGGCACATCTTGGTGAGTTCGTGCCAGACAAAAAGCTGTGGAAATGCATTTTCTGTCTCACAACATCCTGTTTGAAGATTTTAATGAAATATGTATCTGTATCATTGGTTAGAAACCATGACTTGCTACTATTAGACCCAGAGCCAGTGTGGATGCTTCAACTCCATGTCGTCTCCATGTAATAACAGCAAAGTAACGATCTGCCTTTTGGGCATTCGTATAAAAAATGTTTAGTGACAAAATAAACACCATAAAATGAGATGTTTCTTTCTTTATGTGCATCAGTTTCTGAACTACATTGCTGCTGTACTTGGATTTATCGTTGTGAGAACAAACTGTCCTTTGGGCCCTTCAAGTTGAGAAAAATGATTTGCCCCATTAAATCACACCTGCCATTGAACATTTATTAAAAAATAAATCACTTTAGAAATGATCTGTTTGAGTAGGGGAACAGAAGGAGAACAGGGAGCTCACCTCGCTCACACAGCTGCATTGGTTAATCTCTTTCTTATGGTTCATAGCTTCAGCACCCTTGGGGGACCTGGGATTTCTCACTACTGAAATGCATTTTTCATCTTCACAGGGTCTCCGGCAGCCCTCACTCGACAACTGCAGTTTTCCCAAGCCCAAATTTGTATTTAGTGTGGTGTCTTTGCTGTGGACAGCCATACATATGCATTTTAGAATTACAACCCCACAAAATGTTGTCAACACACTAATTCCTGACTCCATATTTTTGTAATTATGCTTCATATAGGTTTGCCCTTAAACCAAAGAGTCTGTGGATCAATTTAAACATGTATCATGCACAACATTTTTTAAAATGATAATAAAAGTTATTATATTTACAACAAAATGTACAATGCTGTCTTTAAACTCCTATTAAAATGTTGTCTCCCATTTGAACAGAATGTAAAGGACTAGTTTCACTTGAGACAAAGTGCTAAATCTGGCCCACAGGTTGCCACACTGGTAAGGTGAGGTCAGTGTATGCACATAATCAATTTCCACAGCTCCCTGCAGCAGCCTTTCAGGCATGGTACCACAAAAACAAATCAGCTGTAGAGGAATGGTTCGCTAATATCTGAGCATTGAACGTTTGTTAATGATTCAAAAGTTACAGCCCCAATACGAAAAGATGTTCATTTACCAGTAGTTAAAACATGTTAGCTGACATTCCAACATAAAATGGCTACTTAGTTTTTAGCTTTAATTTGTTGTTGTTTGAGAAACATATTTACTTAATATCAACAATGACCCAATGAGAGACATGTACTTAAAGATGAAAATATAGAATCACAGTATATGTGTAGTAGCATCAGCTAGCAAATGTTGTTAGTTTTCTCAGAATCAGAAATGTGATTGTTGTTATTAAGTAGGTTGTCACAAGAAATTTGTCTTGGTAAACTGGTGCAGAAAAAAAGCCATTAATACATGTGATGTAGATACTCAATGAGACTTGCAGTGTAAAAATAGCAGTACTGCATTTGCATTATTGTGGCACACCTGGTCCGTGGGGACCTGAGCCTGTCTGCTGATGCTTACTGTTAAATCATTTGGGAGGAAAATGATAAATGATTTAATATGATGTGATAAATGTAACTTCTAAGAGATGAAAAACAAAGAACGTGTGGTGAAACATAAATAAAAGTGAAATAAATATGGGCTAAATGACAAATTTGAAACTTGGTGGAAAAAGAAGAAAAAGAACGAGAAGACATTCTTTATTGATCCATTTTGGGAAAGCCTTGTTGGACAATTGCAAATACTGTCGATGATGCACTACTACATGGTTTGGGTGTCTTGTCCAAGGACATCACGGCATGTGTCCAGGAGAGACCAGTAGTTGAACCACCAATCCTCAGGACTAATTTTCTCATCAAATGTACTCACATTGAATGTGGCAGATTTAGCCCATTTGACAGTAGCTAAAACTATTAATAGTTATCATTTAGTCACTACAAACCTCATGCTGCACAGTCTCACATTCACTTACTTGTTAGCATAGAGGGCCCATTAGCTGTTGACAGTTATTGCGAAAAAGCACTGACTGTCCTTTGCAGACATGTGACAGATCTGATGATGTTTTCTTGTTTGGCTATAAAGAATTCTCTGTAGAAAGTGCAGACTCTTGTCATACAGCGTGCTTTTCACTGAAGTACCCTGGGACAAAAAAACTCAAACATGACCTTGACTGACAGGCAACCGCTGAATCAATAGCTGGCCGTTTCAGTGTGAGCTAGATGACTCACCTTGAATTCAACAACTGTGTAATATTTCCTTTGATCGGAAAGTAGATACAATCCAGGCAAAACAAAAAAATTCACTTGGGACGTCCGCAAATTTTGACAGCTACATTACAGTCTTGCCCGTTGGAAGCACTATCCAACATAGCGTCTTGCATTGCAACCCGTGGGTGAATGACAACCCACGGGTTGCAAATCTTTGATGTACTGTAGCTGAATGTACTTTCCACCATCAGCCATACTCATGTGAAATAATGACTCAAATTTAGCTTACCTTAAGAACAAAGCTGTAACAAGCAGCAGTGAACGGGACGGAAAAGCGTTTCGAACATAAAAGGATCTATGTTGAAGTAAACAACAGCAACAACCATTTACAAACACGTACGTTTACGTTCTATCACATGCAGGTTATAAATGAAAGAAACATCAAATATTTGATCATAGATTTTGTGTTGCATAATATTTTACAAACCATCAGTGCTGTGTTTTGTTGCTCCAATGGAGTTTGAGTTTGTTTTAGAGACTTACACACAGAAATAAACTATACATAGCACATTTAGATCTTGTGTAACATCTATTATGTCTGTAAGCTTACTTATTTAGATTAAGTGGAAAAATCTCTGTTTGCTTCTGCCTTTTTGCCCAGTTGCCAAGAGAATTTTCTGTCTATTTATAAAATATTATTTGTATGTATGCATGAATATAAAGATGTATATAGTTTATCATCTGCATTATGGCTGAAAATACTCTCACTTGTTATATATATATATATATATATGTCTGAATATATTCTCTCTACTCTACTGCTTGTTTGAAACTTTCGCAGAGAGCTGGCATGCACATGGAGCACAAATCATAATAACAGCTATTACATTTTATTTTTTTTGTGTCAAATATCATATGGGTTACATTAAAATACGCTTTTACAAGCCAACAAATATATTGTGCCTCAAACCAGCACAATATTTGTGAAAATGTTTTGAGGACTAGAGGACTTCATCAGTAGAAAACATAATTAGTACAGTTCACTTGATTCTTAGTTTATCCAGACGCACTCTACAACACATGTCAAAACTCATCATCTCTCCCAAAATAGCTCTAATGAGCTGGAGGGCAGGCTTTTTTGCAAAAGTAAGCTACGATCAGATAAAGTAAACTGTCTATAGTAGCACACAACTTTCTAAAAACTGCAGCTCAAGCTATATATCCTCACCCTCTGTCACCTGGCTTCAATCCCAGCCTGCTGTCATAGGGGAAACAACATGAAAACCATCAAAACACCTCAAGGACTCTGACTCTGCACACCATTTCATCACAAGTGCTACAATGGTGAAGAGACCCTTTTAGACTTGGGTGATTATAAGCCCTCATTTTCTATTCTGGCTCATCAAGCAGCTGTCTAAACAGAGCTGAGTTTGCTCAGGTACCGCTTCCTGGCTGGGGGAAATGCTGTGTGTTAGCGTTATTACCATGCACTGTTTTGCATCACTGAACATTTCTGGGTACTCGCCTAGATCCTGACCCACTTTGGTGTCTTTGTGTTTCCAATATTTAGATCAAGTGATATCGAGGAAGATAAATGCCATGCTGTCTGACAGGCTGTGTGGTGGCTATATCATGGAGCAAATGAATTAAACAAATGCCAGACTCAAGGGTGGATGTTTTGAAATGGATCTGCCGTACAATTGAGCAGATTCATGTATAAAAAAAATAGGTTTTCACCCAAACAGATAAGAAATGGATGGTTTTCTGCAATAAATCTGACTCTTTAGCTCTGCAGGCTGCAAGGAGCTGTGCCGTGTCTGGTTTATGAGGCTATCGATTTATTGTTCTGTAAATCAAATACGAGCAAACAAATTCAGAAAGAATGCATTCGTTTAAACAGTGAGATGATTGTATTGCTTCAATCAATCCCAAGTGTTAATCACTGAACCATATGTGGAGCTGCAAACAGCCCCATTCATTACGACTACTGTTCTGAAAATGACATGAGGTGTGGGATGTGAATGACTGCGGCAGTATATTCCTGCAGCAGGCACGGGTTGGTCTCATAAAGTAGCAGTGACATTTGGCCAGAATGCCTGCAGTGGGCATGACTTGCTTAATGAACTAACATGTTCATGTTGGCAGCACATAAGTGAACCATTTATTAGTGAGTTGGGAATAGATGCAGGGTGCAATTGGGTTGGTAATGACAGCAGCTGCCACATGACAATGACTCTCAGCACAGCAAAAATAAGGTGGGGACTTTCCATTACCAAAATTAAGTCTTTTTACTTTGGTCGATAACATTGGCCACAGTACAACATTTTATAAAATGTAAAATGCTAAAACTGAACAGAAGACATAATGCTCTACTCTTCATCAAAACACAAGCAATAAAATACCAAGACTTGGTAAAATTCTTCTTAATTTCCCTCCTAATAATTAAAAAATACAAAGAGCTAGAACAACTTTAAAAATTATGAGAATTTCAATAGCAGGGGTTAAATTATGGAACACTCTAACAGAAGAAATAAAAGAAAGTACCAATAAAAGAAAGTACCAATATAAAACAGTTTTAAATAAAGTATAAAAAACACATTTTAAAGAAATATAAAAGTGAAGAAAACAGGTTTGTTTGTTAAGCTAACACTAAAGGTAAATAAAACGAATGTGATGTAACTGTAATATAATGATGTAAAATTCACAGGGGTAGGCCAAAATAAGTGAATACTTCTGCCTACTCCCCTTCAAACCCCAAAATTGAATCTATATTATGTAATGTTTGTGAATGCACATGTTTGAAATAAAAGATCACTAAACTAAACTAAACTAAACTAAACTAAAACGCATTTCTAGTCTCAGAAGCTGTTCTTTTCTGAAGACATGTTTATATATCAAAATAAAGAATAGTTAGATGCAGTAGTATAAATGAAAAGTTTTATTATCCGACAGCAATGTGACTGGCTGATGTCTTCACAACACTTTACAACCTGCAACACAAAAGAAGAGAAAGAAACTAAAAAGCTGAATATCACAAAAGAGCAACACATGAAATAATGGCAAAGAAGCAAAGTGATATTTTTTCAGCAAATCTACCGTTCAGGAAAATGTGTTTATTTCTGCCCACTCACAAACCTAAACAGGAAAAGACATAAAGACAATATATGATATATGACCGACAAGTGTGAAGTTCAGCTATCTTTGTGTAAAGTAAAAAAACAAACAAACTGAATTTCTATCTCACATATTAACACAATACACCGTGTTTAATGCCAATAAAAAAGAAGTCTAAAAACTATAGTGGATTTATGGATGATTATGCAATGGGCTATTTTTTAACTGTACCATAACTAAAATAACTGCCTGTCTGTAGCTTTATTGTGTACATAGGAGTGGTTTCAACCATTACCTGTCTCTCTGCAAGAAAGCAAAAAAGTCTAGTCTACAATCTAGTTAGTATGATAATTTGTTTGGCTATTTACATGACAAACATGTCATCATGTGTCTGAGGATATATGATAAAGGACACTGTGTCCTTGAAGGGCAGTAGTTTGTGTTTAGAGCGAGACTTTGAGCCCTGGGCCTGACATTTTGGCTGTTTGTGCATCAAATATAGTACAGTAATTCCCCTAAATCCACTGTCTGTCTCTTTATGGATCCCCCAGTTAAAATCTGTCAACATGCATCTGACATCCAGGGTGACATTCTGCATGCAGATGCAGCTTTTAGCCAGAGACAATCAGCTCGTCCTTGAGAGGGAGACAGTAGGTGATAGACCTCCTCTTTCTCACCCCAACCTCAGATGAGCTTTCACTGTCTTGTTAAGAACAAATAGGTGCAAATATTTGACAAAATAGGGCACTAAGTGTTAACGCGAACAAGCATGCAGCCATCATTTATTTATTCACACAGTTGTTGACTAAATTAGTGAGTACAGCGTGCTGCACATTTGAGGATGCCTCTCTCTGTCTCTCTCTCTCTCCGAACAAACAGATGGTATCGTTACATGACTGCAGAATGTGTTGGTGTCGGCTAAAGTTGCGCAACCTTTATTGTCACTCACGCATATTTATTCATAACTTTTCTTCTCTTGTTACTTATGAACACTTAGAAACGAGTACATTTCAAAATAAACAAAAGTACATTCTGAGACACTGAAACTGAAAAATAATACAAGGTCATTATCCAGACATTAGCTTAGCTTAGCACGAAGACAGGTAGAAACAGCTAGACTATTCTATTTAATAGCAACTCACAAATTCACTATGAAACTATTTATCTTAATATTCCCCAACGCTCAAAGAATAGAAATGACGTTATGGTTTCGTGGGATGATTTGCTGTTTCTTTGCACTGCACTCAGTTGAAACTCAGTTATTAGCCTATAACACGTGTGAATGAAACTCACTTGGAAACATTTTTCTAAGAGTCAAATAGTCAAGTAAGCAGAAACTAATTTGGACACTTATATGAACATATATTACTTGGAAGGTCCAATAAAGTTTTGTTTCTACTAACTTCTGCTATTGTTTTAACTTTAGTGAAACAGCTTTGTGTAGAATAAGATGTAAAACGCACAACTACTAAGACGTTCAGATGGTCCAAGAACATTTCCTGTTGAAGTATTTCTTTCTTTGGCTCCACTGGACTAGAAGATAAAAGTGTATCGATCAAAAACACAGGCTAAAATAGATTTTAAAACAGATTCTTATCAATATTTTCAATTCAAATAAAATAAGTAAGTAACAGGTCTGTAACAACATTGACCCCTTACCGGTGAGGTGTTTGTCAGCCTTTTCCATCAAGTAGCACCACTGTTTGTCTCAGAGTGCATATCTCCGCATGCTATAAAGACAAGTTAATGTCAACAGATATCATCTTTACTTTTTCACAGGAACAGATGCATTCACTAAATCGAGTAATGTGTACTATATTAAGAGAGTTGTGTCTCCATAAACAGTTTTGTCAAAGGTGATAAACTTGGACAACCTGCAAAACAAACAGCTGCCAGTTTTCTTTTTTTATTTTGCCCAAGGCTGCACGCCAGGACTGCCTAATGGACAACAATCACTGTGAACCCATAGGCTAGCTGCAGAGATGTTTAAAGGGGTGCAAAGTCTTTAAGCACCTTATACTCTGTTCTTTGTGCAAAACAAGAACAATCCACTGTAACCTGAATGTGAGAAGAGTTTAATCAGTGGCATTCACTTGAAAAAAATGCATCAACATCCAGAGCAGGCTTTGGGATTTCAGCTCTTGCTTGGTTTTGAACTGGCGGCCAACTTGTTATGAAAATGGATCTTAGAATGCTTCTGGCGAAGGCTGCATGGGAACTACTGGCATCCAGAAACATTGATCACTTCCAACACATAGATGCAAATAAACACAAGACTGAGTTATAAGCATATTATGACATTGTTCTAATAAACATTTAAATAAAATGGAATTACATTTTCAATATCCAGTATTCAATATTCAATCAGAATTGTATCCTTGCCAGTTTCATTACCTCGTCACAAAACTGGACTGGCAGTTGTCCAATAATGGCAATGGTGTATCCCTCCATCAGTGGTATGTGTTCTGCTTTACTGCCATGTTCCCTGAAATCTTATTTTATACAAATATTTTAACAGTACATTGCTGGAGTTTCTGATTTTGCATTAGCTCAACACAATAAATCTGCATGTGATCAACTACCAATCATTCCAACTTTGTACTAATGAAAAATGCAGATGGCTTTATTAGCTGTTTTATGGAGAATGAATTCTACCTACCGAGCTACTTTACCGATGAAGGACTGGAACGTGTCCGATGACTGAGAAGGATCATCAGTCCTCTGGTTTCTGATAATTCTGCCCTGTAACGAGGCACAAGATGCACAAAACGTTTCTTGGCAAAAAAGGCAATGAGCGCATGATGAAAGTCAATATGACAATACTGCAGCTCAAGGTTATACTGAAATCAGACTGTTGTAATTGTACAATGCTACTAAAAAGCATAGTGTAGCTTTTTAGTAGCATTGTGTAGAAATATCTTAACCCACTGCATATCTCTTCTGATTTGGCCATCATCTGTGAGATAAACCTAAAGCCAATAACTTTTTGAAGATATGAAGTGTATGAAATTAAACAGTTTTAGATAAATTAAAACATCCATGTTTTATCAGAGTTTCTAATTTTAAACTTGTTAATTGTGTTATAAAGTTTAGCTTAAAGGTCCCTAAGTAAATACATGGTTAAAGAGATAGATAGATAGATAGATAAGTAATTCTTCATGCATATATCAGATTTTAGTATTTATGTGTTACAATAGTTAAAAAACAATTGTTAGGAATATTCATGACTTATTATTACATCTGTACAGCGAGGAGTTATCTATAGTTCCAACATAGCAGTTGTTGTTGCTGTATTTTACAGGTTACTTTGTTCTTTTTTTGTATTATCAGCACAAATGTGCAATTAATGTGTTATGCTGTTGAATACATTTTCAAAAAGAACTACACCTTTGGAAAATGTCAGTAAAGCGCATGAATTATGAACAGGTCAGCAGCTATTTGTCCATAGGGATTAAGTGTAGCTGTATTTGCACAGCTCAAAAACATAAATCTGATTTTAAGAAAATACACATGTGCTGGTTCAAAGTAGATTAGTAGAAAAAAGTAGAAAAGAGCAAAAAGGAAATGAAAATGTTATTAGCCTACACTAAATAAAAACAATACTTAAAATTAAAACTTAAAAGTTAATTTAAACAATGCAATAAACATTGTAATTATATATTAAGTTCTTCTAAAACGTCAAACTTCTGTCCCCTGACAAATTTACATAATGTATATGTGTATGTATAATTCAGCTTTACATGCACATAATTCAAGCCATGCCACCACTATTCCACTGTTCTCCTACGATTAATCATTTTTAATACCATTGCAGTTTTTAATAAGTCTTTGTTTCCTTCACACCTTTTGTTACATTAACTGCATGCCTACACTTTATTGTGTTTTTAATGAGCTGTCACGGTTATAAAAAGTGTGTACTGTATCACTTACAGCTTTAATGGTGAGTTCATGAGAATGTGCCGCAACATGGAAATTACATTTCAGTCCTTTATGCACAGCGTTCATGTAGGAAGCAGCGAGACAATATTGCGTTTATTCACACAAACTGTTAAGAGTCAAAGTAAGCAAGAAGTCTTTGTTTAGTGAGTCTGATTAAAAAGAAAAATGTTAAAATGAATCATTACTGATAACTAAAAATGACATTTGCACACACACACACACGCACATGAAAGAAGCGTACTGTAAGTCAACACACTTGTCAAATATAATGCTGACCTGTTACACTGCTCACTGCAGTGATCAGATTCCACCATGGTATGTTTCCATATCTGTAAGAAAAATACAAACAATGTGATAAGTAGGTCAAAGTTATCCAGCACCAATAATAATCAAGTAGCCTATAACATTGACATGCGATGCTATATCCATGTAATGTATACAACATTATAACATTATTGCATTCCATCACTGTGAAAAAAGTAAACCAGTTTATACCAAGTGTTATAATAAACAGGACAATTTATTAGGAGTTTGAGCAAATTTTTGAAATGTATTTATACCACTGATGTGATGGTTAGTTTGCCGAACCTTATTTTAAAGTTTTATTAGAATTTATTATTTCATTTATCCCAGTTTAGCTGAATCTAGTTAGAGAAGTGAATAGATTTAATTAAACAGTGCATTTATTTGGTGTTAAAAGGGCAGGTTTACTTTTTTTTAAGTGGAAGTTACCATTAATTAGTACTATTATTAGGTTTACCTGCTTAGTGTTTAGTCTTCCTTTCAGCCCCGTGATCTACACTCTTAATGAGAGCCAGACTTCAGGTGTACTAATCACAAAAGAGAATTCAAATTGCTAAATGGACTTCAACTTTGATGTTTAAAAGCACGGAAAATTACAGCTTTTCTGGTTGAATGACAGAAATACATAAAAAGGGTTAGCAGAAACATTGAGGAGTTGCAGATTACAGACAGAGCGTGGTGTTTTCATTCAGCAATAACATAATATCAGATGGTAAATAGCAATATCTACGTACACCTTCTTTGCCCCATTACGCTCTTCACGACCCAGCTTCAAATGTTGAGCTTTATGGCATTATTATGATATACAGTATGAGGATTTCTTACCTCTTTTAACTCCATATCATTCTCACAGTCAATCAGTGTGTCTGTTTATTGATGTAAAACTTCAGAGAATGGATTAGGAAAAGAAATGTATTAGTTTCTAAATAAGAAATAAATAAAAGATTCAAGGGTGATTAAAGTAGGGAGATTAATTATTTAAGTGTTTGGTTTGGGACAGTCTCTTGGGCTTTCTTTATGAAATGCACCTGAAAGCAGATATTTTAAAAACAGTTTTAGAGAAAAGAACGGAAATGGTCTCATAGTAAACTGTTGAAAAAATTCATAGCCACCTATTTAGAAAGTCTTACACACTTCATAGAGGTTTATCTTGTTTTTATTAAATGCTTTAAGTACAAATACAGGTTACACACAGAACAAAGCACGCATTATAAATTAAACACTGTACATTTCTGATTGCTTTCAGTCCCAACATAAAAAAAAAAGTTTTGCACGATTGTAATCTCACATCTTATACCATTTCAAATCACAATATAACTTAGACTAACTTCAGACTGTATCAACTCTATTCATATAGCAAATCAGTTAATTAATAAAGAGAATCTTGGACAAGAAGCCGGATTTAGGTTTATTAACATTTTTGAAAGATATGTTTATGTCTTTAATTACTTTGCATTCAAATATTACATTCTGGAAAATTTTTGATTTTCATCTATTGCCTTTAATGGAGATTATTTGATCGTTTGTGTTCAGACTCTTAATAACTAATAATAACCAAAACTGTAATATGTCACGACCCGCGTAGGCGAGGTCGTCTTGGTGTGTGTTCGTGTGTCTGTGCTTTTCTTTTCAGGTGATTGACCGCCGGTGCGTGATTGCCTCGGGATGATCTTTACAAATTAAGCTGCAGTTAAAATCAAACAAAAAGTGAAGCCAGCACTACAGCTTCAAGAAGAAACACTCTTGTTTTATTTTTAATATTTGAAATAATCAATGCATTTGTGGAAAATAAATGTATTGAAAAAGCCAGTTAGAATGTCACAAAGTTACATTTTTGAATGAGTCTGGAAAAGATCCACTTACACCAGATGGAGCCTAAAGCTAGACCAATCAGTGAACTGTTGAGACAGGTGCTGGAGGTGGGAAAAGTATAATTTTGAACTCAATGTGTCACATTTGCACTGCTGTTTGGGCTGATTGAGCCAATCCGGCCAAAAAAGAATGACGTACAATGAACTAAGCAGGGTTTGTGAGCTAAAAATATTTAAAAATAAATAATGTTTGTCTTTCTGTGTGTTAACTGACCAGGCTGTCTGTGACTAGTACAGTAAATGGTTGACTTCACTGTTACACCTGACAACACCAACATCATTCCTCCTTTGTGTTGTTATATCTACTGTGCTCCCTGTTGCTATGGCGACACACATGTCTAGGAGAGACATCCTAAACTATGCCAATGCAAACAAGTTTCAAAGTGACATAATCTAGTCTAGATATTGTCACACCACATGATATGAAATGTGTGGCATGCCAGGGAATCCCCACCATGCCCGTGAAGCAGAAGCAGTATGTCATCAGCCAGTTTTCAACCTTGGCATAATTTTAAAATGTGTTTTTCAGATGCTGGAGTGTGCATTGGCAAATTCCAGGGTGCCGTATGTGACACTGATCCAGAGGAACACAGATGTGATGAAGCTGTCAGGTGGATGTCATAAGACAGCACTGTATTGTGCGGTGTTGTGTTCGGCTAGAGGAGCATGTTAATCTCTTTTCATTAAAGACAATAAATGAAAACTAATTTGTCAAATTCAGACACATATCGGATAAGAAGTTTAATTCCTTTAATCTGACACAGTTACACATTTTGGAGACAGAGATGAAGAGCATTCAAAGAGCTGATTCTCTCTTCATTTCCTAAATTCTATAGAAAATGCCTATAAACTTTGAATACGTTAATAAGGGTTGGTTTTGTAGTTTTATAAAATCGATTAGATCATTTTTATTTCACTTTCTGAGGGAGACAGATGTAATATTTATGTTACAACATTTTATGAGGACTTTAAAAAAAATGATCAATAGTTTGAAATTGGAGGTTGCATATGTGGAGCACCTTCAGTATCTACCATAGGGATGTTTTCTGTAGCCCCCTCTTGTCAGTCGCAAAACTGGGGTTTTGAGACAGGGACGGGTAGTCACCCACTCCTCCTCTGTAAAAACAGTGAAAAACACACGCTGCACTCACTGTGCTGATAAGGTTCATGTCACAAAGTCAAACTGTGAGCTCAGGTATCAAACGCTATGCTCTCACAACCCATTTAACCAAAGACAGGAAAATTCAAGCACACATATTCTAAACCCGGCAGCACATAGGCATTCCTCTACAGAAAATTAATTTGATAGGCTCTTTGCCCTCTGTTGGACCAATATTAAGATCCAACTCTCAGCAGCTCCTTTTCTTAGAGCCAAATTACATAAAGATGGCCACCTCTGCTGCATGGCACATTGCACAGCTTCCAAATAAGAAAGTGTTTATGGAGCAGAAAATCAAATCACTGCCCCCTTGGTTTTGGTGTAGTTCGACCTCAACACCCCAGTGCACAATTCATTGTGCTGAAAGTGAATGATCCTGCACACATGCTGTTGCAACCAGCTTATCTCCACTGTCATGTGACAACCTTGTAACTCAATTTTCTTTATGAGATGTTTGTTCAAACTGTAGCTCTACATGTTAACTTAATGGTTTGCGATTACATGTACCTTATTGGCCAGATGGTGTTTTGGAGATATACAAGATATATGTATTTTTTCTTGACAGCAGTCCAGAACAGCCGACAGCAACGGCCTTTCTGAAGTAAGCCTATGATGGCGCATATCCGAAAGGCAAAACACTCCATCTTTACAATGGGCATCGTTTAACTCCCTGAGCATCCACTGGCACATTTACTGTTCTAGTCAAATTCAGCTTGTAGCCAGGATGGTGGAAGGGGTGAACCATGCAGGAAAGGCTCCTTGTGTGAGGATGATTAGAAGTGAACTGGAACCACAAGGTTTTGCCTTCATTTCTTTGCTTTAAAATATATTTTAAATATCAGTGCAGCAACAGCCTGGATTGTGTGACCAATACTTTTTTTTGGTGTCAAGAAATATGTCTGCTAAGGACATTTCTAAACCCACACGTTGTTCACACATTTGACTAATTGCCTCCAATAATAAATGTACATTACTGTTGTTCTTCAGTAATCACCAGCTTAAAGTCATTTACAAGGATAACCCTAGAAAACAGTTCATCAGGCCAAAGTTTAGTACAACGCAAAAGTGCATTCTTACCATAGCTGTTGTAGGATTCATCACTTGTCCCATGTCCATAATTGTAATATTCTGAATTGCTAAATCAGACAGAGTGGAGACGTCACAGTCAAAACAAAGGCACACATCTTCATTTTTTTGGTAAATGTGCAAGGTTGTTGTATATTTTCCAGACAAGGCTGAGTTTTCTATGGTTTTATCTCTTCGTGCATGCAAAGGATTGGAGCTGAAATTTCCTTCACTTTAGAAAAAGACTTAAATTACCTCAAAAACAAAGATTTAACAAATGTTACTCAAACAGCACCAAATAATGTATTTGCTGGGGACTAACATTGCATGCTTTAGTGAGGATTGCTGGCAGCAAGATGGTGTATGCTGAATAAACTATGGGGCCCACATTGCTTGTGTTACTCACTGATGCGTTTTTATGAGTTTTTAGATGACTACTGAGCTTGATGACACAGCGGAATAAGCTGTATCAGGTTTTGGCTACCCTGACCTTACTGCATTAGTAGGATTGATTCATTGCTGGTTTTGGTCTTTTCACTGGATTTTTTAACAAATGAAAAAACAGTGCAAATTCATTGTGCAGGTAAAATTTTGTGACCGAACAAAGTAATTTACAGTAAATAATTGTAACTTATCACTAATGAACGTATGTAATGTTGTTATGTACAACCATCGTGATAGCTGGTCACAAAAAAACCTTTCAGTTGCTGATGGGGACTGAAAAAAAACGCTGAATAAGTGACAAAGCCTTTTTGTTTCTCTAGCAGTTGTGTGTAAATGTTACCTCTTCGACTGGTTGTTGTAGTTGTCCTCATAGGTTTCATAATTCTCGTCATCATATTCTCCTCCATATCCATCATCATAGGCCTGCGAGGAAACACACTGAAAGCATTACATTTGACTTGTCTCGTCTTCTCTATTCAATTTAACTGGTTAGAGATGAATGTAAAAACAATCAATATTCCGTCCCACGGGCAAAGTCTATTACTCTGCGTGATAATAACAGAGGAAATAGGAAAAATTCATGTCCAACAGATATTATCGATTGAGGTTTGCAGGGGAACATGTATCACAAGTGGAGCCAAATGGGCACCTCCTGAGCCTTCACCAGTAATATGGATCTCAACTATTGACAAGTAAGTAGCAACTTAGGAAACAAGCAAAAAAGACAGCATGTAACTCCAGTCATGTTCACTGACAATAAAAGTGGTTAAGACCAAACAGCATGTGGGACACAGTGCATTGGTATCTTTATATTACGGTTTGTATTATAGTCTGCCACCATATATTCCAATCGCTATGTGCACAGTGACCGCTTGTAATGTAATGTAATTGATCATTTATTTTTTAATTCAAAAGTTGATTGTATTGACACGTTGAGCGTATTGACGCAGTGCATTGACACATTGGGTGAACCTGGGATGGAATAATCAACCCTGGACGACTGCCCTCCAAACTGAACAAAACACCCTACTATTATAAAAGGAGAACAACCTGACTAAATGTAGCTTTTCTTGGCAAAGAAGGAAAGAAATTGTCTGCTGTGCAACTCCTATTAAAACTGTATTTGTCTCACACTGTTTTTCCTGAGTGTGTAAATCTAGTTAGTGGCTGTTTACATTTACAAAGAACTCTGTTCTCAACCCAGTAATTCAAGTAACCTGGTTTTGGAACAATTCAAGTAAACACTGTAACTTGGTTAGAAGAAACCCCAGGAGAGCTGCCTAAGAAGTCTCTAATATTAAATTGGATACTGTTGCATGTAAAAAGCTCATGTCTCTCACTTTATTCTTGTGAAACGATCCAGTGTTTACAATATAAATTCAGGATCATTACTTCTTCACCACGTATAAGACTGAGCAATACTGAGTTACTCTGTGTTTATCTACGATGGACTCAAGAGTTTATTGTCCACATGCTCCTTTCTCCTTTTTTCTTCACCATAACTTTTACAGTTTCAGTTGATTTGTTCTCTCTGACCATCCATCTGCCACAAACCTCACGAGAGCCAAAGAAGAAAAATGGTTAGAGTCTTGATACACTCATCTCAGTTTTCAAATATGACTGTGCACTCAGCAATTAAGTTTTACGAGCAGAGGCAAGTGCTTAGTGGACCTTTAGCCCTGGGTTTCGCTTTTCACCACTCAAGCTACGTTGTCTTCTTGTTATTTGGGAACATGTTCAACCTGAGAGAAAGCCTCCAGGCATGATTCAGGGTTTAAATTGTAGTGTCCTAAAATATTAGAGGTTCGGTATAGTTCTGTTCATAGATCTGTCTCAGGCTACTCCACAGAAATGGTTTATTCATCACAACATGGACAAAGGTTCGTGTGAATAACATCATGACTGGAAAAAGTGTGGGTTAAACAGTAAACATAGCTATTGTCTAATGGTTCGGCCTTGCTCATTTAAAGAGGTTTAGTGGAGTTTAAAGTGCTTAGGTTTCTTTTCCGCTGTGATCTAATTGCTCCTAAGCCGTTCCAAGCTTTCTGTTTCAAATCAAGCCGTATGGTACATCCACGTGTTCAGCTCCTTTTAAAGACATGTTAAATCAGCAAAAGATATATATAAAAGAAGAAGTATAAAATGTGGTAAAAGCTTCAGTGTAGCTTATGTCAGGCGTGGTCTCGACAGCATGTTATTCCTTCACGTTTGCCTGTAACAACAAAATAATAACATTATGCGTTAGGTGAGACTGCTTTTGATAATGCTTTGTGACACGAAGGCAGCATATCAGTGCGAAGAACATCGAGAGCAATAATGCAAAAGGAAAATACATTTACTGTGACACACCCTCCCTCTCCTGTGTGCTAATGCAGACTCAAGCAGCTCCTGTTGCTGTGTGGCTTTATTTGTGTGAATGTGAATTTGACTAAATTAAACTTAGGGATTATGTCAGGGATTAAGTTGTTCAGGGGATCCAATACTTTTACTCCTTTTCTTGTATGAGTCTTTCCCCACAAAAGCTGAGTCAGAGACCCACGTATCTCAGTAATTGACCATTTTGTTAGCAATCCCACATGACAAACTGCTCCACAACTGGACCGTAACCGTAGAACTGTAGAGTGATCATGGGATTCCTGTCAGAATAATGTAATGTAAAAATAAATCTTCAGTTGCGATGAAAAGAACAAAAGTACAGGAAAGTGAAGAAATGTAATACAGGTTTACTGAATATTTACTGAAGGACGAGCTTTCTCAACATTTAAACAACGTTCTTATAGGGCACAGGAACAAATGAATTTGAACTTTTCATAGCCCGGCACTGTAACTGTTTATTTACTGGAGAGACGCGCGTGTGTGCTCAGCTCATCCCGAGGAAGGTACTGATAGATATCTTTGAGTCATGCTGCTATTTGCTTCTAACACAGCAGTTGTTGGATTTATGTGTTTGAATCTAGAAGTTAAGCTGCTTTCTATAATAAACTTTAAAAAGAAAATCCTTTTATCGCCACTTGTATTTAATAATTTTCAAAAAAAATAAAGTTGCTAGATCCTTGTAATCTTGTGTAAGAGCAAAGTAATATACAGCACATGTTAAGGACGGTGATGTCAATGAACCTATGCTACACACACAGAATAAGAGCCTTTGTTTACTATTCCTGTTGTGGATAAACCACAGCAGTAATTTTGCTTCAGATTTATTGGTGCCCACTGATAAATTCATTTAGAAATAATGAAACTATAACAGCAGCACAGTGTTGGAGTGGTTTGAGTTGCTGCCTCACAGCGAGGGGGCCCCTGGTTTAAATCCAGACTGGACTGGGGGGTTTGCATGTTCTCCCCGTGCTTGTGTGCCTTCCTCCCACAATCTGAAGACACGCAGTTTACTTCAATTGGAGTCCTGGGACAATGGCAACCCGTTCGGGTCTACCTCTGCTTTTGCCCAGTTACAGCTGGAGTTTGCACATCGCGCTTAACAGGCTCAGCGGTTAAGCTAATGAATGGATTAAATTATATTTCTGTAAATGTCAATTTATGTTAATTCTATTTGCTTAAGAAGTTGATGAGATGTGCTATAAAAATAAGAAATTGAAATACTGTTTATTTATTTGATTATTTGTTACCTAAGGGCAACGCAGGCATTGTTGGGAAGAAGTATCTACTAAATGTAATGTATTACAAAGCCATGGCAATATGCTGTGTGTTCATCACATGTCTGCTGATATTAGTTTGGCCTGTAGCATACCCTGTATTCAGACTGGACAAGGCGACTACTATACGTATAAATAGACTGTCCACAAATTAATGAGGCTTGATTTGTCTAGTGTGACACTCATCTGCAAAAACAATTAACACCAGTCCTTTTTAACAAGGCAGAGAAAATAAATCAAATGTTAACACAAGGGGGGAAGAGTCCTCACTCAGTGTAATTAGGACAGCGAGAACCTAAAGGCCCTTAGCACTGTGCTTCATTATCAATTGACAACCTGTATGTCCCCTGACAGTGACTGATCTTCATAGGGAGCTGCCTGTGAATGCCTCTCCACACAGCAGAATGGGGAGGGAAATTAGATTTACAGCCTTTTGTCTTAGAGAATAGATGCTCCTGTGTAAATGCAATCAGCACAGATCCTTTGTTGTCTGTTATATGTACAAAGAAAATGAGTTTAGTTGTGAAACTACTTCTTTTTACAATGCTTGTAATTGTGTTTAAGTTATATTGGAGATAAGACGTATTGTACTATGTGCAAAAATTCTGATGACACCGCAGTTGGATTACGTTACTGACATTAAGTAATGTAGGCTAAAGAACAAGGCAAAGAGAAATCAGAAGGTTTCTCAGTGTTTATAGTATTATTTCATGTCTTTGCAGAGTTTATCGTTATGTGCATTCTACTTGAGGTTTTACTGCTGCACTTCATACATCTGTTTTCATATACGGGCAAGTTCTGCATGAAGAATTTCCATAATTAATATAACAATATGAACTCAAACACGGTATCTGAACCCATTGTTGCAACATAATTAGAGCAGATGTGCATGCTGTCCTTAAAGGTGACCTATGAAACTGCTCTCCTTTAAGAAATATATAGAACCACACAAATCTCACGCATCTTTTATGTTCATGAAATAGATACGGGGAGAATTTTTCCCCTTTTCAAAAGGGTGTCCTTTCGCTTTTTCCACAGTAGACAGATTAGACTTTTTTTTCTTCAAAGCCATCCAAAGCTCTGTGTTTAATCACATTATGGCATTTTCTGCACAGCCTTGGTATGGTTGCAGGGCTCAGGTTGAAAAACCAAGCAATGTGTTTCAATTTTTACCAGCAATTTGTACAATTCATGGTCTGCTGTGAGGGACAGAATCCCATATCACTCTCAGATTCCTCCCTTCTATCATCATCCCTGACATTAGGAGATAAGATTTGATCCAGATGGGATTTGATCTTTAACATTAAACTGAGGCCATGGTCCCAGTCTCCACAAAATACCATCAGTCACAACTTTAATCTTGCTCCTCTTTTCCACCTTTTCCCTGGACAGAGTTTTACTGATTACACTGAAATATCTCACTGCTTCTCTTTCTAGGGTATTAGTAGCATTCGTTTATTACATTTCTAGAAAGGTTTCATCACGGATAACAGCTGTCATTTTAACACTGCTGCATCGAGTTTATTTTCTATACTGGTATTTTCAAAGTCATAATAAATTACACAAAGGAGACGGACTTACATAATGAAAAATATTGTGCACAGCGAACAATCTAAAAAAATGTTTTTTCTGGAAACCATAAAATAGACAGTAGTGACAGTCATCTAGTTAGTTTAAGAGACACTTTTGTTTTGGTGTAATGGTAAAAGTAATTTTGATGTATGGACACAGCAGGTAACTTATAAACACATCTCCAGAAAGAATATCTGCATTTCACACACTGTTACATTATAGTCCATACTGTATGTAAGCTTCAGTTTGCACTGATGTTAAGTTTGACTGATGATCTTTGTCTCAAAGTGTTATTATTATTTATTAAAAAACACAAAAACAGCCTTGTACTTGTGTTGTGTACCTGTATGTTATATAGGATTAGCTTTGAATGGTTTAATGATCAGATGGTCTTAAACAATAAGTCAAGAGCACTTGATCCTAAATGGCCAGACTGACTAAATTGGCCTAATAATCAGCTGATCGTTAATCGTTAATCACAAATCAGAGAAAAACGTGCAGTATATCTGTCTGTGTGAGAACCCTGTGGGGCTCCTGTTACAATATGTTAATGTATTTCCTCAATAATGAAACCGTCAATGATCAGTCTTTTGATTAGGAGGATTTCATATGACACTAACTAACACAATAATGCAGTTCAACTATTAACAATATTTGTAGCTCATTCTATGGAGACGCTGCCTAAATTTGTACATATTCTACCCCTCAAACTCACTCAGTAGTGAAGCACTGTGATACACTTCCTTTGTGAATTGTTGCTATCCTTTAAGATGGACTATAATGTTCACTGTCACTGTATTCGTTTTACAACACCGACTGCCATGACACAATCCATTAATCACCATAGTCTCCAGAGGAACCCCTGTTACATGATGACCTGTTCGCCAGCAGACACAAAGCAAATGTTTGGGAATGGGAACATCAACCTCAACAGAGTAGGGAACAATAGTCTGTCGTTCACTTACTACACACAGTGACTTTAATTTACAGGATGCATAACTATATGTGTACATGCTGGTTATGAATAAGCAATCCTATGCAAATTGTTTCTGGCTGAAGATTGTATAATAACTTGTTGTGTTGACTGTGCATTAAAGCATGAGGCGTAATGCAAATTTACAATTGCACTGCAAACAATGGCTTCTTTGAGGGCGGCCTGGTAGGTCAATGGAATAAGCATCAGACAGGGCTGCAAAAGGTGGCAGGATCAAATCTCACATGCAAACTCCACAGAGAAAGGCCCCAATTACCAGCAATTACATTTAAATCAAACACCTCTTCATGCTAGTCTGTTAGCAATTCAACATTTCTGAATAAGCATACGCAACATGTATGTAACCATGTTAAACCTTTTATTTTCAAGACACTTTCAAGAATTTTGTGAGTGTTACACAAACTGGAGAAAATATTTTAGTTATATAGTGATGTTAACAGTAGGAGAACACCAACACACTTATCCTTTAAAGGAATTCATTTAAAGGAGTTAGTTTGGCCTTAAACTCCTTTAGAGTCACACCAGAACCACACTGCCAACATGGTTCCAGAAGTTATGAACAGGAGAGGTAGAAAAAAAACCTAAAATGCAATTGCTGTAGTGCTGAAGTGAAGCATATACGTAGCAGGGTGAATTTGGGGGAGAAAGATAAAGATGTTCATAAATTATGGAGCAAACTATGATACATGATAAGTACGAGCTTCCTTATGCTTTCCACTGAAGTTTTAAATCAATACCACCCTCGATTAGGTACAATTATGGACATTGTCACAGTATCACTTTTATGAGACAGAATGACAGCTTGACAGAGTCCATCAGTCAAACGGCCTCTAGAGAAATCCACACCACACTCCTACACACTGCAGCACATATCTTCCCAAAGACAAACACAGGATGTAGCAACAAAGACACATCTGCTGCCGCTGATCTATTATTGTGTTCCACTAGATTGGACAGTGCACGACTCTTGTAGTGGAATAACAGCAAGCATCTGCCTGCATCTTGTATACTCAGCAACTGAAAAAAACCTTGGACTTTACATAAAGAGGTCTTGGAAATATGCTCAAAGAAAAGTATGTAGTGTAGTTGAAGAAAAAAATAGCAAAGTGAGATATGAGGAAAGAAAATGTTCAGGACAAACTCATCTTTCCATAATCCCCTGGTCTCTGTGCTCCCACCCTCCTTTCCAACCTCCAATTACAAAGAGAAGAAATGCCTCGCTTTCTCACTCCTCAGAAATACACAGGCTCTACATCAGAACTCAATTTGGTTTGGTAATGAGACTGCGCTTGTGCATTTCCCAATGCAGACAGCCCAATCTTCAATTGCCAGCACACATGGGGGCTTTGCTTAGCAGGAAGGCTCTGAGGAAATAGGCTGGTAAAAGTGTTGCCTTTTTTCATTTGGATGAAACTTTGAGCTCACCTTGTGAAGTCTTTCCAAAATGACCTTGAGAAATTTCCAAGATCAGAGGACAAGCTTACTTTTAACTAGCGCCTTGAAATGTTTTTGATATGAATCTCTACAAGTGAACAAAGGCTTTTTTAAAGCACTGGTCAAGACACTAGCAACGGCTCCAAGTGGGAGATTCTGCTTTTGCATGTTAATGGAGCAGCTACTCTTCTCACAATGTTGTGACATATAATCATACAAAGGTGATTTACATTTGTAACCAATTTGGCACAGGTGACCTATATCACACATACATATTTTCTTTTAGTATATTTGTAATTTAATATATTTCCATCCAGGAAACTACTGGTGTTTTGTGTGTATTAATCAACAAGAACCCAGATTGACTTTTCTGCTGTTGACACTTTTCAGGTAGCCATTGGCTCATATTGATTTCACAGGAAGATAGAAATTTCTCTTATCTTGATTATCTTGATTCATGAATGAAGCCGATGTAATGTTCGCTGCAATGGATTCTTTATCCTAAGCTTATGATTTTAATTCTAAGACTAATGTAATTAAATCCAGAGGTTGCCTAGAAGAGCCAAAACATTATGAAATGAATACAATCCTTATAAAGTTGGAGTTAATGAATAAAATGTGTAATATGGTTTAATTATTTTCTACTTCCCCAATGTCCCGTCTCTCCTTTTAAAAAGAGAAAAGTGGTTTCAATAACGTCTGGTTTACACACAGTTCAAATAAAATTAATATCAGCGTGTGCAACGACAGTTGGACTTACGTAGTCGTCATATGATTCATGTGAGACAGCTAACAGCGGGGGTCTGTATCCTGCAGTCCCTGCTGCGCCCCTGGATCTAGGAGCTTGCACCTCCCTCGGTAAAACAGTCGTGGGAAGTTTGCTGTGGCTCATTGCTGGTGTCCCTCGAGGTGCTGCTGCACTCCTTCCTGTGCCTCTGTGCCCCCTGGTAAAGCAAACAAGCACACAAACGTGGCATCAATTTGGCAAATTACGGCAAATTACTTCGCCATATCTGTAAATAAGCTGTGTTGATTAAAGTGAAGTTAAGGCTGTAGGAATTCTGTTAAATCCCTCTTATTGCAGCATATGTGCAGGCAGTCTCTGCTGGTGGCTGTCGTACTCTATGCTCAAGTGAAACACAGGATTAGTACAACCTCTGCTGGCACTGGGGTAGATTGTGAAATGATCAGAGGGCTGAAGAGTGTCACTTTATGACTTCCTCTGTTCTGCAAACATGCCTGTGGGATGCAGCACGGTTATTTCATCAACATGATGAAGCAGTGTCATGTCTGTGTACAAAATCATGCCTCCATCCGTCTAAATCCACTTAATACACCACACAGGTGGCAGTCAACTAAATGGAGTTTTTCAAAAGGCGTGAAGACTTACATACCACAGTCTAGTAGGGACCTTAAGGCTGAAGGCTGTCCAACACCAGGACCGCATGAATACTGCAGGGTATGCAGGGTGGATTAAACATTGCAAAGCTATCTATTGTCTGCTAATTTATATTTTAACAGCAGCGTGATGTAGGTGGACAAGGATACCCTCTCTTCCTCTGGCACATCCTTTGCTAGGTAACAGCCTATTGTGATCCAAAAATACAGACACTCAGAGGGGAATTACTAGCGCATATTTTTCATGGAGATTTACAATAATCGCTTATCGTGGTGCCATAAGGAGTGAATCTGGGCAGGGACGTGGTGGCGGTGACTTTATATTGGGAGTGTCCCATGTTACTGCTGGATTTAGCTCATCCACATGTGCTGGCTGAATTAGACCAAGCCTGCCATGACAAACTCTACCTGCTTACTCCTGGGGGACTGGCATGGCTCAGGTAGATTACAGACAATTTGCTCCAAAAACCAAGTGTAAAAGAGGCTGAGGGAGGCAGGCGTTTGACACGAGCAGCTGTGCAAGCCAATCAAATTGTCTGTACTATTTCCTCTGTTTATGTAATACGTTTAGGTGTCGCCTGTTCTGCCCACGTCTTCAAACTTGCTTGTAATAAAACTGTTACTGATATATAAGTAAAGCTGTTATTAATCTTTAGGTTACACTGTTGGTGTATGATTATTTATGATATTGCAGTGAAAAACTAATCTCTGTAAAATGTACTGTGTTTCACATGTGTTTTTCTGTTATTACATTGGTCACATAAAGGGGAACTCCACGGTTTTAGTCGTCATGAGTAGTACTCAACCTGTAACAGTGCTCTCACACTCTGGAGGAGATTTTTCTTTTAGAACTACTTTAAATGTTTTTTTCTTTAGGAACTAATTCTAACAGGCCATTAACAATATCAGCTAGGGGACATTTACAAAACAAAATCACGGTATTTACATAAAAAGGAAATGGAGGACTAGTTATTTATGGTATGATTCAGTAAATTTTAATTAATTTAAATGAATCAAATAAATGTCTTGTGATTACTCATAATTACTATTTTATCAGAATTGCTTTTCCTTTTGAATTCTTTACAGATTCACTTTCCAAATCTTTGTTATTATGAAAGGTTCTAGTCTTGAGAAAACCTTTCATCTTTCATGTTTCAGAGGAAAACCTAACAATTCTTTAAAACCGTTTATAGGTGTACATGGTGGCTGTGCATATTATCATAAATGAACTGAAAATATCTTTCACATAATTATAACAATCAAATTGCACGTAACGTAAGCCCTTACTAACATAAATGTATGAGGACATTTTTTTCTCCTCAGTTACCAGTTTCTTTATTTGCTCCTGCTCCCAATTTTATTTGAAGCTGCCAACACAGACTCCCACATGCTGTTCATAGATGCATACTGTGTTCCCTGCCTTAACCTCACACTCGAGGTCACTAGTTTTCAAGCAGGTGACCAGTTATCATTCATTCATAATAAAAGCCTTTTCTTGCTGGCCAGTAACTACCTGGAGACCTGATGGTGCATTGTCTGTTTGAATGCTGCTGACGGCTTCTTGTACCACTCGTTGAAGGTGTTTTCAAGAAACTGGAAGTAGTTTTTGGAGTCTGTTTTCATTCACAAAGGTCCAACCAGTTCATTCATCATCAGCCCACATCATTACCTTTCTAACCTCTCCCTTCTACCTGTGAGTAAAACTCCTTCCCTTTGTCCATGAAGTCATCCACGAGTCCAGCGTTACTACCATGTCAAGTGTCCATAAAACCTTTGACAAGTCAGATATATATATATATATTTTCCGTTCTTGATGCTTTGGTTTGTGTTTTTCATTTAAATGGGGGGCGGGATTAGTCTGTTTCAAATTCAGTAATAATTCGCTCTTTACCGTGTGGATATTGCGGTTGCTGGTCGTACGCTCCTCCCCTGTGCACTCCTCCCTCTGCTTGACTCATCAGAGCCGCTCAACATGGAGAGCTCTCTCAATTGCTCCTGTCTGATCTCATCATTGTAGTCCTGTGGGAACAAAATACACCATGTCTCATTAAAAACAATAAAAATCTAAAAAAAAACAAAACAAGGACATTTGTCTGCTGACTGCAACAGATGCTTGCAGCAGCAGCAAATGTCATTAGATTAAAATGATCTTGACACCCACTGGAAACACATGGTGTTACTGAGAGTTGAAGAATGATTCCTTTGTTTCTGATTAGACACAAAGTGCAGGAGAAAGATTAGTAATGCCCGTAAAGATAAAATTGCTCAAAAGAGCTGTGGATTCATTATTAGCATTAAGGTTGTTTGATTAAAAACAGGAACATTTGCCTTCCAGATGGCAAAAAGACTAAACGAGGACAAGATTTCTGAATCTTTTCACAAACTTTTATATTGAGATGAAGAGGGACATAAAAAAAGGAAATTATACAAAAAAACCTTCAGAGAAGGGAGGAAGACGTTCTCATTTTGTTTGCACACACACTATGTAATTGACAGTTTCAACAACTTCGTGTGGGATATAGTTATCTTGTGATTCGGAACCGTTTTTCTCAACCCATTATCAAACATGATACAGATGATTACACAGCAGATAAGGGAGTGGACAAAGCAGTATTCATTATCTTGTCATTGCTGACAGATAAACACGCCAGCCAAGCCAAACGGATCTGCTTACACAAAAGTGCAAAACGTTTTTTGTTTATGACCCGAAAGTAAAGGAGGCAGCAACTCGTGTCTTTAGTCGTCAGTGCTTTTGACAACCATGTTTTGTACAGTAACACCTTCGGCGTTTTTGACCGAAAAGGTCATTATAGACAAACGTTTTCATCATACAGTAAGTCTCCAGATATGTCAGGCAGCGCTGGAGTAAAAAAAAAACAATTCATCTTAGTCTTCAATCATTAGTGGTAAGTCTTTACAACCACAGAACGACTGTGAGTCCAACCAGTAAATGAACTGCACACTGATTTATGAGATATCATTTTGTCCAGAGTGCACTCATTAGTGAAAGACTAGATGGTGTAAATGCATGTTGAAGTTCTTACATATGCAGTATGATCTAATATTCTGATGAATTAGCATTTCACCTTTTTTTCCTTTACACCCCACTTCTTTTTCTCCTATGTGTATTTCCAATATATTATACTTCTAAAGCCACCCACACCACATTTAGTCATGTCACAGTGGAGTATTTGCCCACTCTATGATTTGCATATAGTTTTAACACTGAATAAGTCTATTTTTAGTTATTTAAACCTTTCATCAACACCAAAGATTGTGAAACTTGTTTATTGTCTGTGTGAATAATATCTCGTCTTGAAGACTCATTATCACACTGCTATGACACACAATTCATATTTTTCCTCAGGACCGTTTTGTGGTTGTGGTGGTTTGTTTTGTGGTTAATTTTTACCACCACGCATTGTTTTTTCTTTTACCATACAGATCAATTTGATAGAAAAAGTCCCTCTGCTGCTGGGTTTATTGTTAAGATGTATCTGTGGTTACCCTGAAGTATGACTATGTGATATGACAAATGTTGTCATAGCTAGTCATGGCCAGTAACTATGGTGTGTAAATTATGTGTGCCCAGTTGTTAAATTAATTAAACCAAACAAACTGCATATAATTGTATACTATTTATTATTTATAAAGTAGTCAGTGTAATTTTTACGATATTTAATTAAATTTAAATTTTGGCAGATAAAGTCATAACTTTGATCATCAAGTCTTCACTGGGAGATTTTTTTCATTTCATTTTCTTCTTTTGCTTCATGACAACTTTTTCTTTGGATTTGATTATTTTTAAGGATATTTAGCAGCAAAGGCCCTAAGCCATTATCACAACATTACAACCATGGTTCCCTGTACCCTAAGAACGTGTAATGTTAGCGGAATGTGTCACCGTGCGACTCTAATGAAGGTGTAGAAAAATAAAAAAGGGGGTGAATAACACATAAAAGATGTTTCAGTGTCACAGCTCCTGATGGAGAATAACAGGATATAATACAGGTGATGCGAAACAAAAGAACTACATCATGGAAGAAGAAGAAAAACAATGATCACAGTAGATTTCTGAGACATTTGACACACTGCACACATGCACTCCTCCTGTTAATGAACTAATAATGCCTACAGCGTTCTGTTGGTCTGAAGGAGATTGGCAGAGCTTTTAATTGGAAAGCTGGCAGCTTATCCAAAGTACAACAGATCAGCCAGAGCTTGTAAAGCTTGACTGTTGACAGAGGCGTCCACATGAGTATACAGAGATCAGCCTGTGCTCACTGAGGTGAATTCCGACCATACCTTGCCTTTCCCACAGCTAAAGGCAGAGTTTAAGGGATCTCTGCAGGAATCAGTCACTCTTATGTTTGTCTGGTTAGATCTTATGTTGTCATTTTTTGATGTTCACTGCAGGAGCAGAAATGAAAGAAATGTTAACTTCATATTTTTTATGGAAAACAATACACATAAAAATTAAGTCTGCATTTTTGTGTAATGAATCTCAGCGTATTTAATATATAATTAAAAGAGATGCTGTTGTTATTAACAAATGAATACATTTCGCCAACAGGAGTAATATAATAACTCCCAGCTTTTGAATAAGTATGTTGGTCTGTTCAATTATTTAAATGAGCTACAATTGTATTCCTTCAAACTTAGCTTTTTAAAAAGAACTCAAAAACTATAGTTTTTGTTATTAGTATGAAATCACTATTACCATATATCTTGTCAGATGTACATATGTCAGAAAACGCTTTGATCTCTTTGCAGGACAGAAGAAGAATTGTGTGGTAGTATCGTGTATACACACACAAAATGTGTGTGTAAATGTGTCTCATAGATCAGCTGCCACTAAGGACTCGTATCGTTCCCATCCATCTTCACGACCTCACAGTTGTCTCGTATCGGGTGATTGCAATCTTTCAGAGAAAACTCTGACGAAGTTCAAATTTTGTCTCACACACACAAAACCTGCTTGATGGGCAGAATTAGTTTAGTGTCCTTTCACTGGAGGCAAACCGGGTCAACGTGAACGTGCATCATCAGAAACGTTGACTCCTACTGTAGGCCAGAGGGGGGGCGATGAGATGACATTGGGGGGCGTTGAGTGCTGTCAGTCATCACCACATCATTTAAATGAAATTGTTCAGCAGCCTTGGGATGGCATATAATAATCTACCAATGACCTATGCGTGTGCTACATCAAGTGTTCATCTTTCTGAGCTCAGACCAGTCAGACTCAGACTTCCTCATTAGGATCGGAGAGATGAAACATTTGTAAAAATTGCTGCTACATAACTAAGTTCTGCATCATCCTGTTTGGCAAAATGTTCCCCTCTGCAGTTTGGCTCAAGATGAAGGCCTTAAGCTCAAACCAAGCGCGTCTAACTCTCACATATACACTATATAGTTTCCCACTGATTAGGCTGCATTTTTCTCTTTTATAAGGTGCATAACTCTGAGCTGACAGCACATTTTCAGTAGTTAGATTCTGCTTCATGGCAGAACTGAGGACTCCTGTGAGGACAAGCTTTGTCTTTCTGCTCTCAGTCGTTGCAGTGACTGATAAATATGAAACTGCACTTCTGTCTCAGGAATAAATGAACATATTTTACACTAATGATTCATGTTAAACTATCATTGAAAATACCCATAAAGCTTGTTTGTATATGTTTGAGAATTATAAGAAAAAATCAATTTCTTCATAATGCACAAAGAATGTTTTTCATGCCAGATCAAATTTATTTCTTTCTTTTGTTTTGTAGATGTGAACTCAGTAGGAGCTCAGTGCGAAGGCAGTTTTGTTAAATTATAGGGGTAAGACATTTATTCTCAGACATCATGGGGATATGCCACATTACAATCTGACTTCTGCTGAACACAGAACCCATTTAAGGTTTTGTTCAGAGATAGATGAGAGAGGAGTACAGTGAACGGAAGACATAAGCACTGCACAAGTTGCTGCTCTGTTTTAAGCTTCAGCTGCAACCAGCAGCGCAAGTCACTTAACTACAGATGTGACATTGTAGGAGGCAGCTACACGTCTCTGTGATTCTATCTGCTACTTTTGTTTGGTTTCTGAAGCATAATGTCACATCAGAGGCGTTAGACTGGCCGCTGGAGCATTGTGGTTTTTCCTAGTAGGTCAGCACACCAGTGGGATTAACACAGGCATGTTTTTAGTAGGGTCTCTCATTTCTCCCAAGCTATCATGCCACTGGTTCATTCTACTGCAACTGAAAGCGAATGAATGTAGCTCCCCTACTACACTTAATTCCCAAATGAAATGAAGAAAAAGAAGAAGAAGAAGAAGAAGAATCCACTTTATTGATATAATAAAAATTTGTGGGTGACTCAGCTGGGAATCGATCCTGCTATCTCTGCATCCCATGCTTCTGCCCTAACCACTGAGCTACCAGGAAATGATTTAAATATTTTAAGTGATTTATTATTTCCTCGCTAAACTGGCACCTACACTCCCCAAACTGCGAACTGGCCACTGACTCTATTTTTGAAGATTCCGATATACTGGCTCCAGCTTCTAGGCTCAAGTAGTGTGAACCAATGCTGACTCAAGTGCCATCCAGGATTTCATCAATGCTCAGACACTCCCACAGATCCCTGTGGAAATGTATTCAGATATACAAGTAAACAGACTCTTATGTATAAAGTCAGAGCAAATACAAAACTTATGCATTGCCAAAATTAAAAAAGTTGTGAAATCCATGTTGACAGTTTATATTTAAACTGATCTCTACAATCACCCTCTCAGTAATAAAATAGAAGTAAAAAAAAAAAGATAAACAGACGCACACACCTGCCATCTCCCCCAGCGGCAAAAAACATCTGTAACTATTGATACAGACAGATGCCTTTTGTGTTACATTATGCGCTGTTTAGTTGCAAATTTGTGATTTCCCTGAAGCATTGAACATATGCTATAAAACAGCACATGCAGATTGTTGTGCTTTTAAATGGACAAACGGGGGCGGCAGGCGCGTGATGCGCAGGCGGGTCGCGCCGGTGTTCAGTCACAGCAATGTTTTTGGATTATTGTCAAAAAAAGTTGAATGGATAAGAAGACGCACCAAGACGGTGCAAAAACGCTTCTGATTAGATTCGACTTACAATTATATATTTCTGGGGAATTCATATTTATTTTAAAGGCTATAAAAGGACAAACAATCAATTGGGTTTTACAAGTACGATTTTCAGAACATAAAAGTTAGGGGGGCAGCAGGAGAGACGAGGCTCTATAGCAGAGGGGCAGTGCCCCCCCTTGTTTGTCCCCCTGTAGATTTGACCCAGGTGTATAGCAAACTAACTTTAAATGGACAAGGACAGAAAAGGGGGCAAATATAATAACTTAAGTTTTTCCTTATGGATGAGAGACTGAAGACACTCTGTTGGGGGGTTTGCGGGGGGGAATTCAGTACTAAAGTAATGGATTGCAGAAATTACATTTGCTTCAGTTGCATGTTGAATCTGTTCATCAGAAACCACAACTATTTTTTTTATAACACAGTATTAATGTGAGAATTTTAAGTCTGTGTGTTATAAAATAACTGATTTAGCTTTATTTTGAGATTTCGGTGGAGACATGCCATGAGATTCAAAACCTGTCAACCTGTTTTTTGTTAGTATAAAATAAGAAAAGATAAGAAGCTCCAAAGGTTACTAATCAAGCCGAAAGAACTGAAATTCTCTGAGTGGTTAGAGGTGAATATCGCTGCACTGCTGTTCAATGACACTGAAAAGCACAAAAGTAAATCAACAAAAAACACACCCAAAATGCTCCACAGGACAGACTGGGGATTCTTACTGGACATATTATATCAAAAGGACTGTCTCAGTCACGACATGTGCCTTAGTGTGGTTATTTGGCACTTTGAGTTACAATGGCAAAGTAAATCACTAAAAACCATATAGTATGAGGTCACAGGAAAGACTGGGTATTCCGATTAAACACATTATAAATCAAAATGACTCGGTTAAATTGGTATTTCAGGGGAGCACCTTCATAGTTTACCCAGGAACTTCTGGTTATCTTTAGGAGTGTAGCTTGTCACTGCGTCTCTCTCTCCTCTCACAAAAAGAGGATACAATTAAACCTATTTTTTTGGGCACCCAGTAGACCTTAATCCAGTAAACCTCAGCAGACAGCATCCTGACCTCTTCATGTCAGCTGCTGTCAAGCAGACCATCACTCTCGTTGTTTGGACACTTTGCACGCTCAGCACACGTCTCTGTTGGAGCTGGAGTTGCAATAGTTGTATTCTCACTTTGGTTTGTTGTTTTCCCGCTGCTCATATCTCATATCTGAAGAAATCTAAAAGGTGTGTTGGATTTTGGCCTTGGGTGGGTATAATGGAGAGGGCACACATGACACACAACAGTGAATTACCATCCACTGTGATAATGTGGGAAAAACAACTGGTTCCCACTTTGTTACCTTGCATCATTAGTTCACACATGCACCATGCAAGTGTGTATATTTGTCATTGCACAGCATGGCCAAAACATTTGTTGACTATGTTTTTTTAAATTGTGCAATAGGTTCATTTTGTGGAGATGCTATAAGAATGTAATAAAATAAAATCATTCTAGTGAAATCTGCATTCTTAGTTTTCACTACTGTTACAGTAAATCTAACCTTTTCTGTAGAAAAGAGGAAACAAGTATCTTTAGCTTTTGCTTAACTTTAATACAATATTTCCCACCCTTAAAGCTTTGTCCCGTGTCCCTTAGGAGGACAAGTGGTTAGAATAATGGATGGATGGATGGATGCAGGCTTTGTAGACCTGATAAACAATAAACAGTGTTTTCTTCCTGAAGGTTAACACAGAGTAACACCAGGAACAGATTAATAAGCCTAGTATTTTCTGGTACTTATTTTTTTTGTAAACAGTAATATAATTTGTATTTGGAAGGGTATGGACTTCTCAGCGCAGATGCTGTATCATCATCATCCTCCTGGCCCAGTGAGCAGACATACTTGTAAGAACATTGCCTCTGTATGAGAAGACACACAAACTCTATAAAGAAGACTCATGCAGCACAACTCCTCTATTACGCTTGTCACATTTTCAAAGCTTAATTAATATTTACAGCTTAGACTCAACAAGAGTACACAACATGCATTAATTATTGCTTAGTTCTCTGGGCTATATGCTGAAGACTTGCACGTTATTCTATACTGCACAGTAATTGCTGAATACATTATTTTTCATTTGCACGTTGATGCATGAAGAAAAGCAGTGGTTGTAATGCAGTGTTTATATCTTACTCTTAAGTAGAAAAAAACACAGATACTCTCCAGAATACTAGACACTGTGAACGTTTGCTTAAGATTGTCTGAGACGGGTTCAATTTGGCAGTGATGACTGATGTTTACACGCGGCATGGGAATAAAAATTAAAGGAAAAAATAATATTAAAAATATGAAATATTAAACTTACGGGAACTAAGAATTTTTTAATCTCTTCCAAGGCGTGACTCATGCGGGAATAGGCCTCTCCAGGTGGAGCGAAGACTTCAATTAAAACGTGAAGATCATTACTAAGATGGGCATATTTGGCCTCCCCGCTGTTTCTTAATTCTTCCTCCTGTGAAAAGAGAAAGCAAGAAAAAATGTGATGTGAAAAAATCAGAGAGCTCAATATTCAAAAGAACTGACTACACATGAAATATTATTCAAAACATGTATAATAATATAACAACACCACATTAAGTTCATGTTTAGCAGTTACAAAAAAAATCCAGTTTTCTTTATTTAGTATGTGAGGTTTGAAAAACCAAACAGTTAAAATGTGCAAATTGTGACTCATATTATAGTACATTTTATAGTCATAATAAAAACTAAATAATGTGCTGCATTTCATTTTATCCTATAAACATTCAATGTTTTAAGGTGTATAAAGCAAACATAGCTTAAAATTCTGAAACACAAAAGTATCCTTAAACGTGTTCAAGTGTAGTTAAAAAGTGTTCTTTTACTCATTCACCACGACCAAAGGTTGTGTGATATTTCCAGTTCCTTTGGGACACATACATCTTTACCATAGACCTACGCTAAAACTGGTGCATGCACACCGGAACCCCCTCCAATACAAAGTATAGGAGAACCTTGAAGCGCAAAATTATGCAACCGCAAGGCCGAGGTTAGGTTTTCTTCATTAACAGACTAGGTGTTACATGAAAAATGCCATTTTATGTATGGCAATGTGAATATCGCTATGGAGTGTAATAAGGGCTACAGAATAGGACATGAGATGACATAATGAGGAGGGGGATAAAAACCAACACTTTTCTGTCTAGGATAACAGACTGCATTAAATTATGTGGTGAGCTTGAGCTGGTGTTGCGTGGTCATGTAAGCAAAAGTCAGGAGCTCACAGTCGATAGTATCTTTTCTATGTGAAATAAGAATAGCTACTCCAAATTCCATCCAGTAGTTAAAATTCTTTGGTATCAAGATGTGGGCTATCGACCAATGAAGAGACTTATATAGAAGCCAAGAGTAAAAAAGCTTGATAAGTGTAGAAGTTCTTCTGCTCCAAACACGTTTTGGAAAGTTTTTTAAGTGACTGCAACATACAGTTACACATTTCTCTCATGAACTCCTACAGTAACATTTAGTTTTAGTTAGATAAGGTGGAACTTGATTAATCAATATATTCATCACTAGTATGACACTCCTGTATCACAGGTTTCTGTACAAAATGTTGCAAAAGTATTTCCCTGCAGGTCATCTGACAATAACATATATAAAGTATAAGAATAACAAACTAGATAAAAACTCATTCTGGCACCAGGGATACTGTTAGTGAGAACTTGTCAGATAGAGGCAGTTTGTGATTTGCTGATATTAGAATGCTCTGCTCCAAAACAGCTTCTGGAAATGTTTCAATAGAATGATGCCTTTTGACAGATAGTTGGCGTGACCAGTGATGGTCAGTAAAAGACTTATGTACCAAGTAATGTGAGAATGAATACGGAAAGTGTAAGAGAAAAGCATGTAAGTGATGAGGCAAACAATGAAAGCATCGTTCTGTGTCTGTGTTTGTCTCTCCCAGAAAGGGGGAGAGTTCACATATTTAAAATAACAGCCTTCTCTAATAAACATGACACTGCGTATATTCTAGGAACGTGTGTTACAAACATTGGCAAGGTTCATCAAATTAGAACAAATTACGCAAAAAAGCTTTTCTCTTAAATTTTAGCACCGCAATAAATAAATGTTTTTTAGGTGACAGTGTTGAAGTGTCACTCTGTGGATTGTTCGCTCGACGAATCCATCACTTGTGTCCTGTTAGGTCTGAATAGCTGCTTTGTTTAGTCATTCGTGGTACCCAGATAAGGACTTTTTTAAAACTTGTATTCATTTATCATGCCCTGCAACAGTTTAGTGTAGAGTGTTTTTCTCAAGGACGCCTTAATAGTGGCGCTTAGTAGAAGTGAGATAGCCACTCGTGCACTTTAGTCACCCAGCCAATCTGGGGATTCAAACTTTTGTCCCTGCATCACAGGACCATTCCCTTCCCTCTGGGAGATGTCAGCTTTAATTAAATAGCAATCCTAAAATTCCAGCAGGCACCACATCCTCTGTCAGAGAGCTTAAGCTATTATAGATCAGATCAAACATGCAGATAATGTCTTAGCTGTTAAAAAACAAAATGTTTAGGTGACTGTTTTACAAAGAGAGTATCAACTTATACAACTGAAAACCTTCACAACAATTCTCATTGTATGTTTGCATTGCCTTTTCATCTTCCTAATCTTGCAGATTGTACTGCAGGCTTTAGCATTATAAGACAGTATCACATGAACATGACAAAAACCTGTGCACAAGGTGTAATATTGGCCATGTGTTCTAACATGAGTGAGTGGGCTGCTCTGATGCAAAATTTCCAATAACTGTTGGACTGAAGCAACCTAGTGAGGAATTGGATGAGAAAGCGGAAATGTGTTTTTCTGTGTAATGGGAGTTTGGCTGCTATGTCCGTTTAAAACTGTGTTGTTGTAGTTTCAGTGGGCGGCCGGCCTTTCATTCACAACTGTAAGGTATCAATCTCACCATCGCTTCCGTCAGACTTTCTCAGACTGTACACAAAATCAATGTCACACTCCAAGCTAAATCCCATAGTTGCATAGCCACCCTTTGCTGAGACACCACCAAATCTGTTATTTGTCCTCATTGCAGAAAGTAGAATGTATCTCACTCAGACTGAAACTCGACAGAGCTCATGTTAGTTAAACTGGCACCGAGTACGTCTATACTGTGGTCAGACTGCATGCTGTACAGTGCAGAATCACAACACAAAAAGTTCATGCAGGTAAATAAACTGTTGACTACAACATTAGATATACAGTTACCTTATCAAATAGGAAATCTATCATAGGAAAACATTGTGCTGGTGTGTTTATGTACAGTAAAAGTCGCCACACTCAGGAATGGTAGAGATGCAAACATCTGCTAGAGTAGACATCCGAGCTCAGTTTATTGGTAGGTATTTGTAACAAGGCACTCATTTTTCTTTCCTTGAGGATCTGCTGTTTTTTCCCCTTGCATTACATAATAAATGAACATTTCTACATATGATGCTGGAGAAATCGTACACAGTACTTCAAAACTGTTGTTTGTAATGTAAAATATGTTTGTCGTGGGATTGCTTTTGTTGTCAATGAACTTTTAACTCTGAAGATTTTACTAAACTTGTATAAAAATAATTTTTTTTTAAATCAAATGGATTTTATTCAGTATATCATTTAACACACATATACTGTATGCCTGCTTGTGTAGCTCTGAGACTCAGAGAATACAATTTCATGACAACTGGGCAAATGCCATCTGCTAATGAAGATTATATGATACGCTTGAAAGCTCCACAACTGCAATGAAATGGACTTTGTGGTGAGGCTGCTTATTCATTATTATTGAATAAACTTCATTTAATTTGTACAGATGACAACTAAAACCACAGTGATGGCAGTTGTAGCAGCGTCTGTATTATTTCACCCTCAATATCTTCTTGATGTATTGAAATGCAGCTCTGGTTTCATGTAAGAGGTGAAAAGACTTCAAGTCTTTTGTCATGTCTAGATGTCTGAATCAGGCTACAGTAATAATAGCAATGTAACTCTATAGCAGCACACTGAGACCTGTTAGGAGCATGAATACCAGATCCATCAGGCTGTCTGTGTACATGCTCAGATAAGTGTGGCTCCACGGGAGCACAAGTCAACGGGATGAATGGCTTTGGCGAAAAGATTCATTACTTTGCATTCATAATTGGCTGTTACAGAATGTGCTATTAAACAAGCCACAAAAAAAATTCCCATTTTCTCCTACATACGTTTGTCAACTGAAAACTATTAATTCACCTCTGGTGCTTTTTATCTTAGTTACAGCTCAGATGTTGGTGAAAATGTGTGGTTGAATTTAAGGCCATTTGATATCTTGCGCTGTCCAAACTACTATATTTCAACTCAAATTTTTATCCTTCTTACCTTGTCTTTGTCTCTCATGGATCCTTTGCCAAGGATGGACATCTTCACCCCTGTTTCGTCTTGTAATCGCTTCATGGAATTTCCCCGTGGTCCCAGCAGCTTACCAACGAAATTAAACTTTGACGCAGGAGAAAAAAGAAAAACATCAGTGGTAATCAATGTATCCAAAAACATTTATGTAAGAAAATTAGGATTAATGAGGAAGTGATTGTCACTCGTCACTGTGTGTGTAGAGGTTGATATGGACAGAGTTGGTCAGGCAAGGTTGAGATGGTTTGAACATGTACAGAGGAGGAACAGTGAATATAATGGATATAAAGGACGATGAGTATGGAGTTGCCAGGCACGAGGAAAAGAGGAAGACCTCAGAGGAGGTTCGTGGCTGTAGTGAAGGAGAACATGCAGATGGTTGGTGTAACAGAACGGGATGCTAGAGTGAGAGTGAGATGGTGGCAGATGATGCAGTGTGGCGACCCCTAAAGGGAGAAGCTAAAAGAAGAAAAAGAAGAATTGTGTGTGTAGATTTAATTTTGATAGATACAATTTATGTTTGCCCATTAATCTGTGGTCAATAACCCATAATGAGAAGTGTGATAAATTGCGTTTTTAGAATAAAATACATGGAAATATCTCACTTGAAACAGTAAAATATTCAGACCCCCAATTCAAAACCACAGTCTACGGTTTGCACATCTGGATTTAAGCGGTCTTACTACCCTGCTGAGATGCTGTACATATTTATTCTTGACCTAGGAACAACGTCATCTTTTTAACTATTCTTTCCCCTGCCAGTTTGTTATACCAAGCTGAATAGAGCACAAGGTCAGTTATCTCTAATAACTACTTTCAGTGAGTTTTACCTAAGTCTGTCAGACACTGAGAATCTACAGTGTCTCACACTGGGCAAAAGTTGCCATGACCCTTACGAAAGACATATGAACTGCCACCTTCACATCCCCTCACAGATGTTCTATTGGTGTTTATGTCCAACCTTTGGCTTGCTCACTCAACGGCAGTGCCGCTTCCAGTCAAATGCGTTAAGGTGAACTGTCACCCCAATCTCAGGTCTCATTTGCTTAAAACTTTCTTTTGACAACAGTAGGGGCCACTGTGCTCCTGCTAACACTAAGACGTTTAGAAATGCTTCTAACCTTCGTTCTATCACAGAGGTCTACAGAAAGTTTCTCGTGGCTTGTTTTTGTCCTGCCATGCCATGTGAATTATGAGACCTTACATGAACAACTGTGTTCTAGACCCATCTCAAGGATAATCAAAGCAAACAAACCAGCACACTGTCTGAATACACTCAGCAAATGAGAGGTTGCAGTTTGGGATTTTTACTAAATTTTAATTAAATTCTCAAAACACAAGTTTATTTTAAAATGAACTGCAACTACCCGACTGTAACTTAACTTGATCTACACAACATATTTCCTGAAGAGACTGTTTATGGAAACAAACTGTCTTTATGTGTTGAATGTGAAAGGGATTTTGGATAAAAGGTTAACCATTGAAGCTGTTTGCTGGCCATTTGTCCTGTATTATCATAACAATTGCACATTCCATGCACCATTTGTCATGTGAGAAAAAGATGTAATGTAGCCTGTGATAAATCAATTTAATTGTTCTCTCTATGTAGCTTATTAAAGGTGAAAGGGGTTCTCATCTTTGCTCTGGAATAAAACAACACATTCATCTGTTTTCTTGAACTGTGCCCTCTCTACTAGTCACTTATGTTATTGGTATTTAGGGTCAGCCATGTCATGCCAAGAAAAAGATAATAGTGAACGTAGGCTCAAGCCAATATCATTCCTGAGACGGTTCCAGAGGTCAGTGCTGAGATAAAGTCAGAAATAATGAGTTCCTTCCCAGTGGGAAATTAAGTAATACTATCCAGATGACAAACTATCAGATTCAAGCCTCGAGGCTCTGACTATGATTTCCCTCTCACTGTGCACCAGCTAGTGTTCATATTGAGAAAAGAAGCTCTGGATTGTTTCAGGCCAAACACGGCAACACTGAGATTAGTTAGGATACACCGTAGAGGCTGAAGCTTGCAACACAACTGTATTCTGGTCATATTCGAAGAAGACAGTCAGACAATGAATTTAAAAGATGCAACTTGATCAAATCCATAAAGGCTACTTGTGCTACCTCGCACAGTCCGTTTTTAAAAGTTTGAATAGTAATAAATGGCTCAACCTTCAAATGTTTGCCATTGGATGAGATTATAAGAGACCACCTCCAAAGCTGAACAGGTGGCCAGCCGCCCACCACAATATACTCTGGCCAACCCTAAAATGATATTAACCTTTTCACCAAGCAGCCTCTCCCACTGTGGCTGAATGACTAATAACTTCACTGCCAGCTGTGTGGCTGCTGCAACTCAACTCCGACAACTGCACAATCAGCTTATTTCATGACGATCATTAACATTATAAGCAAACGCTACAGCTCGGGTTAGGTAGGCAGCATGGGACGCAGGGATAAAACTATCTGGAGAAAAGAATAGCATCCATAGTGTCCTTCCCTGTCCTCTGATCTGAATGATTAAGGCACCTTTGTGGACAGCTTTCTTCACAGGGGTTGTTTCACAGGACTATCCTATAGCTGGCAGGGAGCTTGAGAGCAGATGGTCGTTACGGTAACGTCAGGAGCGCACTCACTGGGCGGTAGAAGAAGAGTGGCCTGTTTTCATTAAGCTAATGAATGTCTGGAGCCACTCTGCTGCACCATGGTGAGCAATTTGGATTTTAGAAAGGGGCATGGTTCGATGTTAAATGAGGTTTGAAATGATGCAATGTACCCCCTGCAGTCTCAACACTGATAACTATGCAGATATTAGACGGAAGGATCTTGTGAATGCAACAATTATGCATAACAACTTTTCAGATATTAATGAAATATACATTTATAAATGAGATCTTTGTTTTTCACAAAGTGTAACTTCGATATGAAGGGCAAATATTTAGTAAAGCTTTTGTGAAGGATGATTTCTAAAACATTAATCTGCACATTAATTCTAAGTATCATCTTTGGGAAGCTATGCGTTGTGTGTTCTTTACTTGTCTAGGAGGCTGAAGGCAGGAGGTAGGGGTTAAGTTGGGCTTCGCACTAATGTGAATCTGCAAACTTGCTAATGCAGCTGAGCAAAGCACATTTTACAGAAACCTCAGTGTCTGAGGCCTGTTTGTACTGTAGTTGTATTTCTAAGCACAGTTACAAGGATTTTTTTAAAAATCTCCTCACAGTTGACAGACAAACAGGAGCCCTAAGGCAATCACACATTTGACAAAACATATTCATGAAAGGCACAAATAAAATGCGGAAAATATAACACAGAAAGAGCTATGATTTTTCTCCTGACTATGTATTTTGTTTTAGGTTTGTTTGCTCTGATTCGATTGCATTTTTGAAGGGAAGCTCCACCAATTTAATTTAGCTCTCCCAGGGTCTTGCTACATTCTACTGCATATGTCAAAAAAAATGGTAAATAAGGCTTCTGTGGCTGTTTGAAAGCTGATACAGTCACTCAAGTAATGCCACAATGTAGTAATGTAGAAGGTTAGAGGAAATATAACCTCTGATATATATATAAATACATATATATATATACATATATATATATATGTATATATATATATATACCGGTATATATATAAATATATAGAGATAGAGATATATATACATATTTGATTTGATTCGATTGTGCTTGTATTTGGTGTCATAAACAAGATCAGATGAAAACCTTTTGCATGGCCTTGTGTTTCATATCTCTGCAACTTTTACAGCAAATGTGCCAGTGATTACCTTCTTCTGGTGACTGAATGTTGCTGGTAAATTATTGAAAGGTTTGCTGCAAAAGAGTCAGAGTGTGTAATCACACTTTTAATCTTCACACACTTTTCATCGTTCTCTGTATTCACACCACACGTGAAAACTGCCTGTGACTGAGATTTGACTCATCTTAGCTGCCACAAAGATAAAAACCTGTTTTCTGCAGTGGGAGGACTAAACCAGGTGACATTTAAAAATTAAGTGACATACACACACGTAAATTTGTATACAGACCATTTAGAAATGACCCATTTTGGAGAGTTGTACACCTACATACATGAAGTGGTTATAATTCATAGGGACTAGTGATTTTTATATCACATATAGTGGGCCAGTGTAACACAGTATAACCACTGTATATAAAATGATGTATTTATTTGATGAAAGAAATGTTTTTGCTGCAGGCTAGACAATTTTACTTCTATATAATACCTTGTCATTAATGCAGCCCACAAGCCTAAGCTATCACAATAACTAAGTGAGTGTTAAAGTAGCAGAAAAGAATATTTATTAATATTCTCCAAATTTTACTTTGAAAGAATTTCTCACTTTCACGACCCTGCCTTTTTTATACTGCTAGATATAAAGTACAATACAAATCATTAGATGAGAAAAACTAAATAAAAAAGCAAAGATGATAGCATGTACTCACACAAATCAAAATCATTGCAACCTCAGGATGAGTTTGTGTACTAAAGTAGCAGGTTTCTGTAGTTTTCTATCACCTCAGTTCCATGGAAAAAACATACAAATATAGAACTTTTGCAACTCTTCGTGGTGCTGTACCACTGCAGAGGCAATAACAAAACATCTTTTCAGCTTAGGGGTTTAAAAATTGTGCATGGTGGCCACTCTGTGATGCAGTGCACTGTGGCCAGTTCAGATTTGCAGGTGTCCTGAGGCACTTACTGACAGGTTAGTGAGCTGTGCTATTGGGGAAGTCCAGGTCCTGTCTGATAAGGGGATTATAGCCTCAGGTTGAGTTCTATGCTTTAATGACATAGAGGTCTGTGCACTGTGGCTGTGCTGTGAACATGTCAGAGGAGCGTGTCCTATCAACTCTGCAGACATTAAAGAAATCTCGTGAGTGGTTGTTTGGTGCATGTGGGACTAGCAGAGGAGAGCTACTCTTCACCTGATGAGCTTTTCAAGAAGGAATTCAAATAACTTGTGTCTGAAAGAGGTTGGCTGTCAGTGTCAATGCTAAACATTGGCATCAGGGATTGAGGTATGATTTTGTTCTACATTTGTTTTTGCTAAGGATGCATTCCCTGAACAAAACAATAATAAAAGCAAATTTTATTACAGTATGGTTTATTATTATAAAACAGTGGCAATAAATGTAGGACCGGAACATATTATGTAATTCACACTGGATATTTACAATGCATTTAAAAAAGATTACTGTAATGGAACCAATTAAAATCCCCAAAACAGGGAAATAATTGTGTGTTCATTTGCATTTTCATCAACAACCCAGAGCAGAATGTTCTAAAAGAAATCCATCAATTTGCATAAATGAACTATAAGCAAGGTGATATATACACACAAAGTAATGGTACAAGATGAACAGCTAGTAATGCAAATATATAAAAGCTGCAAGTTGTTTAAGGTGGGAAACCTGACACAGTCCAAAAGGTATGACTTTATTTGATTTTCATTATTAGTTAGCACAACCAACATTTTAGTAAATAGTATAGGAAATGTAATATCCATATAAACAACTAATCAAAGGTCACAAGGTGGCTGGAGTTTATTCCACATTGGCTGAGAGATTACAACCTCGACAGGTTACCAGGCGATCACAGAGTCTAACCTAACATGAATGTCAGATGGTGGAGAAAGCCAGAGCACCCAGAAAAGACCTGTGAGAACACTCTCAGAAGGAACATGGTCAACCTGGGAATTCAAACCCTGATCGTTCTTGCTGCGAGGCGACAGTGCTGAACACAACACAACTGCCCTAGTTGTCTGCTTGAGGGTCCTACGCGGTATCTTAGCTGTTCTTACGATTGCGCTCTTCTGGACAGAGATCTCAGATGTCGTTCCTAGAATCTGTTGGAGTTACTCTTTATTCCAACTCTTCTCTCAGCCCTTGGTATTTCTCAAGCTTCTCATGTTCCCTCATGTTACCATCACTTGGTATTGCTACATCTACTGCTACGGCCTTCTTCCTCCACTTGTCCACCACTACTAAGCCTTATCATTTGCAACCACCTTTGGAGGTGGCTCCTATTTGGACCTTGGGACTTCCAGGACAAGATGTTCCTGTACACTATGCCACTATGGTTATGGCGTTCCATGTACGCCCTGCCTGCTAGCATCTTGTACCTTGCTGTTGTGTGGTAAGTATAAATACCTACGTCTTACCAGTCATCATTTAACCCATTTGGATCGATTTACTCACCGCTAAGCCTACTTGTCATTTTAGCTTCTACTTGTCTCACAGTGTTTACCGGCTAGTCTGTGTAGGTAGCACAGAACAGATGAACAGCAGTGAGCTTGATTGATGAGAGTGGTTAAGAGCAAACCAAAAGATTAATTTTGCGAGCCGCAGTGCTATGAATGTAAAATATAAGTGTTCCTGTAGCTCAGCAATTAGCTGCAATTTGCTTAAATTTTCTGTAGCCTGTGATCAGCTCCTCATTTATGTTGTGCACTTCATTTTAGGACAATAGCGTCAATCAATGGCACACTTAAAAATCAAGACAATCAGTGCTGCATGCTGACAATTTAATTGATTTCATGATATTTTCAGTATAAACACATTACGTACTGAAAACCTTGTTAGAATTAGAAGCTCAAATAGAGCTGGGACACAGTATACATAGCAGAGTTTTAACACTGAGAGACATTTTATCTTTATTATATCTTTTGAGCAGCATTGTGGCAGACAACGTCATCACACACCTACCAAGTCAGTTGGATCCCAAAGTGGAACTGTGATGCTATCGAACAAGTGCTTAATTTTAATTCACACTCCCCGCACTGTATTCAGCACTTATCTAAGCAAAACACCTTACCAGATGATAGGCCGTTCTTTGGTACACTGACATCTCTGACCAGACAAAAATGGAATTTCTCCGTAGTAAAGCACAGCTGCAGCACTATTTAAAGGTCACAATAACCCAACACTGATAAGCTCAGAATTGTAACACCCACAAGGACAAAATACAGTGTAATGTGTTGTGTATGGACCTGCAGAATAAATAATTTAAGCAAACAGGTAAAGAATATCCAGTGTGCACTACACAGGTGACCAGTTCTGTTTAAATGTGACAAGAACGGGAATGTGCTCATTACGTTTTTAACCGAATCAAATATATTCTAATTAAAAAGGCCAAAATCCCGTTATAACATTCACATGCACATGCAGAATAGTCCCAGAACCGGACTCACTGACAGTATCAACCATTGAAAATCCATTTTATGCCCCAAGGTTAGAAGATGCTAATCAAGCTGTCTAATTAAGTAGCAGCAGATAAATTCTAGTTAAGCGTTAATGAAAATGACTATGCTGAATCTGATTATCTTAATCACGTTTTTGCTTAGTAAATAGTATTCTCAGCATACGAGCACCCTGTGAGAATACCATTTGTTTACATGTCAAGGTGGGACAGGTACAGATGTACTTCCACTTCTCCCAGAGATTGACTCTGTTTTCAAGGTTTCATCACTTTTTCAGATGAGATTAAAGACAAAAAGAGATGGTAAGGTCACTGCAGGAAAGCTTCAAGGCCAAATTCCTTTATCTTGACAGGCTGTTAAACGACAGCGTGCCTAATGTAGATTTCACAGTGCATTGTGCACAAAACCCACAAGTGGGCCCCTATGAATGATGCATACACCTGGGAGGACTGTGTAACAGGATGCATCAACCCTCCGGGTTTTATCCAAATAGATCTGTGGTGAAGCAGCTGCATCTTTACCAAGACAAATATATCCTATACATGAATCCTCCTGTACAGTTTCCTGAAAAATATTGATGCATGTACAGACATACAGTGGTAAAGCAGCTAAGTACTATACTTCACAATCTCAAGGTAACTTTTGTATCTGTATTTCCACCCTCATTAATATATAGTTAGTTACTTAGTCACATACATATTTCTTAGCACATTTCAACTTTTTTATATTGTTGTATTAATCCAATATTTTGCAAAAACCAGCTCCCAAGCCTGCTAAAAATGACTTTAGCATTCAGCAAGAAAGGCTGTTGTAAATTTGGAAACAGTAGTAGATTTTTGATTAAATGTGAATCATTGTGGAATAATTTTGTGAACAGCAATTTACAGTGTTTAAACAGCGTTTAACCTTAACTATACAGGTGCAGTTGCAAATAGGCTGAGTTTAATTTAACAAAAACTGAGGTGTGTCAGCAAACTGTATGTCTGTCAGAGTGCCATCATCAGCTCTGGCGCATCATTTATCTTTCATGAGTCATGCGGCTAAATCAGAAAACCATGCAGAGGAATTCTCCATAATGAGAATATAATAACAGTGGCAGCTGTAAACGTGCTGAGAACTGTCAGACTGCAGAAAGATAGAGTGTCTACAGTGTATACAGTACCTGCTTCAGACGTGATCACAGGAGCATAGATCAGTAGGGTCTTACGCCATCATCAGTTCATTATGTATTTTACACATGCCAGACCACCAAACATGTACTAAATTCAATATTTATGTTTCCTTCACGTTTTGTCTCTGCAGTTGTTAAACATGTGTTCGCTCGTCTTAAATATACGTTTTTTTTTACTGCAAGGAACACCTACTTAAGACAATTGTCATTTGTATATCGCTAAGCGTCAAATATCTGTTGTGAACATGTGAGGTATTTACAGCATGTGCCATCTTATTTTAGCTTCCAAGCTCTCAGTCTTTCCCCTTTGCTGGGTGTGTTCTAGATCAAAGAGTTGTTTCGTGTGGCTAATTACCATTAAGTGAAACCGCAGTGTTACCATGATGTTTAAGATAGTGACAATGCAGGCTTGTGGGGTGCTGACTCTGCAATTAGGTCACAGACGCTGTTGTTGGACAACTGCTCCATCCCTCTGGACTGCACTGTTGTGCTTACCTTGCACTCTTATGTTCATTAAGCAGAACCAGGAGTTCCAGCCTGTGTGTTGTAGCTGTAAATTTTGTTTGGGATCATAAATAGGCTGTTATTTTTCTAATATCTCAGTGGTTCACCAATTTGTTTGATTCCAAGCTCCATCGGGTTTCATTAACTATCTAATCAAGAACTGACTCACCCCTAGAGAAACATGTTAATCCAAGTAACTGGCAGATAGAATAGAAATCTAATAACATATATTATTCTACTCTAATTTCCCTAATAAAAATTAATAACAATGATGACATACTTTTTTTATCCCCCTTGGGGAAGGTGTTGCACACCTGTAAGACAGCACATATTGGCACTACTATGTGGTTTCAGCGTCTGAATCGAACCACTGACCCGGAGATTTGATGACATCTGTTCTGCCAGCTGAGCTTCTTGCCAGCTTTTACCTCTAATTTGAAATGTCTTTATTGACACACCTCAAGCAAGCACTTCTTGCAGCTGTGGATTAGACATTCAGAAAAAAACTTTGAACCATTCTTCCTTGCAGACCTCCTCCAGCTCTGCCATATTCTTAGGACATCTGGTATGAACAGAGGGCTCCAACTGGGACACTCCAAAAAGCAGATTTTGTGTCTCTGCAAGCCATTCTGTGATCGGTTTACATGATGTTTGGGGTCATTGTCATGCTGCATTAACCAGCTTTCTCTCAGCTTCAGCTTGCAGACAGCCACAGAGACATAACTTTGTAGGACGCCTGGAAACACAGGATTTTTCCCCTTTATGATGGCAATCTGTCCATGTCCAGAGGCAGCCAAGGAGCTTCCACTTCATTCCTGGAACAATGTTTTCTTTAAGGTTCCATTTTTGTATCTTTCTTGGTTAAGACCACTCTGACATGAGTAGTTATGTCAGTTATTTATAGTTTACGTTTGTTTGGTGGACATCAGTTTATCAATAATTTGGGTCTAGTTTTTCTGACGGGGCTGTCTCACTGCTTAGTCCTTGGCACCAAGAAACTGGCTCAAGTGGGATTTTCATAGATCTGAAATCAATTTAATAGAGTAAGGAGTTCCTGAACACAGCTTAATTACTTTCTCAACACTGATCCTGAGGAGGAAACAGAAAATTGATTCCTATGGTCCTAAGGGACCTACTGGACTATAGTACACCACCTGTGCTCCGGTGGTGTGGTTAGATTTCCTTTACACCCCCATGACATTCATTATTGATTCATTATTCTCTATTATTCTCTTGTCCAAATTGTAATAACACAGACACGCAAAGGAGTTGTACCAGATGGAGAGTTGTGTGTCATGAAACAAGATTCAGAGGCTGCACTCAGCATAGAGAGGAACTTGACGTGAGGGTGGGCAGAACAAAGAGTGGACACTGACAGTGTTTTGTTAAGGGTCTCTTCTCCATAAGTTGAACACTCAAAAGCAAAAGTGAGCAGAAGTTATTCACTTCAAATCGGTGCTAGGGGACGACAAGATCATACAAAAAGGGCAGAGAACCGTTGAGCATATACAATATATTTGGGATTTTTGTTTTTATGACAATAATGTTATTGCAAACTGTGTAGCACTTAGCAAAAAGTACAAATATAAAAAGTGCTTTTCTAAATGAGCAAAGAGCACAGCAGTTTTTTTAGGATGGGAACTTTATGAATATATAGTAGGTTAAACAAAACATATTTTGGTGGATAGAAATTTCAAAGACCCTCTGTCAACCAAAACAAGTGAATAAATAAAATATTAATAACTGACTGAAACATTAAAAATGTTTTTGGTTACATACATGTAGCTTATGAAACTATACACACAAAAACTCAATGGTAAAACCATAGGATTCTTTCTTTCCCAGGACCAAAACTGTTTTTAATATTTAGATAATAATGAACACAAAGAATCCACCATCATTAGAAATCCACATTTACCATAAGTTTACTATTCTGACAAGCCAGCTTGATCATGTCAAATCAACCAATTAATCAATCAACCAATCAATCAATCAGTCAATCAATCAACCAATCAATCAATCTGTCAATCAGTATACTATATGGGAAAATTCTGCTACACTGATGCAACTGTTCTTGGCTGCTTGTTGCATGGATGTGTGAAGGCAAAGTCAGTGGAGCAGCCTTCTTTGAATACAGTGGCAGTAAAGTCTTTTTCTTCTGCAAGCAGCTGGTGTTGTTGCTTTGCTGCTTGATGGAGCAGCCTCATTAGGTTACATTTCAAAATACTGACATTGCATAACTCAGAATACCCTGTACAGTGTCATACCATGATTTATGGTCACTATTCTTCACTCTTCAGAAACTTTGTTTTTTTTTCCATGACTACATGAAAATAAACGCAAAGCTGGCAGATGCCTTTCTGTTAGCCTGTTTCAGTGGGATTTTCAGGGCCGAAAATATCGTGCACAAGGTGGAGCAGGTGACGTTAGAGGCTAAGAAGCTCCATCCAGCCATATACAGCTACACTATACCACACATACTGTACACAGGCTGAGTGGGTTTCAAATGCTCTTCTCACATCTTGCACTTTAAGTGGAACTACTGCAAATTCTCATTCTGGGTCAGCACCACAGAAAATAAAATGTAGGACCCCCAGTGCATTATGCTTTTCTATTATAAGACGTCTCTTACCTTTGGATACTGTTGGACTGGAATGAGGACTCTTTCGGAGAGCTTGATATTTTTATTGCTGATGATATCTAAGTATTTCTTCATGTCACCATCTTTTCTCAGTTCATCACCTTCGTACTTTTCAATTTCTGCAAAAAACACAGTAAAAAAGATAAAAGCATTAGTCAACATCAAGCATACTCTGAAACCGACTGCAGCATGACAAACAGTAATATTAGTCTGGGGACAAATTAGGAGATATTATTTAACTATGTATTGCATGACACAGTACATTTTCTGCCAATTTATTTTGTGTCCTAGCAATAAATATGCTCACATTGCGAACTTAATGATCTGCGATTATCTCCCTGACTCCTCAAATGCCCTTTACACGAGACCCTGTAATCTCATGATCCAGTAATTCCAATCAAAATAGCAACAGAGGCAAACAGCAACGCTCAGGTCTCAGTGCCACACTTCACTGCAAACAGAGCACAGGGCTGTCAACAGTCACTGCTCTAGTACAACATAATCTACTACAAATCTGCACAATAATCCCTCTGTGTATTACCTTTTAGCACAAAATGATGCAAGATGAGCGATGGATTTTAACTGACCAGTTCCAACGCTCTCTGAACACCCTGAACACGGATATTGCTTGATTGATGAAATTCGCAGTGCTTTTGGCGAAATGCAATAGATTGAATGCCTTAGAAAGCAGTTGTTCGACTTGCGGGGGATCCTCCTCGGCTGATAATTAATACCCCGTGGAATAACAATTATCAGTCTGCTGCACGCTTGCTGGGCAGTAAAAATGTTCCTGAACAACTCCAAAAGTCACAGACCGCTTCCATGCTGCTATATAGAAACTCAAGAGTTCATTAGGACAAGAGCACGTCACCTTTATCTAAGCTGTCAACAGTGGGAGGACAGAGCTTAATGTAAACACACTTAGACGAATGAATGGCAACATTTGTTTTTCTGAACAATGCGGGTTTTATTTAATTGAGGCATTTTTTGCTCTTCTTGTGAATGTCCACTTTAGAAATTTGAGTACAGTCAGAAATAAGTGCCAAGTAAAGTGTCCTTCAGAGGCTTTTCCTTGACATAACCTTCTGGACATCCATAACTTCAGCCTAATGATGCCTCTGTTCCAGGCAATCCCAAAATTCACTCATTATATTTTCTAATAGCCACTGCTTTCAGTTTTACACCATCAATTAAGGCCATGTGTCTGATATTGCTATTGCCTGCGAAATCACAAAGGACAAACCCCAACAGTTTGAAATACACCAATTTCTTCCAGCATGACACAATCTCTCTGATTGTGCCTGATTGTCTGAGGAAGATCATTTAAATTGGAACATGCTGTCTGCACTTTCTTTTTTTTTGCAGTTTCTCCCTGAAACGACTCTCAACAAAGCTGGGAAACTCGAAATTATGGGTCATCAAAATGGGAAAAACGCAAATTAATTTGAGGCTATTAAGTTTGTAGAGACAGTGCAAGATAGAGAAGTTTTAGGTTAAAAGATATATTTAAATAAGGAAAAGGAGTATTCACAACTTTCAGAACTGCTTTCTAGAGCAACAGAAGTCAATGCCCCCCCCACCACCGAAGAAAACTTTCACTTCGTGCTAAACTTCCATATAAACAGACTAAAGACCAACCCGTCACTTCCATTACAACAGATAATGTGACACTTCACACAAGACAGACGTCCCAGTATAACAGAGTTTACAAAATGTATATGTGAACAGGGACTGGATGGATTCTCATCAAATTTTATTTATAGTAATTTTAACCCAAATCTTAACAATATGATTGTCCTTTTACAACTGTGATTTGTAATAGGTGACATGGACTCTAGAATTACATGATGAAATGCTTATACAGTGTGTTTTATGCCGCAAGGACAGGAAAGGGTTTTACATGAATCATTGTTTATTGTCCTGATTTTAAGGTTTGATCAAAGAATGAATATCTCCCATTTATTAGTAAGTGTTTCACTTTCTAATGGGTATAGTGCTATATTAAATATTTAAATGCTATTTCCAAGATGATGATTATGCTCTGGACAAGTGCATAATGGGAGATACCTTTATTCTTGTCTTCAGTTTACTTAACTGTAAGCCAGAGAAAATGAAGGAAATTAGTTTACAATAAACCTAGAAGCAAATTCAATCTGCACTGGATTTGTGTCAAATATGTGACAGTGAGCAACAGGAGCCTGAAGATCAGAGATGCGTAAATGTGCTTTGAAGGTCACTGATTTTAGTCCTCACGCTGGATGAAAAAAATGTCTCTGTGGGATATATGAATGAGTAAAACACTTTCAACAATTATTCTAGTGCTCTTGATCCCCTCTGTTACGCTGCACACACTGCTTCAGCGGAGCTGCTCAGCAGCCACGAGAAAATAAACTGTGGTTTAACTGGGCAGCTACCAGATAAATGTAGCACTCTATGAGTTGAGAGACACGGATTTGCTGAAAAAGAGAAATTTTTCTCAGTCAGCCCGCAACGGCTTAAGGTTTAATACATCTGCTTTGGTCAGTATGCAGTGACATGGTGCATTAACACAGAGTAAGCAGCAGTTTAAAGTAAATTTATCTAGTACAACATAACAAAACAAAACAAGTATTGTAATTACTGTAAATCAGTAGTAGTTCCTGATATTTGTTGAGATTAAAATTCAGCCACTCAGGCTGCACAAGCCTGTGTCTCCTCATTGCAAGTCCCAAGCCCGGATAAATGGGCAGGGTTGCATCAGGAAAAGCAGCCAGCGTAAAACCTGGGCCAAATCAGATATGTGGATCACATCCCAAAGTGGGGTGGAGGTAGATGATCCGCAGTGGTGACCCCTAAAGGGACCAGCCGCAAGAAGAAGAGAAGAAAGATGAAGAAGAGGAAGAGTAGGTGGAAGTAGTAGTTCCTATTTAAGCATCAGAGATCACATTTGGTCAAATTCTGATATTATAACATTTAACATAACAGAGTTTTACAAATCGGCAACTAGTTACCCTCAGTCGCACCACTGAAAAACATTCAGATAAGAAACTGAATATTCTTGTGGCACAAATCGTTTTCACATTAAGACTTGCACACTTATTATGATGGACTGTGTTCACTGATGAAAGAAGATACTTTATAATGGACAATTTTGAATTTCAACATGCTTAGGTTCGGTAGAAAGCGAATATAGTCGTGCAGAAACTGTATTCATAAATGTTCTGCATCTATGTTTGAGCTTCGTTCAGCATTAAATAGCATGTGTGCAGTTTAATAACATGAGAAAAGAGGAATGTTAGCTACTCCACTCTTGGAGATAATGTGTTTACTGCCTGGCTGTTCAGCCTCACATCATAGCTTTATTGGATTTCAGATGTTGTTTACCATACAGTCCACCATAACGCGCAGTTTGTTCTACAGCAGAGAAAACACACACGTTAGAGTACAGCCAGACAGCCATTAAATGATTCCTTATAATGAATGCAATTAAAATTAAAATCGTTGAACATAGGTTTGATTAATCTCTGCACCGGCGCACTGTCATGCCACCCAGGGAATTGATGAGATAAAACAGAGCATGAAGATGAGCATTATCAAACCCGGCAGCGCAAACTCAGATGTCCTTTTTTTTTCACTCTCAACTTTTGTTTTGCAAAGCTGGCGAGGACACTGAGAACTTTGAAACACCTGGAAATTGATGGATGGAAACTTAAGAAATCTGCAAATAGCAACTTCTAAGAAAAACATTAAAATGTTTAATATCTGCCAGGTTTACAAACTGCACTCATTCACGTGTTTACTTTAAGCTTTCAGTTAAAAACCTATAATTATATTAATATATGTTGAGAAAGTCTCTATACTGTTGATTTTAACAAAGAAAACACAAAAATGTATTCACAATGAACCAGTCAGTAGTAAAGTGAGTAATTTTTTTTTTGTGTTTAATTGCACTGTGGGCAGTGATGCCAACTGCAAAAAAAAACAAAGGCTCTGTCAAGTGCTGCCATTAGTCTGGAGACAGCAGAATTATTCACTGATTTCTTCTACCCACTGAGCAGTATACCTCCAATAATGACTTCACAATGGGAGCAAAAATACATCAATCTAATTACTCTCCGATAACTGATTGCTTGTTCACATAAAACACAGAGCGAGCTAGTAATCGCACTCCACTTGGCAGAGCAGACCTGGTAGGGAGAACCACGACACATGCAATTAGCTTTAGCCTTTTTGACTCTGGACTGGTGAATTAAAATTCACATGATTGGAAACAATGTGGGACTGTTCGGGTGCAAGCTGTGTTCTTAACTAAGCTGCACTGATGCAAAGTGTTTTCAGTTGTTGACATAGTGATAAAGTACTAAATCTTCAATCTAATTATAACGCCATCATCAAATTCTCTGCTGAATGTGTGATTGAAAGTTGACGTGAAAAAGTAATTAGAACAATCAAACAAATGACAAAGCAAGCAAATTATACACACTTTAATTATGACAGTGTATCAATAATCATCTATTTATCGCAACTACCTTAACCACATAAAGAATGGACAACTTTGTCTCTATTTGATAAAAATGCATTATTTTTTGTTATATTTATTACATTTGCATAGTTTGTTGGTTAATATTTTTTCTGGTAACTTAATACCAGGGTGAACACAATACAAATCAAAAGTGTCCATGAGTAACATGATTGAATATAACTGTAAATAATTATATTTGACCAAATTCCTCCATTATCTTTTTTCCACAAAGTGGGTCTGGAGCTAATCCCAGTTAATACTGGGCAGGAGGCGACCCTGGCATATTTTGAACTGCAGGAGAAAACTGGAGTATCTATAGGAAACGATTTCATTGGTCTGTCAACATTAACATGATTTCCCACTGAAGAATTGTTTATGTTACTAGAATAAAATTAATTTTACCACCCTTTTACAGAGCCATAGCCAGGTTACACTTTAAACAAACTATAAACCAATTGAAAATTAAGTTTATACTATAGCTTGAAAGACAAAAAAAACAATTGTTCAAGTGTATAAATTACTCATTTTTTAAATTAAATTTAGTATATTTCGAATCTCTGCGAAGGTATAATTTTTATTAAGCATTGATATTTATCTGTATGAAGAAAACTGCTTTCATTATATCTAGTAATCATTTTACAATATTTGACATAAATGTCTATTAAACTCTTTAAGTTGTACTGGTAACAAAAAAAAGGAAAATTATTCTTCAAATATCCCACATTTAGAACTTTCCTTAAATGTATGAACAGTCGTTTATTCAGGGCACAGTAACACAATCTGATATCTAATATCTTTTGTCTGAGTGCTGCAGCTTTAGCTCATCCAGTCATTCCTGCTGCAAGAAATGCTCATGACCTTGGAATTTAATATCATTTGACCCATGAACTCATTGTAAGTCGCTCTTCATAAGACTGTCTGCTAAGCGCTGAAATTGTAATGTCTCACTTTCCTCAGATGCAATTTATTGTCCTTTTGATATGTCATGCTACATGTTGTGGTGTTTATCTGTTGATACGAGCTGGGTCACTGCTGGACGCTGCACAGGCCATCTCATAAACGATAGCTGAAAGTGGGAGAAACAATTTCTAAACACAGATATATAAGTAATAGTAAAATCCGACTCAAAGAGAATTGTGCTGAGACATCATCTAAATCAGCTGTAACAATGTTCTCTTTTTTATACTTTAGGTCTGAGGAGAAAGTGATGATGGAGGAACCCCTGTAAACCATGTACTCCTGCACTTAGATACTGGACTTTCAATTGAGTACAGATTGAGCAAGATTTCTATCACTTAATGGTCACTTGTGGAAGCCTAGCATTTCTACCACTCTAATTATAGCTCTCCATTATCAGCAGACCATCTTTAATTAAAGAGTCATGGGTCAAAAATAGAGTAGGTGTCACCAGATTTACTCTCAGTCTGCAACTGATGGTTACTTCATGTATTTCTGTGTAAAGCTGAGAAGCACAGGAAAAGCGAAAACAAGAGTCGATGCCGCTGAACGAACGGTTAGTAAACTGAGAAACCGAAACATAATGGGTACAAAATGAACGCATGAAAGACACGCGAAACAGTGCCGTGGAGAGACGAAGTACTTTGCTTAAGTTTTTGCTCTAAAGTTTTAGTTTTATTTGACATATATGATAGTTGCTGGAGCTCATCCATATCTACAACACACCCATTATTTATTCAGTGTTTGTTTGTATAGCCACAATGCCTAGCTGCACTTTGGGGGGCATTTGTGGCTCTATATATTCTGTCAAAATGCTAAGTGAGAAGGCAAATATGTCTTCTGATGGTGGAGAAATGTGGATACATGTCTTTACTTTACTTTACTTTACAGTCACACACACCAGCTCCAGCTCCAGCAGTATTCCTCTTCCTGTCCATCAACCATCGCACCGCTTTGCTTTTCACCTTATTAGGAATCCCATTGGTTTTCATGGCAAGACCAGACTGTGTGTCATGTAGGCCAGGCTTACAAAGAAAACCACTGGGATCTATTAAAGGCTTCCTCTTCTTGTCTCAAACTTCAACCCCCTTTTAATCAACTATGCTATTCTTTAGTCAGAGAAAAAACATGAAAGAATCTACTTTTACCTGTCAATCCGAGGAATCTTTACGCTTGCGCTACACTGGAAAGACTTTGTGGGAGCGGTTTGGGGGATATAGAAGAATATTGGTTGAACCGTAATAAAGTTTTATACAAGTTGTCATTATTGTATATTATCAGATATTCTTCAGTGTAAAGGAAACACGAAGCTCACAAAAAGAATCATCCACTGGAACAGCTTTGTCCAAAACAACTATACATCCGCCCCCATGAAAGACAAATGAGGCAACGTGATTTCAAGACATTACTAATTCATTCCATAAATGCAGCACCGTTAACCGACACTATGGTAAATCCATGTTACGCTGTTTTATTGCGCATGATGTGAATAATGCAGGATTACATGCTTTGCTATTCTTTGATAAATAGCTTTGAATCGATAAGTCTGTAAACACAGTTTATCTTGCTGTCCACTGACTGTCAGAAATGAAAGCAACATGTGTAAACGTGCTTTCACATGCTGCCCATAGCTGATTATACTGACCATTTTCACACTGGTGGACTCGCAGCATGTGATACTGATTGTCCACTAGTGTGTAATTATGTTTTTTGACCTAGCGAACTGGATTGTTTTCACAGAAATAAATGCTATTCTCGTAGAATTTATTATGGTGTATTGTTGTGCGTGACACTAAGATGTACTGTAGTTGACTGTATGGTGTATTATAGAGAATGTGTGACGGAAGAGGATCTGGTAGCAAATCACCAAAAAAACTGCTTTATGAAATGAGTATATCAGTAAACGGATGCATGTATCCTGGCCATGTGAGTCAGCCTCGAATGAATTTGGCAATATGTGCAGCGTGACAGATGATCCCATCTGCATCACACGAGCTGGACTGTCAGGTGCCTCATCAACACATTTCAGCAGGAAAGCTCGAGGGGCAGAAGCATCAGAGCACAAACACCCTGTGCAATCAGAGCTTATTAATCTAACACAGTCTAACTATACTTCGCTCAACAAACATGTCAGATACTGCCAGGAAGTATTGTTCCACGAGAAACGAATGCTTTATTCGCTTTCTTTTATAATTGATCAGTACTTGTAAGTTACAGTATTTATTTTCACCGCGAGGTAGTGACACTCAAAGCTATGTGTCCCATCGTAATTAAGATCAGGGCAAAGCCTGGAGCAAAGCAAAAGTTAAACTACATTCTTGGACAAAGTGAGTTGTTATATTTGCTCTGTGATGATAAGTTCCCTTCATTCTTGGCATGTCAGTGAGACCAAGGCTACCTGCAGTATGAGGAACTACTTTATATGCTGCGGGCTGAACATGATTATGCTGCCCTGTTGGACACATTATGTCAACAAACACTGTTGAACATCTGTCGTAATGGCATTTAGTCTCTCCTGTGACCTTGCTAGAGTTAGTTTGAATACTGAAGTGAAGAGCGGGTGCTTTTTATGCTCCGCCACATTCGTCTAAATAGATTTTTCAAACATTGTACTTTTAGAAGTTTATGAATTACATTAGTTATTACAGATTACATTTCAGCCGGCACTGAAGCTTTCAGGTGGAGTTCTTAAAAATATCACATAGTTGAAGACACTTGGTCAAGGTGCTTGATTTTTAAGAAGAAACCAGAGCTAGTTGTCAGATTGCCAAAACGCAGTCTTACTAGAAAATGCTGAAGACAGCTTGTTGTGCTGTGGTAAAGACACCATAATAGCAACTTAATGTTTACTATAAATTCTGATCTTACTCTGGAAAGACAACAGCTGGCGTTACATGTTTTTATGTGAGGATAAGAGGCGCAGTTTAAATCCAGTGAGTATCACAATGAGAAGAAGTAGTCTCTCTCTCTCCCCTTTTTGTTCCTGGACAGCTGAGGGAACAGTGTCATTTCCTTGGTGCGTGACCTTGGAGGGCAGTGGCTTGGACTAAGAAGTGATGTTGGTCTCTCTTTACTTTCCGTGATCACTGCATGCCTTCACTTAAACCTCACAAAAAGTTCAGCATTGCAGCCAAACACCAGTGTCTACGCTTCAACGCCATCAAGCGAGCATAATGATAATGAATCAAGGGCAGAGTGTTAAAATAAGATCCTGCTAAGCTTTAGTGCAGGACATACAGACACAAACCCGCTGATGAGTCTCCAGCAACCCGAGCGCAGTGGAAGCCCGCACTTACCTTCTGCGAGCAGGCGCACCGCATGCACAAAGGTGGGGTCCAAGCAGCTCTTCTCGGCCACCAGCTCAGGTAGGTACTTGACTGGATGCATTGTGTTCCCCAGCAGACCTGTTCAGCAGCCGTGCAGGTGAGGCGACAGGAGGGCTGAGCGTCGGAATGCAACTGTCCACCTTCCCTGCTGCTGCGTGTCTGCAGCTTCAGTCTTAATCAGCACCACAAGCGAAGCCCCTCCAAACACAAACTAGTTGTCCCGGGTGTCCGCGAGGCTCGACTGGAGGGTGAGCTGTGATTCAGAGGTATGCGCCCATCTCTGCCACCGTTGCCTGCTGCCTCTCCTCGGCACCCCGCCAGACTCTCAGACTCGCTGGGTCTGCAGAGCGCGGAGCTCCCCGCCCCTCAGCATCATTATTGGCCATATACTGGGAAACAAAGAGCTCCCCGCTGCGCGCATACCAATGGGACACACATGTTCAAAAGAGGAAAAAAGAAGAAAGGTAAAGACACAGTTCAGGTAATCAGCTGCTTATGAACAGCTGATCTGATCTATAGTAGAAGAACATTTTCTATTTAAATGAATCAACCACGGCAAATTTACAGTGCGTCTCCAATAGTTTATAAAATTCCCCTTATAGAGGTTTAAAGTAGTACACTATTAGTATACTTCTATATACTATAGTACACTATTAGTATACTTCTTTTAAACTTAATACCATTAGTATACTTGTACTCATATGTAAGTATGCTTGACATTAACTGAAAGGTATAAAACAAGGCCCCGCATGAAACAAACAGTTAATGTTATAAATTTGAAGAATTTGTCACAAGTTGTTGTGTGACACGGTGTTTTCCCTTCTTCCCCTACCATTGCATTAGTAATGTAGGTAAAACCCAGTTTTTAAACTCATACCTGTTGGTAAGAAGAGGAAGCAACAGGCCTGTCCTCTCAATCACACAATCACAGTGGTTATTGTCACCGTAATGTAAAATGTAACATTTAAATGCACCTAAAACCTCCTTTAAATAAACTTTGATCAACTCAAAAATGGAATAAAAGTACTGTATACTACAGGTAAAGTAATGGTATACCTGAAACTAGAAAGTAACCAAGTAGTTGTATTATACAAAAAGTGTATTTGGAGTGTACTAAAAGTAAAATGTGGACCAAATGAGTCATAAGACATTAAGAATTGCCATTAGTATCACTACAGAGTAATACACCACAGACACTGTGTGCTGTCCATGGTGCTGAAAACTACATTACAGATGTCTCTGTGGGTTGTGTTACACACATGTGGTGGCATCTACAAGTGTTTTAGGTTAAACCAGAATAAACATCATGAAGTTCTTTCTTTCTGCAAACCTCTCCTCACAACCTTTACAAGAGCATCACAAGGCCTGATGTCATCATTGGTTTTTGCCCTCTGTGACTCAAAGAACATGCATTCCCTTCCTAAGTTCTTCTCAATAAATGATGTCAAAGCATTTGAAACTGAGGTAGAGCAAACGTGTACACTGCACCTATACAATGTCCTTTGCATTGTAATTGTTCATGTCCCGTCTTACAGATGTTTTCATGTCAAGTGAGTGATTTATTACGTCCTTCTAAGCACTGTCAGCACTGTAAGTAATGGAACCGTGTATGTTTGCATATCACATGAAATGACTCTCATGCCCGTGTGATGCTGACTGGAATCCTAAAATCTGCAGAACAGCACAGCGACTGTTTTTACCTACTCACAAAGGAGGTTTGATCAGAAGAGGCTGCTGAATGACCAATTCCAGCTCTGCTTGACCTTTAGAGATGATTCTGAATACACTAATCACAATCATAAGGACTATGGAGGATAAGACACTGCGGTCAAGTGAATGGGAGCCATTTTGATGTTGTTTGTGATTTATTCAATATCGAAATGAAAAATCTTGTCACGGTATAGTAATCAGATAAATTCTGTTTTTTTTTTAAATTAGAGCTGAACAAAGCGACAGAATGAAAGAAAAGGAATCCAGTTAGGTTAAATGCAATTTGATGCAATTTTATTGAATGACATTCTTAATGACAGGGATGGTTGTAATCCTTTTCCTGTTACAGTGTTTACTAATGGTAATAGTAATTATGAGTAGTTTCATATAATTGTAGACTAAAAGCAAACTCACAACATGCAACATGCTATTCACTACGACATTAAATCAAACTTAGACACTTTACTGTACCAAGAGTGGAAGTTAAAAATGTTCAGGAATGTAATAGTTGTATACCGCCCTCTAGCGGCCAAGACGCGTCACTACACATTTCACTTTTGCACCCACGTGAAGCGTCCATCTTACAAAGTCGTGTAGTAACAATCAAGTGGTTGTGATTGTGAATCAATAATGATTACCTGTCCGTTCTGAAGTAGTGTTTAAACACCATTCCTCCAGAATATGCAAACCTACAGATTTATTGGCATATACCCCCCCCCCTTTTAACATTTGTCAAACTGGAAAGATTAACTACATAGACTTTCACAATCAAATCATTCTGTATAACTATGAAACTCTAGAGTACAGCACGTCAGATAGGAGAAAATATAGTTATAACAGAGGAGGACTTCACACACTTGTTGCCTTAGTGAGTAGTTTTTATTAATAATGATAACAATATTGAATACTTGATTGATCCCTTGGGGAAATTGTTGTTTGGACAGCTGCTAGACCTGTGTCTGTGCTACTAAAGGGTCTCGGTGTCACTGGGAATCGAACTCGCTCACCCTTGGGTTTAAAGACGAGTGCTCTGCCCACGGAGCTAACATGCAAATTACTAAATAAAAAGAACACAATGTGTACTCTTAATGTTTAGGAAAAGCAGTGAAAAGCAGTTAGTTTCATTTGTATATTTAGTCCCAGGAAAAACTGCGCTGTGAAAAATACCATCAGACAGGAAACTGACTGCTCAAATTGCTTATTGCTTAATATTGGACAAGGAATATTCATATTTTGAAAGGTAAGCCGGAAGTCTGATCTTTAATTATGTCAAACTTGACATTAGTGTGCGAGACTCGGAGGCAAATCGAGACCTGACAAGTCCCACAAAAACCACGTGATTATGGCGGAGCGTTTCTCCCCAGGGATGAACTGTGAAAAGCAAGAAAGGTAGGAAGAGTATTTGTTCCCATAATGATCACTAAATGTTACATGAAGTAACTGCAAGAATATGAACATAAACGAAATAAACATCCCGTTAGAAGCTGGTGAGTTCCTCCTGGATCAACACTTCACAACATGCGTGAATCAGCTGAATATCGCTGCAGAAGTCATCCAACACGCACAAACAGAGAATCTTAGACGGGAGGAAAACAAAGTGTTATATGATTTAGCAGGTTATTTATACACATCAAGGTAAGAGAAAAAGAGATGGAAACAGAGACAACCAAATGATCCTGACAGGTTAATTGCAAGAACGGGAATGTAGGAAATTCTAGGTGACTTGTAAAATAAAAGCAGTGCAACAGGTACCATCACCGGTATTATAGGATGCATTAAAACTACAGTTGAATAGTTATCGCTGTTTTGCTGCAGACAAAGAAATGTTCGCCTGTAAATGACTGATAGACACGTTTCAAAGTTCAGTTTGGATCATGGTAACAGTAGACGTACCGGAGCTTTTGCTCATATCACATGATCTTCAACTTGAGATTTGACGCTGTTTAATCTGAATTAGTCTGATTAGATGTGAAAATCACATCTGATGTCCTTGACACAAAATTGCCATTAAAACTATTTAAATAAACAGTTTCATTTAGGGGAGGTTTTTACTGAGCATTTTAAAACTCTAACTTGAATTCATCTTTTTTTTTCATTCTGATTTTGTATCCCTTAGTATTTTTTATTGTTTTCAATTATACAAATTCCACATTAAACTTGTAGGTTCCACCTTCCAAAAAAGGGTTAATAATATCGAGATCAGGCCTCAAAAGCAGAGATTGTGTAGATATATGTAAACTATTGTTTCCACTGCGTTAACATGTGAAAACTCCAATAACCACTTTGTCTTGTTCCCGGCAGGAACTTAAAGATGTCAGAAGTCATAGTTGTGCACGGTGGAGCGTGGGCCATACCAGACGAACTGGCCGAGGCGTCTGTTGATGGAGTAAAATCTGCAGCATGTGAAGGATTTTCTGTGCTAAAGAGAGGAGGAGGTGCACTAGATGCTGTGGAGGCAGCAGTACGGTCTATGGAAGATAACAGTGTGTTTAACGCAGGTATTGAAAGGAATTATTTTTAATGTAATTTGTGACATAATTACACACTATAGAAGAGTCACTTGTGATAAAAAAGGCAATATTCTGTTGCTGTGCTGCTTTGTCACCACCCTGTGGACTTGTAAAGGTGTAACAGGCAACTTAGACTTTAATGCAACTGAACAAACAAACACAGCAGTTCTTGTTATGTCTGCACACAAACGTGCAGAACAGAACATGTACCCAGCCTGTCATTCCCTCACCCATTCTGATTGTTGTTAGATTTTGTTTTGTCTCTCAGACTTTTATTTAACCTGTGCACTACATTTTACTTTCTGAGGAAACGGGCATCGGGTATTGTTCAAGGTAGTTACTGAGTGCCACATTTGATTATAGGGCATGGAGCAACTTTAAATACTGATGGAGAAGTGGAGCTGGATGCCATTATTATGGATGGAAGGACACTTGCGAGTGGCGCTGTGTCCTGTGTGAAGAACATTGCCAATCCTGTGTCGCTGGCGAGGGCAGTGATGGAGAAGGTGTCAGTTTAAGGACTTTGCTGTTGTCTTTGTTTAGCAGAAACAGTATGTGATTACTAATGGTTAGACAGGCCTTGTTCATCCTTTTTCATAAAACAGCTTATTATCCATCAATGAAAATATGAAATACGTTTTCTATTTGAACTTTCTTTTCTGTGTTTGCTACCATGGGAAATGTCAGACTCCTCACATCATGTTGACAGACAGAGGTGCCAACATGTTTGCAGAGAGCATTGGTACGGGCACAGTTCCTACTGATTCACTGGTGACTGAGTATGAAAGGAAAGAATGGGAAAAACACAAAAATTATCTTACTGGAGTGATGGAAGATTTCAACTCCCAGTGGTAGGTATCTTAAATTTCCTCATGAAGTCTCTACTCAGAATCTTGTCAACCTGAATAGCTGGTGTGCAGATCCTGGAATAGATGCTCAATAGTATTACATCTTCCCCACCTCTTGATTCATTTGCAGTATGGAGTCTTCTTCTTTAAATAATCTAATGTTCTGTGATATTAGGGACCATGATACTGTTGGGGCAGTTGCTGTGGACTGCAGTGGTAATGTGGCATGTGCAACATCAACTGGAGGAATTAGAAACAAAATGGTTGGAAGAGTAGGAGACTCTCCTGTCATTGGTAAATACTCAGACTTTCTCAAATTGTCAGCTGCAGTTACTATTACAGTATATGCTCATCTTTGTTTTCATTGTATTGTTGCTTAACTTCCGATGTTATTTCAGAACATTGCGTTTATTTTTTTCACATTCTCTCTTAAACGAGGCTCTGGAGCATTTGCAGATAACTTTACTGGTGCGGTGTCTTGTACTGGTCACGGAGAGTCTATTCTTAAAGTCACATTGGCCAGGCTCATCATTTCTCACTTAGAACAAGGCAAGTTTCACATCAGCCTCTCTACATGCAGACAAGCCAATGTAGAGACTTTGTATTAGACTTTGAAAGGCCTGTAATTTGTAGCATTCTCTTCTGTTGAAGTAATCAGAAATAATTCATAATAATCGTATGTATTGTTGTTTATCTCTTAATTATCAGCTTTATCATGTACCTATATTTATGTTTTCTTCTTCCCCACACAGGTAAATTAGTGTCAGATGCTTCACAGATGTCTCTGCGGTACATGGGAGAACGTGTCCAAGGTGCCGGAGGTGCTATTGTAGTGTCTCCATCAGGACAGTGGGCTGCCACATTTACCACAGAGAGGATGGCTTGGGCAGCTGTGGAGAATGACGTTCTGTGGTATGGATTAGACCCAAAAGAAAGATTAAACGAGTTCTTGTCCCAATAACAATTTAAACTCTTTTTTTGCTGACTAATCAGCACCTCGACATGCGACACCTGTGAGGTGGGATGGATTATCTCGGCAAAGGAGAAGTGCTCACTAACACACATGTAGACAGATTTGAGAACAATATTTGAGAGTCATGGGTCTTTTGTGTATGTAGTAAAATTTTCTGATGTTTGAGTTCAGCTCATGAAAAATGGGAGCAAAAACAAAAGTGTCGCGTTTATATTTTTGTTCAGTGTATTTCTACTTATTCACTACCGTTTGACTCAGTGTGGACATTTTATAGTGTGTGTGTAGCCACTTTATACAATTATCTTTTTATCTAATATGTGATCCAAGGACATTTGTAGTACGTACTGTAAAATAAAACACAAATAGTAAAGAAAGAGAACATAAACATGTCATGGCAAAAGTAAAGAGATCTGCAAGTAGTTTGTATATTTAACTAGTATTTATCATTAACTGAATTCTGGATTGCATGTCTGAGTTTTTTCATTAAACATTTCTTGTAGTTAGTTACATTTTTTTCAACCTGTTTGCCTTGGTCTTGTTCTTGTAACAGTTTATAGATTTTTCAAGATCATGATGTGAACAATATAAAAGCAATACAATTCCTTAAATACATCTGAAAGAAATGAGAAAGAAAATCAAGCGTGGAGAGAATAGACAACCCGCATACAAAAAAAAAAAGCATTTTCGGTATTATTTGTTTACCTTGTTTTCCATGCAGGAATCAAACATAAAAACTAAGTTGGTTAATTGATATACAAGTATCAGATATTCTTATTTTAACAAAGTGTTTTTTTATTTGTTTTCTGTGCCCCGTGAGCACTGTTGCTGTTATTAAAAGCCTTATTCATGAGGCTTCACTTCTTTTGGCCAGCCCTATTGTTGGCCCAGTATCATTTGAGAATAATGGCGGCTCCACAAGAGAAACTTTTTTTTTAACTTTATTTAACATATGAACAACATACAAGGGCGAAATTTCAAAGCAAGTATACAATGCAACATATATTTGGGTTGAAATAAAAGTAAATCCACATATATATACATATAAATATACTTATACACACGTGTATACAAAAGTATCTATCAAAAGTAAAGTTTCCGCAAGAGATACTACAGTCCTGATCCAGAAGTACAATCCGAGCTCCTTTATTTCCGCGGGACTAATGAATGCGTTTCAGAAGTTCACCCGACACGGTCACTTCTTGCGAACACACGATCAGTATAAACCAGGGGTGTCCAAACTCGGTCCTCGAGGGCCGCAGCCCTGCTGGTTTTCCAAGCATCCATGCATTTGTGACTTCTGATTGGCTGAGCACACCTGATCACCTTGATCAGGTGAGTTTGGACACCCCTGGTATAAACACTTGTCTTTAAGGGATACAGATGGAGAAAGATGACGGTGTGTCTGTAATAGACTATCAGCTGCTATAGTACCCGTAAACACAGGCCACGTGACTAACAGCGTTGCTTGTCAGTGGCTTTGCAGCAGCGGGACGAATGACGGCTGAGTTAGAGGAAGTTACTGGGGAGCAGCTGTGCTAGTATGTAATCTTACACGAGTTGGATGCAACGTTGCAGCAAAGCAGAGGTAGGATTTAAGTGTGAAAGTGAAAAACGTATTTGTAAATATAAGAAGGGCACGCATTTGAACAGGCGCACGTATGTGTGCGCGTCTTGTGTCCGCTAGCTGCACTGAGAATACAAACAAACTTGGTATCTAGGGCCTATGCTAAGGCCACTAAGCTAACATGTCTGAGATTTAGCATCGACATACACAACTAAGTGTTTTTTACACTTTATGCAACGCACTTTAGCATTTGTTAAACACGCGTTTGTTAATAAATATATCTCCTTTATAAAAGTGGCACAGGTTATAACAGAAAGTTCTCTTGGGTGGCAACTTCCTCCAAAAGTTATCGCTAGCTTGCTAATGTATAAAAAACGTTAGCCTGCCCCAGATTGTTGTTAGCCGTTCTGCAGCGTTAGCATGCTAACTAGCAAACTCCTCATTGGCAAGCCCTGGTCGCACATAGTCGATGTTTCATATGGTCATTGGAGTAATAAAGCTAATATTTACACAACTCGCATAGAAGTCCGCACTAGTTATTGTCATTTCTTTTACCAATAATGTTTTTAGTTGATCCACTGGTCATTTTTGGCCTGCTCCGTGTTGTGTAGTTTTATACACAACGTTACTTGATCAAAACCGCTAACTTGCTGGTCACTTAAACTAATGTTAACCTCACTCTTACTAGGTTCATCCAAGTTTGCCATAGTATGAGTTTATTTTGTAACGTTACGCACACAAACACACTTAGGCGGCGCACTGTTTTTTATCCATGTAAACATTGATGGCCCACGGAAATGGCTAAAACTGTGATGCTAGCGACGTTGGCTCCGCGTAACGGTTCAGCGGGACGGCAAACACAGAAACGTTTTACAGCCAAATGACCTGGAGTTTCAAAGTATTTACAGTCAATTTAGCCCCCCAACAGGGGTTAACAGTTGTGTAAGGTGTCTAGATCAGTGTAAAAATATAACCACCACAGAGAATATACGTTTGATTGTCTTAACTTTGTTATCACTAATCACATGTATGCTTGAGTTGCCTCAAACTGCAAATTAGCCCCTGACTCTGGCTTAAATGTGACCATTATTGCCCTTTGAGACAGGTTATATATAATGGCTAAAATAGTTGTCTCTAAGCATTAATAACACAATATAGCTTGATCAAAATGGGTTAATTGAGCTTGCTTTACTTATGTCTGAGCTCTTTTATTACAGGAAGGCAGCAGCATTCATGGATACTGTGGACACCTTTAACCCTTTAATACCCAGTGACCAGTTAGATGAGTCCCTGCTTATAGGCCAAACCTTGGAATGTGAAGCCAGTACTGAATTGGGGTCCGGAGCCCAAATGGAAGATTCGCTGAAACACATGCTCAGTGACAAAGATCCAATGTTTGGTGGTTCAAGCTCTGAGTTCAATCCACTGGACAACACGGACCCCACTTTTCAGATTTCTGGCACAACAGGTGTGTTAGCAGACAAAACAGAGTAAATGAGTAGATGTATATTTGTGCCAACTCCAGACTAATCACAAGCTAACATAATGTACTATGGACAGTTGTTGTGTTAAAGGTTGTGATGACGTTGTTGAACTATACATTCAATTCAATTCAGAAAACCTTTTTTGTCCCAGAGGGGCAATTTCTGTAGCTTGCTAAAATCGATTTTTCACTGCCATAGTTTAACTTTTATTTATTTCTGTAATTGATAAAATAAGCATTTTAAGTGTTGGGATATGAAGATACACAGTAGAAAGCAGTTATGATTTAGTGGTTATTTTATATTTTCAAGTGTTAATATGCCATATGTATTTTTGAGTATAGGTTTTCAGGATTGTTTTTTTAGTAAATAATTATCTATTTCTTTGTTTTGACTGTTTTTGGCAGGTCTTGATCATGGCTCAGGATCTACAGGCCACAGCAGTGAACTGACAGCTGCTGGGACCGCACCAGTCAAGCGACCTGTTGGGAGGCCGAGGAAACGTCCACGTAATTTAGAATTTAATAAGTTGGTGCTCAGTATTGTTCCTGTTCCACCACATGATCTGGAGTTGGCTAATTTTACTCTTTTTTTTCTTCTTTTTCCTGTAAAAATAGAATTAAGTGGTCCTCAACCTGCTAACACATCCAACTCTGCCATGACACGAGGACGACTGGGAAGGAAACCAGCCAACAGGCTACAGAAGTCATTTCTCATTGAAAAAGGAGTTAAAGGATCCCAATTGAAAAAGGAATTAACTTTGGGAGGGCGTGTAAATATTAATGATCTTGATGGTGGATTATGGCTCAAACCTTCGGTTGTATTGAGACAATTGACGGTAACAATTGGGGGATTCAGGATTGAGTTGCTGCCAGGACCCTGTTACGCACAGAGTGTTAATACAAGCCAGTCTGCAAGCTTTGACGATGGTATTTCGTTTGGCAAGGACATGGGCCTTGTGCTACCTGACAATGCTGTCAATGTACAGAATCCCTTACCAGAGAATGAGTCAAAGATGGATGTAGAGAAGAGCACTGCTGACGATGCAGCCCTAGGTCTGGGCCCATATGTGAATCCTAATGAGGTTCAGACCTCCAAAGGGGCATTAACAGGGGGCCCTGACATGCAAGAAACAAAACTTGACAATCAAAGTGACAATCCTGGAAAGGAAAAACTATCCAGTAAAGAAAAAGAAGGCATAAAACAGCCAGAGAATGATGGGAATAACAGAATTACTGATAATAAGACTGATAGTAAGGAAAAGCAACAGATAGTGGCCAAAAATGTACTTAAGTCCAAACAAGGACACGTACTGATTTCTAACAAGAATAAGGACATTTCATGTAAATCAAGTAACATGGCTAAGGAGCTTCAAGTATCCCAAAACACGGCATCCAAAATCACCCAAAGAGTAGATGTGCATAAAATAAAATCTCTAAAGGAAAAGAAAAACATTACACCAATGAAAAGACCTGTCGAAAACACCCAAAGTGAGCATGTTACTAAAGTGCAAAAGATACAGGGCACAGGAGACGTTAAAGTGAAGTCAAAGTCAAGTCCACCTAGCTCGGTAGTGAAGAAGAGCCCAACATCTAGTAATCGGCCTTGTGATCAACAAGGAGCAGCCAAACCTACTCCTCAAAACAGCTGTAAAGCTGAGACTGCTCAACAAGTGCTCAGCCGTCCAGGTCCTGCTATAAAACCGGCAGAAGAAGCAGGGCAGGAAAAGCCCAAAGTGAAGAAAACAGAAAAGCTCCTTCAAAGACAGAAAAGTAAAAATTCAAGAAGCATCTTGGTGGATGAGCCACAGCTGTTTATTCCAGACAACGCTCCTGTTGTGAAGAAAGAAGCAGCTGAGGATCAATCTGCTATCAGCGAAAATGTGTGGGATGGAAATAATTGCTGTGGTCTGTGCAAGAAACACCATAACAACATGTAAGTGTTGCTCTTTAATATATAAAAGTAATATTCTTTTTAAAGTAGGATAAACCTGCCTATACTGTACTGGAAAGAAGGTAATCCAGATACATTATGTGAAATGTAATTTAGCTCAGCATACTGTGTTTGATGGATTGTAAGACATTAGGCGAAGAGAACGAAAAGCTTTACAAACAAAAGACCAGATTAAATCAGACGAAGCAATGGGCGGATGAAGCCTATTTCTGTTGAATACAGATTTTAAACCTTAGACAAAACAAGCTCGTGTCAACTGATGGATGGCAAAACATATGGCGTCCTTCTGCTCAGACCTTTGCCTTTGAGGTTCACATCACCATATTTCTCAGTGGATCTTCCTTATTTTACTCGTGGGCCAAGTTCAGCAGCAAAACTTTCAAAATAACTGAAGTTTTAGCTCTGATGTCATTGTTTTTGTGTTATTTGAAAAAGTTAGAACATTACACTTGCTTGGAGCAAAACAAGCTTCTAAGTATTCACCCATGGGCCCATCTCTGGGTAGATGTGAGTAGGCGTCTGAATAAACAATAAAGGACATTTAAATTTTGGCGTTTGTTAGAGTGTATTCAGGTGCAAACACCCCTTTATTAACATGTTGTTTAGGTTCATGGTTGGCTGCGGTCGCTGTGAAGACTGGTTCCACGGTGACTGCGTTGGACTTGACCTGACTAAAGTACATGAAATGGAGGAGCAGGATCAGATGTATGTGTGTTTGAAGTGCTGCGAGGAGGAAAGCAAAAAGGTGGAGCCTGAGCCTCCAAGTGCGTCCAAACCAGATGTCGAAGCAAAGACTGAGGTACAGGATCATAAACTGTCACCCAAGTCCAGAGCCGGATCCTCCCAGACACTCACATCAGGAGGTGTTAGGCCAGTAGGAAAGGTAAGCAGTGTCATTGTATAATAACAGTTTGATCACACATTTTAGAAATAAAATATTTTACATACAAAAGACATTTTATTTGTTCCCCAGCTAATTCATCCTCTGATATTAATCATAGCCAGTGTTACCACTACACAAGGGTTTGTTGTCTTCTTGTTTTTACTTTGGCTTACACATGGGTATGTGGTAGACTCAGTGAACTCACCAAAGTTGAATATATTTTTCTTGCACATAGAGGTCACCCTTCATTTTTTAAAAGTAGATTTTGTTGTGGGTGGAGGGTTTCAGTATTCCATGTGATGTATTTTACATGTTTATTAGCTTTCTATATTATAGCAATAATCTTAGAAATGTGACTAAGGTGTTTTTTGCTATTTTCTCTTAAAACAGGATCCTGATCGAAGGCAGTCCACAGATGTCAAAGAAACATCTCATAGATCAGGTATTCTTCAGGGTTGACTCTGTGGTTCAAATCCTATTACAGCACTGGAAACAAGCACATTTTAACAAATAGCATGTTGCTGGTGTAAAATAAACCTATGAACAGGGTTCACTGTTTTATAACAGTAAAGGATGATTTTATCAGAACAACCCCTGAAATTGTGAGGCCTGTAGATTTGTTGTTACTGCTGTTGTTGCCATTTTAGGGATTGCAAAAGTGACCAAAAAACAGCCTTAAACTATGACAAAATGTTCTGTTTCAGCACAATCCTCTTGCCTAATCGATTACTCAGTTTTTAATCTAATCACCGTTAAGATCATCCACCACACGTATTCTTTCTTTATTACAAAAGAGGATGAGCAAACGTTAATTGTTATCTTTACACATTAGATTTCTGGCTCACACTCTTTATGTCAACTACCTTCATATGTCACATTTTTATATACAATTCTGCATTTAACAATATTTCATAACTTCTCCCATCTGCTCACTGTCCTTCTGTCCTCATAGGCAGTCATCTAAAACAGGAGTCAAGAAGTAAAAGTCTTTCTTCAGCTTCAAAGAAACCCGTGTCTGTGGAGGCAATCAGGCGAAGTGTGCGTGATTCTCTGAAGGAAATCCTTGTACAGAGGTATATATTTCACAAATAATATCAGTCAAATTGAAGGAATAATTAAAATGCACTTTTTCATCGCAGTGCACTTGTTATATTTTGTTGTAAAACCTTATAAACAATAATCCAAGCACATCAAAATGATATTTTCTGCATTTTAGATTGAAAGAATCGGATTTGAACATCTCAGTGGAGAGGGCCTCCGAAGTTGCCAAGAAGACGGAGAGAGAACTTTTTCATTTGTATAAGGACACTGACAACAAATACAAGAACAAGTATAGAAGCTTGATGTTTAACCTCAAAGACACTAAAAATAATGTAAGTAGCATTTATTTTTTTGGCGTTTCAACTATAACACGAACCAAACTACATTTGCTATATCTTGATTTATTTTAATGGTGAGTTTAGGTGCTCTTTAAGAGGGTTCTCAAAGGGGAGATTTCACCAGGTAACCTAATTCGACTGAGTCCTGAGGAACTGGCCTCGAAGGAATTGGCTGCGTGGCGACAACGAGAAAACCGCCATGTAAGTAATGTTCTAGTTTCATGCAGTGTTTTCTCCAAATGCTCACTCTGTTAACTCGCTGTAATTCAGTCTCGATCTGGTCTATTAAAGTGATATATTGAGGTTGAATTTTGTCATGCAAAACATTGTCATTTTACAGACAATTGAAATGATAGAAAAAGAGCAGAGAGAGGCTGAGAGGCGACCGATCACTAAGATCACACACAAGGGCGAAATTGAAATTGAAAGCCAGGAACCGGTGAAAGTAGCCGAGCCCGTAGAGGTAAGAAACAACTTAAATATCAGTCTGCATCACATTTACACTTTACAGGTAAAGGATCAAATGTCTACTTGTGTGTTTTTCGTCACTTCTTTCAGCTTGAGCCTCCTCCCAGAGCGACGGAAGTCTCAACAGAATGTCCCAAAACTCCAGAGAAGAAAGCAGAGAATACGAAGACAGAGAAAGACACTACAGACCAACACAAGTCTCATTTATTCGACCTACACTGCAAAATCTGCACAGGTAAACCCTGACGTTAGCAGAAATTCTGGGTATAGTCACTAAGCTTTTGTCTTAAACATATTTTCCATCCTGTCACTATTCATTTTTAGTCACTCTCTTACTTTTTGTTTTCTGATCTCTAATAATAAACTTTATTTATGGACTATTATAAGGTCGCATGGCACCGCCTGTGGAGGAGCCACCAACCAAAGTGGTCAAAGTTGCTACTACAGTTGTTCGGAGGCAGTCCACTAAAACAGAAGAGACAAAAAGTACAAATCCACCTGCGATGGAGGATGACCTTCACCTCACTGTTTTAGAGGAGAGTTTTCGAAGTGCTCATTCAGGATATGAAGGAAGGTCGGTAGTCATCTCTGACACTCCGTGTGGTTTTGTGCATTACCCATTTATACAGGTTTTCTTCATTGCTGTTATATTGGTCACAGGTCGGATCATATAGCTGGAAGAGATGAAGAGGCAGCTTTCCTTTCCAACCTGAAGTCCCTGTGGCAAGGATTAATTCATATGCACTCTGTGGCAAAGCTTGTAACAAAAGCTTTCCCTGTCTCGGGCATTTTAGATAACTTGACTGAGGTAAAGTCCACACAGTTTAAACAGCCGTTGAAATGTCTTTTTGAGCACTACGTTCACCAAGATTTTGTCTTTATATTCTAACAGGACCTTCCAGACAGTATTCAAGTAGGTGGGAGAATAAGTCCACAGATAGTGTGGGACTACTTGGAGAAGATTCGGGCCACTGGAACAAAAGTAAGTTTATTCTTCAAGCAATTATGTCGCCTGTAGCACAGTTTAGTTTAAATTGGTTTCATTATGATCAAAGCCAGAGCTTAACGTTGATTTCAGAGTCTGGGTTGAACTTTCTTACTTCTACACGAATGGAAGATTCTACTGACACATGCGTTTTCTTTTATTAAAGGAGGTGTGCCTGATTCGCTTCTCGCCCGAGACTGAGGAAGATGAGATCTCTTATACTCTTCTGTATGCCTACTTCAGCAGTCGTAGGCGTTTTGGGGTGGTGTCCAATAACCTGAAACAGGTGAAGGACATGTATCTCATTCCATTGGGAGCCGCTGAAAAAGTTCCACATCAGCTTGTTCCCTTTGATGGGCCAGGTAATCTGAACACTAGATCTACTTTTAATTATTGCCTGTTTGTAATTTACAAAAACATTTTTAATCTCAAATGAAATAAATCTTTTACTTTGACAGGTTTAGAAAACAACCGTGCCAACCTCCTCCTTGGACTCATAATTCGCCAGAGACCCAAAAGGGATTTTCTTACCGTGGACATGAACGAAACTGCAAAAAGTATTCCTGAAATCAAGCCCACCACTGTTTCCTCAAAAGAAACCAGGGCTAAAGAAGATGACAAGAAATTCTTTCTCTCTTCGTTGACTCCTGTGCATAAAAAGGAGAAGGACAAACCACTTAACACTACTGAAGAAGTTAATGAGCCAATTGCAGAGTCTCCTGAAGAACCATCTCTATCAGAGGATACTAACAATCAAGAACCACAGAAACCACTACGCTTTCTACCAGGTGTATTAGTAGGTTGGGGTGGGGAGTTGCCACCACTTCCAGATGTGGGAGGTAGACCTTCATTAACAGCTGATGACGCCCAGAGGAACACTTCCAAAACGGAGGCTTCAACTGGAAATTCAAAAAGTCCAACAGCTGCTGCGCCACGCGAGCGCTTTGTCATCAAAAAGAAAGAAGCGAAACCTGCTAAAGCCGAACCAGAGCCATGCAGCCCGACGGATGCATCTGCTGCTAACAGCTCGTTGGGAAAAGATGCTGCAGTAGTGACCCATGGCGCGCCTCTCTCTCTGAAAGATAAGCCTCCAGATGTATCAACCGAAGCATTCCTGGCAAGCTTGTCAGCAGCTCCGAGTGGGACTGAAACTAGCACTACTGCCTCAGCAAACAAAGGGGAGGCTTGCCTGTTGTCTGAAACAGAAAAAGAAATGTCTGAAGGGAATTTATTGTTGCAGTCAACATCCCAAGCGGCTTCAGATCACTTAAGTGGCTCAAAACCCCCTTTAAGTGGAATTCTGAAAAAATCCTCAGCATATTCCAGTGTGAATGAAGTTAAAACAGAGGTGCTACAAAAGGATAAAGCAAACCAGCCAGCTCCTTCGAGTCCTAAACCCGTGTCTGTGTTGAGCAGCACTCGAAATGAACCAGTTACACCATTTCGCCAGGGACATTTACAGCTTTCTCAGGCCAAGAACAAGCCAGAGCAGTCATTCTCTAGTGAAAAGGAAGACCCTGTTACCTTCCAGCCTGGTGCTGCAGTAACTCCAACAATACATCCTCCTACAGTGCAGGAACCACAAGCTCTCCCACTATACAGCAGTTCCGCAGCTTTCCCACTGCAACTGCCTCAGGTACCTGGCAGCTATGACTGCCCACCTGGCCCTCCTCTTAACACTTTATCCACCCCAAACACTCAAGATCAGAATCCTAGTGCACCGTGGGCCCAGGATAGCGCTTCAGATGCTCTTCCTGGACAGTCACAGTACCCTGACAGTCACTCTCAACCATGCGACCAGCCTCCATCCCTGGCCAAAGACTACAAGCGTCTAGAGGAGCGATACAGTGACCCATGGGACAGGTCGCGTAACACAGATGACAGAGATTACCACAGAAGACACAGTCACCACAGGGACTCCCATCATGGGAAAAAGAGCAGAAACCATGACCGGGAGCGAGAGAAGAAGCACAGTCAGAGCCAAGACGACAAGTACAGAGAGAGGAGCAGGCACCATGGAACCTCAGAGGACCGTTATGGTGAGAAGAGGAAAGAAAGGCACCACAGCGATGATTATAGCGGCCGTCACAAAGACAAACACAGAAACAGACGGGACTCTGATTATGAGAACGGACGGAGAAACTCTAAGGACGGTTACTCATGAAGACGTTTTCTGCAAAGCTGACTAGCGAGTCTGCAGAACTCAAAGGATGACTGTTAACTTGTTCCGTTGGCTGGTTCAGAACACTTTGCCTGTAATGGCTACTGGTGGAGTTTTGTTTCTTTTGTTCTTCTGTACACTGGTCTGAAGCTCGTACGCCATTTCCTTCATAGAAGTTCCATTTAATTTTATCGACAGTACAGCCAAAATGAGATCATTTCAGTGGAATTATGAAGATTATCGTTGGGTTTTTTTCAGACCAAGAAGAACTATTGGAACCGTTTCTAAATTTTAAACTTTTATTGTATATATGTTGTTCATGTGAGCTGCTGTACTGACTACAAGTGATCTGTAAACGTTTTCAGTCTTGTGGCGATAAACAACGCAAGTATGGACCATTTGATGGAAAGCTAAATTTGGATATTTGGCATGAATGTAACAAAACAGGTTCAACTAGAGACAGTTCTTAAAAGCAGCTACGCTCTTCTTTCAACTCAATTTGTTTTAAATTGCTTAAATATTTTATAATCTTACTTTCTATTGAAAAATGTACATTTTGACTTGTAATATAAATTGGAGATGAAGTGTGCCTTTGCACTGTGTTTATGTAAAGTTCATAATAAAGCTAATCTTTTTTTATTGTTGATCATAAAAAAAAACTTTGTTAATATATATTGAGTATAACTTTTAGAATTTAAATTGTACACAGTAAAGTTATTTACAAAACTGTGTCTGCCAAGGAATCGTACAAGGGGGCCTGACTGTATCCATGCCCTTAAAAAAATCACAAAGACCCAACTACAGCTACTGTGTGTGTTTTACAACTCCTCACAGAACTATACAAGTGTTATCACATTCATAGCATTTTCAGTTATAACCAAAAGCTACAGTTTTACTAATCATTGCCCTCATATACATTAAAACCTTCACTATTTTTGAGAAACAGCAGTGGCTTTGCATCTTCAAACAAATAAACATTCCTGAGATCTCCTTCAAAGCCATTTGGAAACAACTCGGATGTCACAATGGATACATATTTGTTTAGTTCAAATGCTCCAAAATAAAGCCGACCCCCATAGTTTAAAGCCACATAACGCTCAAATGGATCCACGTCTTCCAGGAGGATTCTCTTTCCGTTTAGGAACACCTGAATAATTGTGCTGTTCAAGGATATGGAAACCTTATGCCATCTATTGCAGCTCAGTGTGTGATTTCTCAACGTTACTGGGAGGGAAAGTCTCTCGCCGAGATTTACTGCAATTTTGAGGTGGCTGCTCTCAAGTCCAACAGCGAGGTAGTCGTCATCTTCTCGTTCCGCCTTTCCCATCCACATGATCAAACTGTCATTTGAGCGTGTGCGGAAGGTAAAAGAAACGTTTGTGTATTTAAAATTTCTTGTGTTATATCTTGGGTCTGTGTGTTTCACATACGAGTTTCCCACAAACTTGAGGGTGTCAGTAGATATCTCTGTGTTGCAGTGCTCCCCTCCCCATCCTAAGGGGCATATGCAACGGTAGGATACGGGACTAGATGGAGCACATAATGAGCCATGCCTGCAGGTATTGTTTGCACAGCTAACAGACTGGTTACACACAGACCCAGCCCATGACGGTGGGCATCTACATGTGAACGAATCACTTCCTGTTGCCTTGCAGCGGCCTCCATTGTGGCATACTTTATACCCGCAGGCTGTCCCATCCCAGTCTCCTACATTTGCTCCACTTACTGCCCCCATCTCTGTTAACTCAAACTCCTGACCATTGAGTACAAGTTCTCTTAAGCCACCAGTGAAGCCCAGTGGCGCCTCTTCAGTTGCATCTGTGGAAACTGAGCTCAAAGTGGGCATGCCTCCAACAAAGATTTCTGTAGCAACATCAAGGGTGGTCATTCCTTCAGTCACATTCTCTTTCACTTCCTTATTATCCAGACTGAGGAAGCCTCGGTGACCAATTCTTCCAGCCTTCACTGTGTGCCAAGTGCTGCCATGCGAGTTTACTCGCTCAACAGACTGCAGGATATGTGTACCATCCCCCAGATTATATCGCAGCTGGACAAACCCAGATGTCAGGGAGAGGCAGAAGAAGTCTCCTGTGGGAAGAACAATAGTAGATAAGCAGGTTTTGCCCGATAACGTTCAAGTCACCTACTACTTTAGCGGTGTCTTTCTTCACGGGAAAATGTTTAAAGAAGTTTAAATGGTTTGAACACTACAACATTTTCCACTCAAAACAAACTAAATAGAATAAAAGCATTTCTTGTGATAACGTGGCAGAAAATGTGAGGCTTTCGAGTAGTTTACCCAAAGTCTTTATCTTTTATAATCCTCTCAGAGCAGCATGGATTGATATTTGACTTCTTAAACTCAAGCCTTAATATGTATTATGTACTATTTGTTATCCACCACAACCAGCCAAACATTTTTTATTCTAAATTGTCAAGTTTTTAGAACAATAACAATATTTTTAGATATTATTTGCCATTTAAAATATCACATGCACAAAACCCTGTTTTTTGTAGTTCATGCTATTTAAAGTTGATTTGTTTTCTTTGTAAATATTTTGTCTCCTGGTCTTTTTGTTTTGTAAATATTTGTAGCTAATCTATTAATGTTTATTCATAGTATATTTAAGATTTGATAAGAAATAAACAAACAGAGGGAACACTCTTTTTGTTTTTCACTGTTTTTGTCCAGGCTGAGAATAACTGCAAATACATTTTAATAATTTTGGTAAGTTAACCTTTAGTGTTGTTTTGGGGGTGTCTTTACACAAATCTGCCATTGAGCCAAGTTTAGCTCCATTTTAATTAAAGAATCATTGAACGTGCTCTATAACTGCATCTGCAGACGTAAGTGACTGATGATGAGCCATAGCGGAAGAACATAAAGAGCAGATGTGATCCAGATTCTTACACAGCAAACACAACGTTCTGTTAATGAAAATAAAGCAGTTTGCAAACAGAGAATTGAGTGTCCTCACCGGCTCTGGCACTGAGATGCTGTGCTGTGTAGACAAGGATGCCATCAGGTGATAAAGGCTGGAACTGCACCTGCAGAACAGTTGTGTGTCTAATACTCGCAGGTGGGAATGACATCCATGAAGACTGGTTACCGCTGAAGAACGGATCACTGATGCTCACAGCTGAGCATGGGAAACAACAGAGCAGTTCCATAAGCGAATATTGAAGGTCTAATTAAATGAATACATAACATATATAATAAAACAGGTAGGGTTCAATGATATGACCTTTCTCACAGTAAAGCCCTGCAGTCCCCAGGGGACACCGGCAGGTATATCCTTTTGGGAGCGGGATGCAGGTGGATCCGCGGGCACACAGTGGAGGGGGCCTGTGCTCGACATCACACACAGACACGGTCTCTGAGCAGAGTGCTCCCTTCCATCCAAATGGGCACTGGCAACTGCAGACGGACACAGTCAGACGCTGTGAAAAGCTTGTAGACACTCATTTCCTTTCACTATACTTGCACAGTGTAACTGATTGTAGTGTTATTGCTGTCTAGACGCAACACATCCTGTTGTTGTGTGCATTGCACTCCACAATAATGTGTTTGTCTTGTCATTTTACAGTATGATGATTAAACAATGTTCCCAAACCCTGCTTTCTTTTTCACTTACTACACAGAAGAGCCAGAGTCCACACATGTCCCTCCGTTCCTGCAGTGAACATGGACGCAGGGTGTGACTCCACACTGACCCACACTGCGCCCGAAGGCTGGATGTCCTGCAGGCTGTCCCAGCGTTTGGAACTTTCCGTCTCTTCTTGTGCGAAACTGCACATCAAAAATGCACCCTGTGACAGTGGATCCAGAGGAAACATCCTTTATTTTGTTTGTATGCTGATCAACAGTGTGCATGCTAATCTGTTTCCTACTCCAGTAAGACCAGTAATAAGAACAGCTTTAGGCTTTTGATGGTTGTTTACTTCCTCATGTGACAACACAGCACAGGACACATCTGTTTATCTCTATTAACTCTTGCATTTGATTGGATAAAATCTCCGCAGTGTAAGGTTCACATCACAAGATGTCCAAGTTTGTTCCCCCTCTGTCGTCACGCTTCTCCATCATCATATTTGCGTTTTGCTTTCATAATTCAATTTTATCGAGACAATATTTACTTTGGCCTGTACCTGCAGTGTACGGGGCCCTCTATAAATACAGAGCCAGAGCACAAGCCTTGTAGTCATCTGCACATGTAGACTCCCTTCTCTCTGCTGCATTAGTCACTGGCATAAACAGGATGCAGGGGAAATGTCATGCTCATTCATGAATATTCATGGCATGATGCTGTCTACTTGGCAGACTCAAGTGATGGTTGCGGTGCTGCAAACATGGAACGCCGAAAAGCAAAGCAGATTCATTAGGAAAATTATAAAAGCTGGTTTATTTTTGTTTTAGCTCCACACGCTGACACTTGTAAGAGATCCAAAAAACCTAGGGAGATAAGTCTAGAAATTACACATGTCAGATATTTGCAGAAAACTGTCAGATTGTTTCAGGATGATGTTTAGGTTTGTACTGCAATTTAAAGGAAAATGACCCTTGAGATGTTTCAGCAGCACCAATAAAAATGTGCATCAAAGCAGCATTAAATCAGTTTAAAATAGACAAGTCTGACAAACGCAAACTTCCTGATTTTTTGTTATTTGATCAACAGCTTCCACTGAGTATGTGATTTATTTATTTTGGGGGGTTTCCGGCAGCCACGGTGTCTCCTCTGCCACCTTTCCACAGGGGAGTGTGGATCTGTTGATAACTGGGAGTGAAGTGCATTATCAGTGTGTTCACTGCCAGCCATCATGATTAGGACTCCAGGAAGGTCACACAGATCTGATTAGACGCTCATGAGTTCTCATTACATCCTGAGAAGGAAGGTTATGGCTCCACCAGTGTCGCCGGGCTCAGGTAGAGCTTACCAATATAAGGGGCTATGACAGTCTGATACAACATGGGCAAAGGGATCCTTTGCCATCGTAGATCTTGTTTTTGAAGGTTTATTAGGTTAGCAGAAAAGTGAATTATATGATGATAGAACGAGTAAACACGCCAAATTGCTCCGGTCTTTATACATAAAAAGCTCTTCTTCACCTAAAATGGATCTGCCATGACATTTTATAATAACAAGCTTCATTGCTGTAGCGCAGACACTGTTGAATATGGTTATGATGATATTCATAGCTGTTGTCATTATTACGGTTATTGCAATTTCGCTTTACAGCTCCGCACATTAGTAGGCAAAATGAATGCTCACCAGAATGCATTCCTACACAGGGTCATCGGAGAGAAAGCATAAATGATGCTGATGACGGCAAAGATTATTTGCATGGTACCGTTGTTCCAGTGACTTATCAGCACTGGAATAGATTTGCACACATCGCAAATTTATTCAGGGTGTGAAGTGATTAAAGGGCGCAGATACAATCAACCTCGAAGCCCTCGTACACAGTCCAAGCCTGCTTTTCATTACACTCGTTTCCTCACTGCTTACAAACAGAGGTCCTGAGAGAAACTCCCAGCCCCAGTGCTGCGACTGTAGAGAGCAGAATTGGGTCCTAATAAAGCCGTAGTGTCTTACCTTGAAAGCCTTGACGGAACCTGGAGCCGAGTGGCAGCAGTTCAGGGGTGTACTCATTATATCCACCTACAAAAAGATGGTTGAAGACGTTGAGGCCTACCAGGGGTCCTGGAGACAATCCTGTCCTGTTACGTAGTCCATCAACCTGAGAAAGACATTGTAAAATGTCAATACTCAGATTAAAGTCTTACATCTGTAGGCGTCAGTGTGGGAGCACAATTAGTTTCAAAGTGTGCCACAGGTGACAAAATGTGCGACCTCCCATCGATCGCTGAGATGTTCAGTCTGTGCTCACTTATTAACCATAAACTTTTGCTTCTGACCGGACTAAATTTGTGGAGTCATTGATTCGCCTGAGAACCTGGCACCCGGAGACTCAACAGTATCTCCGGCTTCCTGTAGATTATTAAATAACACTGTGATCCTGTTCTACCGGATCCCTGGGTGGTAAAAAGAGAGCTGATGCTCCATGAACGTAATCACCTTACTCTGATATAATCCCGCTGCCCACATCACCAACACCAGGTAGGGTGAATGTACAGGCTGTATGTGTAAACTTAGCATTTTATAGATGTGATTAAAGGAAACAAAGTGTTTCCCTTTTTTGTTACGTATCTATGTGAATCAAATTCAATTTATAGTGACACCTCATCCTAAAACAAATAGCATTTGTGTAAAATAATTCTATATTATCTAATGTCCACTGATGCTGTGCTAGTGGCCTGTGGTGTCCCATTTTTATGAGTTGGCTTCCTTCAATTTATCACCCTTCTACACACCTACACACCATCCCCATCAATTCACCTTCAGCCATCCTGTTTTCTTAGACCTTCCAAACGTAACAGTGTGAATGCTGATCTGGTGGTTCAGTCTATCACTGAATATGCTCGCTACACCCGAGCCAAGGTTGAATCTATGCACAACTCTGCCACTCCGCAGTCCCAACACGAGGAAGTCGTCTCCATCTTTACCTGTAAAAGACACCACATTTTCCATTAGCTCAGCAGACCTAAAAGAATTTCTGCTCAACAAATGCTAATAAGTCAAATAAAAAAAAAAGCCTAAAAAATAATTTTTATGATTTTTTATATATTTTGTCTACTTTTTATTTTCAACAAGTTGATAATTGCAATAAATGAATCAGTCCAGCTTCCATCGTTGGTGGTGGTGATCAAAGAAGCAGTTTCATTAAACCAATTATCATGTTCATACTGTATTTCCTCTTCTCTCTTATGGGGCCTTTGAATGTGTTCCTTTTTCCAATAGTGTTGCTCACTCTCCTGACAAGTGTTTCATTATTCATATTGCTCTTGTTGTGTTTTGCCTCCACCTTGATGAATTGTACTCTCAAGAGAAAACAAGTGCAGGAGATCCACAAGATCTGGTATTTTTTTTATTCTCATTCTTTTGATGAAATATGCCGGTGACAATGACATTGTTGTTACCTGCTACCAAATCTGACCCCACAGATAGGAAATCCTAATTTAACACGACGGCTGCTGACAGCATCACAGCACACCTACAAAGTATGCTTATTGCAATTACCACCCATACTTTGAGATGTCTGGTTCACGAGCTCATTTTTATCTCAGCAAAGCCGACATGCTCCGTTTGAAAGTCTGGAACAATAACCAACTAATTGTTGGACTAAAGGAAGACTCGTTATTAAAATCCTTAGTCAGTGATAACTCTTGTTTCTTGAAGACCAATGAAGACTGACAACAGAAATCTATTCAAACAGACTTCTTAGAGTAGTTTCTCTCTTCTAAATCATATCAATAGAATTATTTGAAATTACTGTGGGAGTGTGTGTTTGAATTGCGCTCACCTCGTCCTTTATGCCCAGCGAACAGGATCAGATTGTCTCTCACTGCAGATGAATTGTTGTTGAGAGTGAACTTTAGTTTGAACTCGTAGAAGAGACGGAGGCTCGGGGTGGAGGAATAAGCCACGAAGGAGGTGTAGCCGAACTCATCATTTCCACTGAATCTGGCACGAGTTATACTGACGGCTGCAGAACACATTTGTGTTAAAATGTGATATTAGGTCTATTGTGTAAGAGGAAGTCTGATTCATCAGCTCCATCACAAGTTACCAAAAGATGGCACTATTGCTACACACTACATGCCCACAGATAGTGAATAATTTCCTTTTCTGAATGCTATTAGACGATGACCTGTTTTCAAATACTATCACCTCTTCAGTCCTATTCTATTTTCATTAGTAGCTGTTTAGGAAGGGTTCTAGCAAGCAAGCATTGGTTCATATCCAGTGTTCACAAGGGTAGCACAATAATCCCAGTGATTCAATTACAATCTCAACTTTACTTATTCAGAATGCATGGTTGCTTCAATAATGCCCTCTCTTGTATTCCATCGCAGCGTACCCATCTCCTTGATTTTACACCGGGGACCCAATGTAAATTTCCCCATGCTCATTCAAAATTACACGCTGCTATTTATTTGAAAACATATCAGTGAGGATTCAAACACAAAACTGCCCTTCTTTGCCGGTAACACCTTGCATATTATTCTGCAGCCCCAGGCGAAGGTTAAGAGTGGTTCAGAGCTCCCTTCTGCGACTGGTCTCAGCTCTGTTTGGTTGATAAATTATTAATAAAGCTGCAAAAACTTCAATTATCATCTCTAGTCTGGTAAAGTCACATTTGCCTATTGTTCCAGTAAAATGCCATAATATCTGTATTTATGCCATCTATCCAACTATCAGACTAATAAATGATGTATTTATAGTCTTTTTGGTAGCTTTAAACATCTGTGCCAGAGATGCCAAGGGTGGAAATAATATTACCAGTATTATCTAATAAATAAAAAAGTTCAATGTTCATTACTCACTCTGTGAGGGATATAGTATATCCAAAGCTGAGCAGTTGAAGTCTTGTATATAGTAATAATGTAAAAACAAATGTTCTGTATGCAAAACTGCAACAAATAGTTTTCTCCATCTGAACAATTATGAAAGGAAAAATATGTTAAACTCTAAATCGGTTTTTATTTACAAAATACAATTAAGTTTTCCAGTGAAAACACTGAAAATATATTCTTTGTACTTTTGTTAGATAAATAAAGGTTTAAGTGAATTAACAAATCACAGATTTGAGTAGGATATTTATAATGCACTTGCTCTGTGCCCCTGGACTGTAACAAGACTGACTATCTACCACGTAGCACGTCTAACGTCAGCTGCTACTATATAAAGACTCAATTACATCTGCTGTTAAATGTCTGCCTTTTTTTACATCTCATAAGCTACTCTATGATGCACGTCCATGCTTTTCACTGTAATTGGCTTTTGCACTACTGACAATTACACACAGTACATAGGTCTACTTCACACTTTTTAATGTTATTTATCTTATATGTTTATACTTTTTATATGTTATTGTACTATGAAGATGAGGGAGAAACAGCATTTTGATTCTCCTGTTCTTTTTGCACATGCAGTGAATTGACAATGAAAGGCTATTTGATTTGATTTGATTTCATAATGAGAGGACACACAACAGTAAGGGCAACAAACCCTGTTGCACACTATGAGCATTTCCCACGATTTTGCTTCTGCGGCTGATTTTGTGGTCATTTCTTACAACTTCTAAAATAACCCCCCCCCTCCTTTAACACAAGGGAAAGTATAAAGCTTTGGAGCTCCATATTTCAGAACTTTCCTGCAGGCAGAGTTAATTTTATACAGTAACTCTAAGTCTGTGATTGAAGGCTCGTTTCACTATCGGTGACCTTTGGGTGTACTAAACAGGATACACTCAAAACACAAAGGTCCGCTATAACTCAAAGGATGTGGCGAGAATATGATTTCATTTGTGAATTACTGACTGCATTCGTAGGGTTTTGTCCTTATTATTCTCACTTCAGCCATTATACAGACAGCCACTTACTCTCAGGCATGTGGCATGAGCTGTGGATACAGATAAAGACAATCTCAACGGAAATCCTTCATGTTTATTGGTGTTCCGTGTTCCTGCTCATGGCTTCAGAAATACTGTTCAGTACTGGTGAAAACTGTACTATTAATAAAAACATGTAAGGCCTGTCTTCATGAAATGCATCTTTGTTTTTAACACTGCACTCTGTCATGCAAAATTACATACCAATTCCACCTTGCTGGGTATTTGTGTAGCAGCAGAAGGAAAACACAATGACATGTAGCGACCACATGTAGTGAAATGCATTGTGACAAAAACTGCATGTATGTTTTGTCTCCCACAACAACACATCTCCTGAGGTAGAAATAGTGTATACAGTATCCTATTATATTCCTTTCAATCTCAGAACAATGCAAGGTTAACAGAAACCTCAGGAATCAATATGAAACTGGGACGCTGATGCAGAATATTTAAGCACAGAAATTGAAATCTAGTACAAACCTTGATTGTACTAGGTCACATCATAACCATATATCTGTATTTCTATTGTATTTCATGCTGTCATGGCTGTGTTAAATCAGCATTAGCATTCTTCCTATGGATCTTGTTCTTGCTTTGTGCACTAACATCCATCACTGATATTTAACGAGCAACTTTGCTGATTTTCTACTTGATTCCGATAGAATTAGTTCGGAGAGCACAGTATTTATATGAACGGTATTTAAACTTGAGCTGTAAGACTGCTCCAGTCGATGTAATCTCAAAGAGTTTTTTAGTTCAGACGATGTCATTTGGTTCCTCGTACTACTGGGTTCGTATTGTTGGACGACCTCCACCTCCAGAACACCTCTATGTGACATCGCCTGAACTGGTGAAGTAAGTGTTGATGTCATCTGATGCACCTTTTCAGCTAACATCATAGATATTTTAAAAGAGGAGAGGGAGAGAGAGAGAGAGAGAGAGAGAGAGAGAGACAGCTGTTTAACACTGACCACATGCACATGCTCCAAAAATGAGAAACCATGGGACACAAGTTCAAAACGGACGAAGTTGAGAAAAGTCCACAAGAAGTAAAAGTAATGCTTTTGTTTAACATAAGGTGCATTGTCTTCAGTGTTTTGTCTCTATTAATTCTAACAATGAATCTTTAACAGGAGGTATGGGCAACCGGTGCACAAAGGTAGACCATTAATAATTCTGAGTCAAGTCATCTTAAATATTCATTAATGTTTCATGAACAAAACTCTTGAGGCATCAGCTTAGGTAGAACTTCCTATTCTTCCTTTTCCTCCATTTCCTGTTTTTTGTGGACCTACCTTATCTATTAAAGTGCACATGGTAACGTCAAGAACTGAAACTATTACATTTATTCAAAAACAGGTCGCTGTACATGTTTCCTGGCTGGCAAAAAAGAGCCAATTATTGTGCTATCACCCCTATCATTTTTCTAAGAATACCACCTGAACAGAGAGGAAGAAATGATTCATTTTCACTCGGCTCTTACGAGATGTTTTAGGATTAAAACTCAAATGTTCACCATGTTCTCGTGTGACACTGGAAGGTTAGATTACTCTGTCTGGCATGCATGCTGAGAGCCTGACAGCGACTGTGGCATGGCTGAGCCACTAATATGCCAAGCACCCTGCTGCTCCTACAGCCAGTTTAGTCAAACAAAACCCTCCGTTTCTGAGAACCACATCCTGTGAAGACTCCTTCTTTGTTTAGAAAATAGAAGTTCCTAAAAATGTATCTGCTATAATTTTTTACGTTAATTCATACTGAAAACGTTTAATAAAGGCCAAGTGCAGTTAGTTCACTGTGATTTTTTATTATTTCAAATGAACAGATCTACTTTACAGCCATGCTAGCAGCTATGTGAGGCTATACTTAAATACTTAGCATGCTGAGAGGCATACAATGACCTTCTTAACATGCTGATGTTAAGCAATTATTCCTACATATATGTTTATCACTGTTGTTTTCTCTGTTAGTGTTCTAATTTCTAATGAGCACTAAAAGCTATGTATATAAAATAAGTGATATTTTGCCATGAACTTCAGTATTTGACACACAGAAACTTAATGGGGCTGTAAAAATCTGTGGGTTTCTTCTTCTCAGTCTGGACCATTGGTGGTTAACATGCCTAGAGACACCTAAGTGTAGGATATGCAGTTGCTGTATTTCGATAATCAGTAGTTGCTGCACAACAGCCACTTTGCTATACATTCTCAATGTCACTTTTCCAACAGTGGAATGCAATCGTGTTTCTGCAGAAAACTATGTGACAACCATTAACTGATTGGAACAAAGGTCAAATTCTAACAGCTCATGTGTCATCGGTCGGGATTTTCATGTTACGTAACTTTTTTTAACTTTGCCAGAAAGTGAACATGCACCAGATTATTGTGTTATATGGGATCCTATAATGAAGGGGAAAATAAGTGACCACAGAGACAGGAGTGACAACGAGCCAGCTTATTAAAGCTGTTGGGAATGTGAAAGCACAACAACACTCTGCTATGGTGCTGCGGATTCCTGACATGTTAAGAAAGAAAACAATTGGAAGAAAAGCTACTCTTAAGCAGACAACTGAAATACAGTTGTAGGGAAATAGGATTTTATAAACTAAAAATAGTCTTTTGAAATATTCAGCAAAGCAGCCATGTGTTTTACTTGGATTATCTGACTCTATTGCTGGAGGAAGATGATTCTGCCTTTTCAGCAGAATTTCGATTTATTAATCCCTTTACTTAACAACAGGCTCTCATTCCAGCGACTGCTCAAGGCTCTCACTCACCAACTGTTTGCAGATCAGACTTTTAATAAAGCTGCTAAATCTACACTGCATTGATGTGCGGCGCTGTTCTTTTTGTAACACTTACGCTCATCACACAGTAGACCTTGTCGTCCGTAGGGGCAGAGACATACCGCCTCCAATGTCGACTTCGGGATGCACGTAGCGCCATGACCGCAGGGGTTGCGCTCGCAGGCATTGAACTGGCACAGTCGGCCTGTGTAGAGCGGGGGGCACTTGCAGAACCAGTCGTCAGCATCACTAAATGTGCACACATAGAGAGAGGCGTCATTAGGCGAGAGGTGAAAATGGACCATGACCACACAGCAACACGTCCAGATGCTTTCACAAGCTCACTCAGTGGTATGCTGAGCACACAGGGAGAGGAGTTAAGATAAAATGGCCCGCTCAGTAATGCATAGAACATGTGAAAAGACTTTCTGAGGAATGTGACCAGTCTGATGGAATACTTGTGATATATGTGATCTGCTGGAACACAATCGTGTCGGCTGAATGTGCAGATGAAGACAAAATTACGATCTAATATCTCTGTATCTCTACTGGCTAATTTATCTTAGTTGGCGTTACGGGGGCAGATATTCATACATATTTAAACATGTGAAAGACACACCTTGATACAACAGCAGAACGCAGATGATGATATGTCAAAGAAACAAAACTTTTACAAGTGTTTTTTTGCGTTTCTTTGATTCATATGTGTATGAATCAAAAGGAAACATAAAGAGCCGGATGATCTAGCATGCAAAGTGATATCCAGACGGGGATTTTATAAAATGGCCTAAAATGTGCACAGCTTTAAAAGATATAATATTAAATAGAGGAAGCATTGGTGAGGTTTCAGATCTATAAATGAATAATGTGTTTTGAGCAGTAGCGCTGCAGAATGTATTTTGTTCCTTGGAAAACTGGCTTCTTAAAATGAAATATTTACATTCTGCCACTGGAGTTGAGTATTGTTAGATATGACTGTACTGAAGTGATGAAAGACGTCTAATGCAGTAAATATTTCTAAAGTATCATTTCTAACAGGCTGCTAATGTCAGTTGCAAGACACTTTATGGTGCAATGATACACAGCTAATTGTGAACATAATTTTCAAAATAACGTTAACAGATGGAAATTGTCAAGCACTGAACAAAACAGACACTGTCACTTGACAACCTGCAAGAAGGAGGAATCAAATATTTAATGGAGCACCTCCTGGTGGATACTCCATGTTTCAGTGCTTTGAGTGCTGCTAATTTGTCCCTTTCGCTGTCAGTTAGTGTTGTGTTTCAGTGTTAGTGAGACACATTGCGTGGGCTTTCCTTCAGATTCTTAAGTTTCTTCCCACAGTAAAATTTAAGCAGCATTGATGAATTAGAGACTGATTGTAGGTGTGAAATATAAGTGTGAATATGTTTGTCTGTCTGCTACTGTGACCGACGGGCAAGTTAAGGAGGGCTCAAAAGAGCATGCACATTAAACAATAAATATAAATCTAGAACATCTGATCATGTTTAGAAATGTTTATTGTTTAGTAACTAAAGTCCATGATGCTAGAAAAGTGTTGCAATAGATACAGTATACTATTACTGCATTAACATTAAACTATTTGTTTATATAGCAAATCGACTTATGGCTCTCCACACAAGGCGCTAATGTTGTTCAATTTAAAATTATACATTTCATTATTATTCTAAGATTAAAAATAACATACATACACATTTAGCTTCCAACAAATGTTAAAAAAATGATGTGTTTATATGCTAATAAATGTTTAAACAATTAAACAACGAGTACCAAATCACATGTCATTTAACACAAGATAAACCATTAACTGTTACATAAGCACTGAAAACAGGCAGCAGATATTTCAGGCTCCACAAAGGTAAATCGTAGACGGGAGAGGGAAAAGGAGTGCCGTTGAAAACACTTGAGTTTTAATTGGCCTAATCAAAAACGTGATGTGTAGGGTGACAAAAGGTTATTTTAATTTGCCTGAGGCAATCACTTTGATTACAAAATTGTTGTAATGTTTGCAGACTAATTTGAATATGTTCATCACAAATGCATAAAGTTGGTAGCTGCCATATCTCCCACCATTCAGAGATTACACTGCTAGAGCACACAGACTGCATTAATTATTGCAGAGTGCTACATTTTTAATCTAATGAGTACCAGATAAAACGATGAATAATTGACCGGTTAGCTTCAGATATCCCAGTCAAACAGAACAATAAGCTGTGTGGCCAGATGCATTTTTTAAATTTCATCCCCTGTAAGTTATTTACAGAACACTTAGTTTCAAATGCTTGTTGGTATGTGAATAAAACTCTACATCCAGGCACTGATGATGTTCTGCTGCCATGGCAGTCGCCAGTTCTTGAAAGCATTTAGCCCACTTCATCGTAAGTTAAAATGAAAGGACAACTGGGTTAAGCAAATATTATTTATAGAGAAGCACTGCTTTGGTACTGAAAATATACCTTTACATAAGACACTACGAGGGAAAATCATTTAATCGACAACGTGTTCTTCACTCAATTATTTGTCATCGGAATTTTAATATGAGCAAAGGGATGAAGTGAAATTTACACATGGCATTCACCTTCACTCGAGCTCCTGTTTGAGCAGACGGCTGTTCGATATTTCTCGGACCTCTTTCAGGTACCCTTGCAAACATTTCCTTGGCGGCGAAGAAGGGTGATGTCTGTTAAGTCACCATCACAGAGTCTTTTGAAAGATACTGCCATAGAAAGGCATACTTAGATGATACTTGAAAAAAAGATCTATATAGGTAGGAGGCATAAAGCATGAGGAAACCTTTTTCAAGGGATCAGACAATATTTCTATGGTCCTACCAAGAATGTACTGAACTCTATAGAAAGCTGCGTTTCTCTGTCACATTTTTAAAGTATGTTCACATGCGTATCTTCACACATTTCAGATGTGTCAGTGTATTTATGAAAGTGTTTCACATTCCGAAATGCACAGTGTACCGTCTGAAGAGTAAAAATCCTTGGAAGAATTCAGAGTACTGTCCTTTAATAATAACAGAAAGCACTGCTTCTGTGTCTGAGAAAGTTGTGTGTTACAATGATTTAGCATGTTTCACACACACAGGCTTACAAACAGGAAATGATACAAGATGATAAAATAGTTTTTGTTTTACCATAGACTGATCATGCCGTTACATGACATAGCTCGGTCACCTCAATGATTTTTCCTACTTAACAAAAACCTAGTGTTTATACTTCAAAACACAACATATACACAGTCAGAAAAGCTGAAAAATTGAACACACATTTCCAACTTTCATTGTGCAACTATCCAGCTAGTTACGCTTTCAAGTCAGTGTTTTAAGGTCACTAAGATTTCCCAGGTTTCCCTGAAGCCATGATCATTGGGATCATCTTTATCATCACTCAATAGCTAAAAGATAAAGCTGATTAGAGCACTGTATTTTCTTATTGTCAAAGTGAATTCAAAATTAGACTCCTATCAGGTTTTGCTTGTTTATCCCAAAATTATAATAAATCATGAATGAGCACTATCATGGCACCTGGTTACACTTCAACCACACCTGCGGCACTCACTAAAAAACTAAATTTCATTAATCTGCTGCTGATAACAGTTTCCAACAAATGAACAATTTATTCCTATTTGACAAAATGTTCACTAAAATCTATTTTGCCCAACTGGGAGAAAAGAGAAAATTCTGCTATATTCACTCTAAATTACTATTTAATCTACTAAGTACTATCAAAGTGAGACAATGCTGTTTATAATCACAAAGTGAAATGTCATCCCAATAAAATATATGAGAATTAAATGGATCATCGTGTTCTCTTTCTGGTGCATTTCGCTGGGGAAAAAAAGTAAAGGAAGAGACATTTCTTGTTCCTCTATCATTTTCTTATTAGGTTATCAGCAACATGCCACTGCTAAGTCATTCTAATAACCGCAATACTTCCAAGTATGTCAATACAATAAAGAAACTAATTTTCTCACAAGAAAATGTATATATGGATAAAAAAGAAACAATCTGGCTAAAAATATAAGTGAAGCATTCTCTCACAGTTGTTTTAAATGCAGTTGTCCTCCAAAATTCAAAGACCCAAATTTAATAAACTCTGTAATGAGCAAGTTTTCTCTGGACATATTCTTCAGGGACTGCAAATGCAGACAGGATGATAGGATTTGTTGTGTTGTCTCATGCTAAATTAAAATAATTGTATTTTGGACCTTGAGTTATTTTATAGGTACTTTGAAACAAGTATAGCTGGAACTCTGATTAAGATAAAATTGGTTTCACTTTCTCTGTGAAGAACACTTGCAGGCAATGAAATGGAGCATCGGGAGAATTCACTGTTAAGTGGATGTTTGTGTGCCACCAAAGCTGGGCCATCACAGAATGAGCAAGCCACCGTCTCGCTACTGCAGCCAATTAGCGAGGAGTACATCTGTCTATATGAATCCTGTTCTGTGTATGCGGGCAAAAGCATTTGTCCATCGGCTATTTACTAGCAAATGTGGATCTGTTTGTGGGATCTGTGTGTCAATCTGTTTTCTTTTGCTTCAATGCGTAACCTCCTCATTCAAGTGAAAGAAAGAGGTGACATTGTGCTGAAAATGTCCAAACATCAATATTCATTCACTCTTTCTCAGGAGGTGGTGGGAGGGTGTGATTCATGCAAATGTTGATTTGTGTCTATTGGATGTGTAAATGAGCACTGTACGCTAAGAGGTTTGCCACTTTACCCCCTGACCCACAGAAGATTGGTACCGCTGACAAGCAGGCACAGCTTGCCTGGATCTGCCCAACGGTAACAATATCCACTGATTAGCACCTCTAAGCTAAGTATTGTTGCATCCTGTTTATTAAATTCTTTCATATAATAATGTTGTGAATATAACATACCAACTTATCCTAGCGAGGCACTGCCACGTGTTTCCACAAACTGTTCCCTGCATGCCCAGACAGAGGCACACTGACACAATCAGCATCAGCAGCCTAGCAGAACTTTCACAGTGAGGGAACATAAGCTCCAGGTGCAGAGCTGTTCTTGCCTCCACAACCACAACTGGTCACAAGTAGATCTGTGCATCTGTAGAGTGCAGTATATATTTATCTAATTGTTTAATCAGCAGATAATGCTGTGTTGTATTTAATAACTAACTGGGACTGTACACATGCAGGTGTTCACATTTTCCTCTGGTGAAATATTTTCTTTTTTTTGGCTGTTTGTTACAGAGCAACAGCACTTAGAGCGTGAATCTCCCTGTGCCACTTGGAAACAATTTACAGTTGCTCTAATGACACGGTCTGCACAACCTGCAGCTGAGGTTTATAAATTACATGGATATGACAGAACTGGCACTGAAGAATAAAAAGGCCATAGTCCATGCTGATTGACTTTTCCCATTGATGTCACTTAAATACCTAATATGTATGTATCACCCACCAACCACAAGCCATTATCCCCTCTGGCTTAATATTGATATTTCTACATGCCTAAGTGAACAGAAAACCACATAAAAAGGGGACGGTGCTGAAATTACCCCACCTGAACCCACAATCAAAAACCTTATTCATCCTATTATAATGTGGCAGCACAATCTAGGGTGACTAAAAGAATGAGCAGAGTTCTATGAACTCCCGATGACCCCTGCATGCTGCGTGGAGCAAGAGGATACTGCATTAACACATATTCATCACACAGATAATTGCAAGGCTCACTCTTTTGCACACGACAAGCCAATGTGACCACAATGACACTGGCCTCTTAATTGGTATTCTTAGAGCAATTCATATCCCAGTATTCATGGTGCCCTTTTTCATTTCCTGTTTAATAAATGCAACTGTTAATTGATGGTGTCATAACACAATGAAGACGGCATTTAGAAAAGCTATTTTCTGGATTACTCAAGGTGAAAGAGCGTCATATGCAGTTAATGCAGACTTACAAAGATAGTCAAAATTGCTGCTAAGTGGAGTGTGATGGCAGTCCGATGAGCTGTACTGGATCAAGATGAAGAACAGATCTTCACATTTCTGACCCAGCACAAGGAGGTAAGTAAGTCTAGAGATTACTTTCACTGGGAATTCAAAACTGCATAATTCCAGTGATTACAAATTATATATAGAAGATTCTGAGATAATCATGACAAAAGTCAAAGTGAGGATTTAAGTTTGCATTAACAGAGCGCTCGGCCATTTGGGTAAAGCAGAAAAAGTTGTAAGCACTTAAGAGCTATTAGTTGATTTTATGAATGTAACACATTAGGCAGACATGGTGCAGCAGTAACATTCAGATTCCTGTTTCTTAATAAACAGATTCATCTAATTCCACTATTCACTCTACTTTTTTTTTTCCCTTGACCAACTCCTGAGGGAAATATCTGGCTCTTTAGTTGCTTAATTCTCCATTATCGTCTCCAGTTAGTTTCTAAGTTTGGGTGTTGCTGGACACGCAGTGTGCAGTGTTTTTGCCTGAAACCGGCTACATGCTCTGCCTGGAAATCATGAGGGTTCATCACTATGAAGAAATTCTTCCCAATGCAGTCATGTGATCCATTACTACTATGAAACAAATTTAAAAGTCTAGTTCTTTCTGCCAAGTTGTGCCAGATAACGGCGGAAGATGTGTTACTAAATGTCATGTAATGTCAAAGGCAAAACAATGCGTCGTAAGGTAGATGAATTAAAGATTCTAAATTCAGCAGGAACTTGAACAGAACCAGCAGAACTGGCCTGCCTCTCTGTTTACGCTGACTCATATGGGCAGAGTCGTGTGGACTTAGGGAGAGCAGGAACCATGACACGGACGCTAGCAGTTTCCTCTTGACTTTCTGTTATTGCAGTTTTGTGTTGTACATTTACTAATACAGTGTTAGAAACAGCAGGATGATTTTTAAATCAAAACAATCTCACATGTAATTGCTCTTGACTTTCACCACAAATAATCAGTATGTACTGATTTTCTGCTACTGAGTCACAGTTAAAGATTTCACAGTGCACAGGTTGCCTTTAGTCAAACTATGGCAATTTGGATAAGATAAGCTAGAACACTGCATAAAGTAATGGTCAGTGCTACAAAAGGAAGAGCAGTTGGAAGAACTGTCTTTTCACTGGCCAGCTGAATGTGGGTTAGTGCGTACTTGAAGCTACCGAGACAGAGACATCTTCATTCACGTTTTTGATGGGAAACGACAAAGGTGTCTTCAAAATAAATAAATAAAAATAAATAATATGACGGTGTACACTAGGCATTATTGAGGAAAAAAAACATTTCTCAGCTGTTATTCACATTTAAGCAAAAAGTGTCATGTCCAAAATTATTCATACCCTTCTCAATAATCAATAGAAAAGCCTATGTTGGCTATTAGTTATTACAATATATAAAATATATATATATATACACTGTATATGTGTATATATATAAGTATATAACTAAGTTTATGTTATTCAACCAGCAACTTATATTTTGATAAACATGTGTATATGTGTATATACATATATATAGATACCAAAAAATATCCACAAAGACTACTGTCTGGCTCTGACAGTCCAGTGCTTCATACTGAGTCACATGGGCATCTGGAAACAGCAGACTCTGTCACTCATTCTACAATTCTTTCATCACCCTTTCTCTATGCCCATTAACATACTGTATTTGTTTGATATATGTCTGTAACACTAGTTTCGTTTCGTATTACTTGCACAGAAATATTTTATATTTTTAAGCTCAAAGGTAGGTAGCTCATGTAAAAAATGACCTATTACCTGACACAAGTTCCTCCATTATGACAGGGAAGGTGTTGGCAGACTGGCGGGTCACAGTTTTGGATGTTTCTGCCTCTCGCTGACTCACCCACCAGGTTAATCTCCTTTGAGTTGACCTGAAGCTCCCTGATACAACCAATGAATCTCCTTGCAAGCTTTGCATCATGTATCTTCCAGTAGGATGAAATATCCCCAAGAAATATGGGTCCAAAGGTTCCCTGGTGAAAAGCCAGAGATCACTGTTATCATTTAGTAAATCACATTAAATCATACAACATGTCTATTTTCAAGCAGGAGCTTTACAGTTACAAATAGATTCTGAGGGGTGTATGAATTTATGACCATTATTATTACGTTAACAGAACTTTATTGTATATTAAAATGAACCAGAAAGATTAACAGTATCATCTTCTGTTCAGTTATGGTCCCTACTTGGATGATGTCCTCCTGACATGATCTTGATACAATGGGAGAAGCAACATTAAAATAAAAAAATGCTGAAAGATCACTTTGATGTGCAAGGTAATTGGGCAGAATTAATGTCGATAAATCCTGTGAACTTGCAACATATCCTACCGTAACGGTCAATTTAACAAGTAAGGCATAATTTTACTTGCTACCACAGTACCGCTCCATGAAAAAAAAGTTAGCACAAGAGCGTCTCACATTAACACTGAATTACACATTTTTCATTCACAGTGGTGACCTCCGCTTTTTCAAATGAATACTGACTACTAGTTTCCATTCAGGAGGTTTACATAATACTTTTATTCTACGCTAGGCGTCATGACTATTTTATGAAAGACAAATCAACATTTAACACAGCTCCATTACACATTCCTTCACATTATATAACGCAGTGACAACATTTCAGAATAAGACTCACCTCAGTCAAAGCAATGTTAAGTTTGATGCATCACTTTCTACAATTATTAATTAAAGTATACAGTATAATAAAGATGAATGTCTAGCATATTTTAAATTAGAAATTTTCTAAGTTGCATTGAGAAGATATAAGGTCTTTCATATTTCTATGTTTCACTTCTATTCCAGGTTAATATTTAATGCTATTTCAATCTTTGGCTCAGTATTTTCCCAAATAATATGCACACCACTGTAGGTTTCTCCACTTTTTCCACTAATATTTTTTCTTATTCACACATGCGAGGCAGATATGAGTTCAAGTTGTCACACATACAGTTAATGGAATCATTCTGTATAACGTGCAAGTTTCTGCGTTAAGGCCAGATCTCTTAAAATGCTGAATCAGAGAGATTATTAAATCTTAAGGCTCAGTTTTGCTTCCTTCAGGTAACATTTACATCAATATCTCTATGTAATTCTATATACGGTAAAAATGTACTCAAGAAGAACAGTGCACAAAGTACATTTTGGTGATACTGTTGATATATAAAGTTCTACACAGTCTTTCAGAGATCAGATCTGTGGTTTGGTCCTTTGACTTCCTGTGTCTCCAGTGTAACATTCATTGTGACTCTATGCTGGTGCTGGCGAAAAGGTGTTGGACAGCTGCAATGGAGGTGTTCAGTGGCGGAAGAGTGAGGTGTTAGACCATCGCATCATTTGGGACGCTGGCTTAACGCTTAAAGCTTTAAATTACATAACAGCTGAATATTTGAAAGCCTATAAAATCCATGGATGACAGGGTTCACAGGAAGGGGTATGTAATGTCACAGCAAAATTATGAGCCCTAAAATGATCTTTAACCAAGCCGAAGATTCCAATAAAATAAGCAGCTGTGACTGGATACTTTTACAATGAGCTAAACCATATTTTATGGGATACAACCTGATATGAGCCACTGGAACCACATGGTGACAATGTACTGATGTGGAGTGACTTTATGGTGCCTCAAGTGTGTTTACCATGTTTTTGAGATGAGTCCATTTCAAAGACCATCTGATGTAATATTCATGACTTGGTAAGCAGGCTGAAAGCAGAGTTTATGACTGCTGTATGCTTACTTCTGAATTCCACTTGAAGGCAGCACTAGTCGATTGCATTATTATATGTCCGCATATCTTGTTGTGCACATATGGGTCAGCTTAGATGTGCAATTTGGTCCCACTGCAAAACATAGTGTCACCCAGCAAAAGCTGATGCAGTAAATTTTAACTGAGCACTAAAAGCTTGCTTTGGGGACATGGCCTCAGCTAAAAATATACCATCAAGACATACAAAGCAAGATAATCAATGCAGTCATATTAAACTATGTTATACTGACAGATAGGAAAAGACAAAATCAAATTAAAAAAGATTTTTATTAGGAAGAATATTACTTTACCCACTCCAGCATTTTTCTTATTGCTTATCTTTTGGTGCATTAAAATTACAACACTAACCTGTGAGTTGAGTCTCAAGAATTTTGACAGGCAACTGGCAGCAGCTAACTGAAAGTAGGCCAAGTTTATTCAAATGTTATAAATTTCCATATTAAATATTTGCCTTAACGGGCTATACAATCTGTAACCCGTATCGTTAGACTTTCAGCAGTATAACCTACTGTCTAGCAGCTAGTAGCTTCTTTTATGGCTTCTTCTATTGTAAGAAGCATCTTGGCATCTCAAATTAGAAGACCATAAATCACATTGAGGGCAGGCCAGGCATGTTGAGCCTTTGGGAAGGTTGAGCCCTTCTCCGTGTCTTTGAAAGTGAAAAACTAAATTATTAATTTAATAACAAATTTAGGTGTTGTTAATCACATTAATGAGCTGGAAGTAAAACGACTGTGTCAGAACAAATCAGAATTAGCTTAGTCCTACTTACCTGCTTGCCATGCAAGTAATGTAACATGTGCATGTCAGCAACTGCTGCTAGTGTGTTGGCTCCGTTAATCTGGTCGTGATGTGGTCACGACTTCAATTAGTTATTCAAAGAAAACTCATGCAATCCAATAGATGTACAGTATCTTATGAGGCAACAGAAAGCATTCAACACAATTTTCAATGGTAAGGTAGGTAAAGGTAAAACACCTTGGCCTTTTTTCAATACATTACTTTGAGGATAATTTGTATTAATCATAAGCCAAAGTGGTCTGAAGAAAAAGAGTTTAAACAAAAAGAACTGAGCAAGAAATTTGACCATTACCACAACATTGTTGTTGGTATCAAAACATACTAAAAGTAGTGAGTTTTCTGGATTTTAAAGGCTGCTAAATAATGAGCCTTAGGCAGCATGCAGGCCTGTCACTCATGTGATAGAGGCCACTCTGTTGACATAACAGGGGTGCTACCACAGAGGGCCTGTGGCAAAAAAACACAGGCATGTCCGTCAAAAAAGTTGTGCTGCTTTCCTGCATGTCATACCCTTCTCTCTGCCCTTGTTTCAGAAAGTAATGTCACACAGTCCGGGATGATTCTCCCTTTTTTTGCCAATGTAATGTAACACCAAATGTAATGTAACACCATCTCACAAAGACATACGTACTACTACTTACGTAGCCAATGGAAATGTGCAAATACACATTTTTGGTAGTTGATTGGTAAAATGTGAATTTTATTGCTAAAGTGTTTATCTTACAAAAGTCCTGAAATAAACAATAAAATGACTCCAGCTGTGTTCACTTCTAAGACAGGTATAACTCATATAATCCTATGCATGTGGATGTGCAGTATTTTGGCACTTGCTGAACTTGGGATTTCACTATTATTTTTGGGCTCCTTTTAGGTATGAATACCCACTAAGTTTACATTACAAAAAGGAAAATAACGCACTAGATACAGGAGTGGAATGACAAATATATTTCCATAATAAAAAAAAGCCCTAATGCAAAAACTGGCAGGCCTGCAAATTGTCTAAAATATTAATATTGATGAACAACACTAGTAAAAGCATAATACATCAGAATAAAATATGCTTTTTCTTTGATTGTTTACTCTGATGCCGCCATTTCCATGCCAAATTATGTTACTGTTGTAATTAACATTTCAACTTGTCTAAATGAAAAAGTAAATACAGTGCAACTTGTATGAGGTTGATGTAACTGTAGGCAGGTGAGGTTACCTCTGACACAGGGTGGGACACATACTCCTCAAGGCGCTGAGCTGTTCCATTATCTGCAGATATTTCAATCATACACGACCCTCCTTGTATGCCAACAGGCAGATTATATCTGTTGACAGAAAACAGAAGGAGACCAGGGTTAGAAAAAAAAGGGTGCTATTCACAATATCCAACAAAGCATGAAAAATATTCTGATGGAGAGGCAGAGACAGAGCAGTGACAGTAAAAGAGCTGCTAATGTGACCGCTGAGGCTACAGTATAAACTCACCCCGTACAACAATGTACACTATTCACACTGCTTTATGAGCAACTTTGTGTAGTGGTAGATTGGGTTGGAAGCAATGGTGTGTTTGTATCTAACAGCTCAAAACCCAAGAGAGACAAACACAGACAGAGTTTCCACAGCTAGATAAAAAAAGACCAAAAAATAGGCTTTTGCTCTGTGCTGCTTATAGTTCTCAGCACATATAAACATTCACAAATTAAAACTTAAGGATGCCTATATGATATACATAACTACATCAAATATTACACACTACTGACAATAATAATAATAATAATAACAATAATAATGAGCAAAACCGCCACAAAAACATCACAGTGCACTTTAAGTGCTTATGCCATTCAGGATTAATTATGATAAAAATGAGGGCACAAACTAGATATACATTATAAAGCTAATGAGAAGAAGGACAATTTTATCATTTGACCCTCAGTGTCTCTCTGGGGAAATACACAATGTACTAGTCATTAATGTTGCAGCCATAATGTTAAGTAGCTGGTCTACTTGTGTCATATTCCAGCTTTGGCTAAGTCAAGTGTTTCCTGCTCTCTTATTCATCACTGGCAGTACACAATAGCAGCATTCTTTACAGGGCTGTACATTATGCAAAAGGCTGTACACTGTGTACCACACACGTGCAGCGAACATGACTGTGTTAGGCCGTAATCTGCATGATGCAGTTTTGTTCCATAGATTTACAGGAACTGTTTGTCTGTAATCTCATTCTACAAAATTCATTAGCCCATTCTTCATGATTGTTGAGGAGAAATGGCTCTCAAATGTCTGCTTTAATGACCAGATGGAAACAATCAGGACAACCACCCTCCTGCTAATTTGAAACAGCCTTCCAGGACACCTCCCTGAGGAAATCGCACACATACAACTTCAGGTAGGACTAATTACAGGTATGGAACTCTCTCTTTCTATTACACAAAAAACGCAAACACACAGTGTGGGGACTTCACATTGACTTACATATCTTTAACCTTAAGGACAACTTGCCTAACCTGTAACCCAGGGTCCTTTGTAGGTCTGTCGGGGCTTTATGCAAGATTATTTTGTGGGCCTGAATCCACACAAGGAATTTAAACCTTTCAATAATCTGTGACAATGCATCACTTTAGAATGGTACCTGCAAATCAAAAATATTTAAGATACCAGGAGAAATCATGAGCAAAGATTTTATTTCTATAATTTTGTGTTATGAGATTCACAATTTGATTTATTATATAATAAAAATTACTATTAATAATAATGTATTATTTAATAAACCTAACTATGTAGAGCAGGAATCTCCAAACTTTTTTTTTCAGCAAGGTTACTTTGCAGTTAAAAAACAAAAATATATTGTAATTTTGATAACAATAAGAGTTCAGGAATGATCAAAAGGAAAAAAGTTTGAGAGCTGGTGCTATCCGACAGACACTGGCTAGCACAGTAAAACCAATTGTGCTTGCTCAGCTAAAACGGGGTGTCTGCGGGGTTTTAAAAAGTTTAAAAAGTTAGTAAATCACATAAGCAAAAAGTTGGCCATTAAAAAGTAGTAAAAGGCATTAAAAAACAAATTCCCTTTTTCTCTTCAGTTGATCTGAGAAATGTGATGTCAATTCTAGCCCTAGTCTGTTCTGGTCTTGGTCTTGGTCTCGACCAGCTTTGATCTTGGTCTCGCCTTAGTGTGTGTTGGTCTGATCTTGGTGTTGGTCTTGGTACCCTAAAGTCTCGGCAGTGTCTTGGTCTTGATACCCTCCGGTCTCTGCAATGTCTTGGTCTCGGTTTGGGCGGTCTTTGGGATTACAACACCACTATCCACTAACTTTAAACCAAGTCATCCCTGGTGTTGTTTTTGGCAGCCTTCAGTCTTCATTTCAGTTGTAGTCTAGTCACGTAATAAAGGTTTGTTGACAACAATATTTCTTCATAATTCCTGTTATAGAAAGCAACACTAGTCATCACACAAATGTTTAGATTTACATGACAGCACATGATCATGCATATGACCAGTGAGTGGTTTCATAAATTTACATTGTCCCACTGTTTAAGTCACAACAATGTAGGGTAATTGACGACTGGAAACTATCCAGCATTACAATTCATTTGTTTATGCAGAAAATCTGTCTTTTTCAAACAAAATAGCACAATATTGTTAGATGACCCTGTGTTGCTTAGGACAACTGAGGCATATTTTGGTGCTTACCACAGTAGCTTTTTATTTAGCCTGCTCATGCTGCAACGACTGCCCCTGTGAGACAGGGAGAGCATGCTCACTAAGCAAACAGGATGATGTTACTTGATGAGCTCTCGTGAGCACATCGAATGCTCCACCAGGCTAATTTACATTGGTCTTGCTCGAAGGCAAAGATAACTATTTAAAATGATGACTATTGTATGACAACTTTACATGGTCTAGTAGTTAGATAGCTAGGATTATGCCCTACAGGCGCACTTCATCATGATCACAACCACACACACAGACATATAAACAGAAAACCGAGACGGATTCTATTATAATGCAAACAAATAAATGAGTGATTCAGATTATAAAGGAGGCTGTGGTTTATCTAACTCAGAGATGAAGTGTGTGTAATTTCTTACTGGTTTCCCTGTGCACCACTCACTGCTGGGTCTCATAGGACCAACAATACCAAATTCCCAACTTGAGGTAAACAAACAAAAATGTATTAATATTTCATTTTTCTCTAAACACACAAACCCCCAATATGACTGTGATCATTTCTACATACTCAATCATCATTTATGCATTTCTTCATCTGGCTAATGCTCTAATCATAAGTGATTTGTCATCTCTAACATTCTCATTTAGACTGTGTCTGGTGTGTGACTAATTCAGCGCAATTGCAATACAGCATCTTTTCCCGAGGATCACCACTGAAATATTACCCCCAATGTTTGGGGACCTTGCACATATTTTCAGCACAGCACCTTTCCACAAAGGTATTTGTTAGACCTGATGGTAGGTGTTTGTCTTTACAATCCTATTTGACCATGCCTCCTTCACAGTACCCCTGCAGAAAATGAATAACGAGGGAGGGCCATCATTATTAAAATATTACTATTGCATAAAACATCAGAAAGTATTGGCAACAGATGGCAGTAAAACATCATACACTGCACTGGTGCCCTTGCAACAGTTTCACTGGCTCATAGGCAAGATGTTACATTTTTTAATGGCTCACTCTAATCATATTTCAAATTCTCTCAAAAAAACCCAAAAGATAACACTGTAGTGGTGAAAGTATAATTTGCACGTCATTTAGTGATTAGGAGTCTATTATTTCGGCAACTAAAGAATATGATCACTATTGTTTCATACCTGGAAGCAGATACAACGTAAAGGAGTCAAACATTAAAAGTATAGTGAAGCTTTTAATGTGATTTTATTCTTACAGCAGGATTAAGGGTTAAGCATCAGATTTGATAACAGACATAAACTAAACCCCGTGCGTAATAAGCACTTATTATTATGAAATAAATATCACACCACAGCACATACTGTACAGGATGTCAGGCGGGATCTGTTTGTTAGTTTTTCCATTGAGTGCAACAAGCCCAGTATCAGACGATGATCTACACCTACATTGACTATAATGCCTGCTCTGGCTCTGGTGCAGTGACTTCCCCACACGCAGCACTGCAGCATTTGGTGCATAATTTCTGCTGTGACTGGCAAGCCTCAATTAATTTGGGTAGCCAGTGTTATATCATTATATCTCCGGCAATACAATTAGACAGCACACAGCAAGCCTCTTGGCATTGTGGGGCTTTACAAAAGAAATTCTGAATGAGCAGGCAGGGCTGCTGGTTGCTTCTCCAGTTAATCTTTTATGTGAGTACTTGTCAATACAACACTGAATACTGTGTAATTGACAAACATACAGAACAAGATTTTGAAGATGAGGATGTGGATTTAAAAACAAAATGCGAAATACTTAATTCTGCTGTACAAGTAACACGACACTTCCCAGATGTACATTTTGTTTCCCCATAAATCCTCCAGCAATTAAAACCTAGGGGGAATGTGCTAAGGAAAGGTTCTGACCACTTGGTATAGTTCGGAAAAACGAATCAATGCCTGGTTAATAATTACTTTTCCAAATCACACAGTGATTACTTCACTCAACTTGAATAAACACTAATTGCAGCAATGATGATTTTATTTTTAGGTTAACTAAAATCTGTATGCACGTGTACTAAAATGCAGAGTAGAAAGTTGGGGGCTAAACAGTGTTCTTACTTATTTATTGGGCAAGTTGGGAGACATTATATTGTTTCTGACCTGAACCGAACTTGAAACCTGAATATGGACTTTCTTAGGTTTATGTGATTAATTCAAAGTCAGAGTCAAACTCTTCATAAGTTCTCAGGCGTACTACTGTTAAAATTGAAACTCTTTTTAATAATTCTCATAACATTCTTGTTTTCTTCCTCTCAGAGCAGATGTTGCTAGGCAACATCTCACTCCCACATGTGTATTTTTACATGAAAACAATATACTGTGATCTGTGAATAGACCATCTTTACTGTTGTTATTATTATTATATATATTATTATATATATTATATTATTATTAAGTGTTATAAGAATCATGAAATATCTACAATTCATATGCAAAATTTAAAAAACTAGCATTTGCACTAGTGACAGATTCTATAGTAAGAGTGCAAAGGCAGGACTAAAATTTATTTTACTAAGCTTCCAGTAAATGTACATAATATATGGTCATTTACAAAGATACAGAAACATTGGGGAATTGCTTAAAAAGGACTCTCCACAAGTCTAATACTTGAAGAGATATGGGCATCCTGCACTATCCAGAAAGAGCCTAATTTACCGTCCATTAATCAGCAGTTTAGGTTCAAGCAAGATGCTGGAACACTTCAAACTGGTCTTGAACAATGTAGACAGGCAAAAAAAAAAAAACTCTGGACAAAAAGGTCTGTAAAAATGAATGTAGGTATTTCTATAAATTTTTGAGAAAATTGCAGATGTGATGGTTAAATATTCATGCAGGGCTCCTAGACAAGCTCAACCTTTAGAGCATTTTAAACAGAAATAGTATGACGTTCTTTAAAAACATTAACACGAACATCAAGCTCCATGAGCTGGTAGACACAAAATCCTCTGTCAAAAAAAATATTCCCAGCAAGTCAAAGTTAAGACACTACTTCCATTTCTTTGACTGAAAAAGGGAGAAAGGAAAAAAACACCACAAAAGTGGAATAAATTTGAATAATTGTATCTGCTAGGCACTCTGAGTTCACCTGTGACAACGGAAGAAAAGTGATGCTACAGCATGCTATGTGCCATCCTCGTTGATCTTTGACTCTGTGCGAATGAAAAATACTCCAACGCTGACGGCTAAACACAACGGGATTCTGCCAATAATCTACACGGCATCACAAATGACCAGGGGACAATTTTCTAGTCTGCCACTGTCAAACTTTAATAGAAGCAGTATTGCCTCAAATATCACCAAGAGAAAACCTCCCAACATCAAAAACCAAGCCAAAAACATACAAGTCCTCCCTAAATGAAAAATGACACTGCTGTCACCCTTCACATGCCCCTTTGTGAAATCATACGCCACCACAAGGCATTTCTGTGGCGCCTATTGTCGTGCCAACTTTACAATTTATATGGGAGTACTATAAATGGGATGTAAATGAATACAACCCTGGAGCACATTTAATTGCAAAACAACAACTAAATATTTCCAAATATTTTCTATTCTCTGCATCTGCTGTGAATTTTATTTTCCTCGTTCTTTTGCCAATAAACACAAGGTAGTGAAAGACCATAACGTTAAATAACTATTGATGTAGTGTTTTAGACATAAATAGAGTCAAATAAATGATAAAGAAATGGTATATTTTATTCATATACAACCCTGGTTTGCTAAGGCGTCTGATTTATTCAGTTACGTTTACTGTCACCACAGCCTCCTAAATTCACATTTAACTATTCACAGGTCGTTCCTTTGATAAGCTTGATTGTGTACTTTGAACAGCGGTGAAGAAAATTCCGAATGCAGGGTATACAGGGTTTATATTATATTGAGATACATTACCACATAAGGGAAAAACAACGTAGAGTTAAAATGTTTGAGGAGCAGCAACAGCTGTGTGACCACCCACTGTAGAACTTTCAATGTCATTTACATAAACTGTCTTCCTTTTTCAGTGTGTGTTGTTTTGTACTTGTTCTCATAATTACTGTGGCTGCAATTATGTCGTTATCAAAAGTAGGGTGTATAAAATTCCAGCACTGGAGAAAAAGCTCAACACAGTGAAGTGTTCTTTTTTCATGTTTTTCATGTATTTTTTGTTTTCCTGACATTGTGTGTGTCAGCAGGATAGTTCTCGAGATGACAATAAGATTTGTGTTTTAAAAATAAGGGCGCGAAAGGAAAAGAAAAAAGAAAAGAGAAAAGCAGTTACTGTGTTACAGTGACAGCACCCAATATGGATTTTTACTGTATGGTCATTGGTGCTTGGATTAATTACAGTTAACCACTAACCACTTCCCGTGCATCATATATGCTGACACCAGCAAGTTGTATTCAGTGTTCCCAACTATGATCTAAGTAAAGTGGGTATTCACTGCTCAAACATGACTGGATGATGTCACAGTTTCATTTGCATATGAATAAAATTGCTGAAGTGATCAAGAATAAATAGAGGCAGAGCTCAGCAGCAGGGACTCTCTCATTTCTCATACTGGCTCATTCTGAGCTGTAAGCCTGTTTCGAAATAGCGTGATCAGATCTGTATGGGCTGGTATTTTAAATATCAAAGATATTGCCAATGAACTTTGAGTCAACAGTTTTTCTAATAATTGGAAAAAAGCAACTACATTTATTGCTTGTGACTTTTATAGGAGTCATATTAGTTGTATTTTTAGTTGTAACGTAACTGTTGTCATGATTGTGCACTGCATTAGACAACAGAACCAAAGTGTGTTTATGCACTGTGCATTCTGTTCCTGGGGCTAAGCAGGAAAACAGTAACATACTGGTTTATTTCTCTGAATTGGATTGCATTGAATTTGGTTTGTCATGCATTCAATCTAAATGTGTGAATCCAGTTGGGTCTGATTTGGAAAAAAAAAATCAGCTGTCACTTTTAGTTGCACAAGTCAGTATTGAGATGGGCATACTTTCTAATTTAGTTAGAGACTTTTGACAAGCAAAATGCATAATTATCCTCAGGAGAGTGAGCATTTTATCCAAGACTGAACATTATTCTCCACCCGGACTCAAAATCTAAAACCAACCCCCTTACACTATTCATTCAGGATTAGGCAAACAATGGTGCATCAATTTTAATAATCTGGCCTGATACATTTTGCCATGGTTCCATTGAGGGGTCACTTGGTTAGGTTTGCTCAACAAGACCACATTTATATTTAAAGTAAAGCATGTATGATAATATGATAAGATTAGAGAGTCTCACTCTTTTACAGAGAAATGGTTAACAAGCATTTGTTGGAATGGTCAATCTCAGCAGACTGAATATCAAATTATCTATATGTCATTTACAAGATTACAGGGCTTGTACAAGACATTTTGCTGTTATGTTTTGACTTGAAAACTAGAGAGCCTGGTGAAACATTTCTGCTGGCTGTAGTTCCTGAGCCAAAACCAAGACTGCCAACATACCGGACAGTTTTCTTTGTTTATTTGACTACGACATTTTGACACGTCAGGCACTGCACGGTTGCCGGTGCACAGACATCCATCAAGGGCATTAAAGTTGGGATTTGTCTGATTGAAAGAGCTTTCATTGAAAGCTTTAAAGGGGTTTTATGAAAGAGACCATGGCATGCAACTTTGTATTTTACAGTGTATTTATATACTATTCTATGTTCCCACAACACAAATACCCTTTGATTCATGAGAGCAAGGCAATTAGTTTCAAACTGAAAATGTTCAACCTATAAATCAAACTTCTTTCTAAAGCACATTTAAAACACCTTTTGTTGACTAAAGTGCTGAACAAGTACAAGAACAGGTCAGTAGTTAATATAAAGTATTAATGCAATAAAATATTATAAGACACAAATGATAAGTGTAAATAAAAAAAAAACAAGTAAGCCAGCATAAAAACAATTACACATTATAAAGAAAATATCACACTCATTATTTTTAATGAAAAGAAAATTATTCAATGGAGAGGAAAATAGGAGAAGTGTGTCATACCGAACTGTGATTGCCGTCCATCTGTCATTGTTGATGTTCTGGCCCGAGGCTGCATTCAGGACACGACTGCCACCACAACCAAGCGTAGCAATAGCACTGCCATCCTGAAGAAACACATGAAGGAACCAACCCCCAAAGTTCTGCTCCTGAGCTGGAATTAATAACAAACCAGGTTAAGTGTGGAATCTATTTCAAAGATTAATTCTAAACATAATGAAAACAGCAGATATGTGTTTAAGTGTTTAAATTGAAAACAGAAACACAATTATTATGGTCGAGATAGTATCCTAGCTGAATTTTCATAATGATTAGTAAATCCCAGGTCATTTGTCAAGTCACTGAATTCTACTGCAACTTTTTTATACAACCTTTTATATGATCTTTAAAAGTCATGTCATTTGTCTAACATCTCCAACTCCAAGGGCCCCCTGCTAACCCAGCCTAAGGAGGGATGGATGAGCTTCGGACCCTCTAAACAGACATATTGCAGGAGGGTGCAGAAGTAACTTCGATCTGCTGATCTTGTGACTTAAGTTTTTGGAATCCTATACGAGAGGTGAGAGATAACAAGCAATTTTCCTTCTGCCATGGATCACTCCAGTGGGTCAGATCTTACCTGGCAGACAGAAGAACGGTTACCAGCTGCTGTTTATGATGTAGCTATGGCGGTGGAAAGTCTCCTTAAAAACAGCTTCACCACATGATAGGAAATGTGGTGGTTCTCGGTGTTCTTTAAACCCATGGCCTTAATTGCAAAACAAGAATATGACCTCAACCCAATAGTGAAAACCAGAAACAGTTTTCTGTTTAAGCTAATACAGGTTGTGAGACAGGACACCATTAGTAGACATTTCACTCCCCAGACTCTAGTACATTATATCACAATGGGAGTTTCTGCCAGACTTGCACAGAGTCTTGCAAGCGAGACGGTGCAGTGGGGGAGCGACAGCAGCAGCATTAATCCTCCTACACAGGCTAAGGTCTTCAGTAGGGAGCTAGGGAGAGAGAGAGAATGCACACCAGTCATGCACCTCTTTTTGAGAGAGAACAAGAGCAGAGGGCAGGCACCATAAGAAGGCAGCTCTTTGAAGGAGACAGAGATAGAGAGGGAGCCTTCCACTCTTGTGCCACTGTCAAGGAAGACATGGTTCCAGGGCAGAGGACAGAAGAGGAATACTGCCCTGTTAGAGTAAACTAAAATGCTCCAGCGTTTTCAACAAGGCACATTTCAGGGGAATTAGAGAGAGTAACACGGGGCCACAAATCTACAGGGAGCTACTGAGTAGGAGCAACACAAACAGGAATGACCTTTCAGATTTCACACAGACAATGATAATTGAGCTAGGACTATCAGAAATTGGGCCGGTGTAGCTTGCTGAGTTAGGGTTTGGACAGAGGTGAGTGGGCCGCTAAGAGACTTCACAATGTAGAAGAAGAATCCACTTTATTATCATTAAAAACATTGTTACGCAAAATTTGTCTTCTGCATTTGACCCATTCCCCTTAGGGGGAAGCAGTGAGCAGCCACAGGCGGCGCTCGGGGAGCTAGCGCTGAGTGTATCGCTCAGGAACCCCTAGTATGGGGGATGGGCTGGGTGCTGCAGCTGGGAATCGATCCTGCTATCTCTGCATCGCAGCCCTCTGCCCTAACCACTAAGCTACCAGAGCGCTGTTGTCTCATATGAAATCTGAGAGAATCTCATATGAAACAATTACTTAGGTAGATGATTTGGACGCCTGAGTGCAGCAAAAGTAAAGCATGTCGTTTGAAAGCTGGATGACAGCCGACATGAAAGCTCTGAACCATTCCTCCAGGGCATCGAGGCTATCAAAATCCTCATTTCTGTTGCAGGGAGGCTAGGCTTAGCTTAACACGCTGCACTCAGATAATGCTCTTTCTAAACTGACTTGGAGGTCCTCCCTGTCATAAGACTCAACAGGCACTTTTGCCAGATGGACCATAGGAGCAATATCTTGTTGAGATAATAGTAACCATAATAATAGTATAATAACCATTTATTAATTCTTATTCTGTAGGCTGGTAAGACACAATAGCAACTGTTTGGAGAAAGGCGGAAGCAAAAGCATTATTTGTATTTTTATATAGTTATTTGTATCCTGTATTTCTACAATTAAATTACAACAGACTAAACAGCAGTGATGGCTCACAAATAGACTTCTACCACAAAGAATCACAAAATAATAAAAGAAAACATGAAATTTGAAATAAATAATCTCTATAATAAAAATAATCTGCATTCACGTGCAGGTTAAAATGTTCTCTCACTTTTAAAAAAACCAACACATTTTAAGACTAAATTCTGTGGTGCATTTGAGCTCACGTTGATGTATCCTCTAAGGTACCATCTTATCAGATCTGCCTCGTGTTTATTGTAGAACTGGATAAAAAATGTAACTTTCTGTCCAGTACAGTAAACTGAAATAAACAAGAAGCTGACAAAGTTAGTTCTAATTCAGTCATTCTAGGCATTATAAAGTTATTCTAGCTGTTTATTTTGTAGTGAATGCTTCTTTTTTTAAACTTCACTTACATTATATTAAAAGATGTTTAAAACTTATAGTCTTTCCATGGGGAAGAGGCAGAATATAATTAACACCTCTGTGTCCGTGCCAAAATAAGAAAAACAAAGCACATGCCATAAGCATGATAAAACCCAACTCCATAACAGAACAGTTGCAGGGGATTGCACTGGTCAGTACAGGTGTACCTAAGAAGGGTGGACACTGAATGTTTAAAACAAGTTTGCTTGCTTGAAAGTCCTGATGTAATGTTAGTGGATATCTATACTGGCAGAAGGCCAGAGCTCAGGAGAGCAGCTGGAGAGTATACATTCTAGTTTCCTGTATCATGTCCTCCTACGCGTGTGAGAACCGGAGTAAAGTTGCTACTGATGAATAACAGCAGATTTTTGTATGTATTTAAATATTTATCTGTTTATTGTTACAGCAATTGCTTGGTAGCGTGTTTCTTCTAGCTCACGAGAGTAGCACTTTTGGAAACTATATATTTGGCTGACCGTGCAAGTTAAATCCAGGGTTAGCGTTTGTTTGGCGTGTTCTTTTCTCGCAAGCAAGTCTTAAGTTTGTGTCTAGTCATTCCAGCTAATTCAAAGAAACAAGTCTTTATATACCAGGTTTCACTTTGCCGTCTTAAACTATTATTTTTACCACATTATTTTTTGAACGTGGAGTTTTAAAGACTCACTTTTCAACAAAACACTTTTCAGATGTGACGAAACCCTTTTCAGGTTGACTTGAAATCTGCATCAAATGTCTTATACCTCAAAAATATTTTGACTGTCTAGGACTCCTTTTAGAGGCGCATACATTTTTAGTCGCTAGGAGAAGCTGAAATGCAACTTGAGGTCACAAACCAGTAACGATTCTGTGTTTAATACTTTCATTTAAGGCTTATTTTCAGGAGAGACGGATTACGACTCATAAGCAATCAGCAAGTCTCAAAGTTGTTTGTGAAGCTGGCAGGAATATATTGGCAGAAAGTAAAGTTACCTTGAAGAGTGGGAGAAAATGAAATGTGTAAGACAGACGTTTTTCAAGTGCTTTGAATACCTTAAATATACCGTATCTGAAATATTTTCTGTATCTTGTTTACTACTGATTATATTATATATATATATATGAACCTACGAAAGCAAACTGGCAAATAAAGCTGATTCTGTGCAATTCTTTAATCACTGTACACAATTGTACAAATACCCATAAAGGTGCGAAGACAAACAAAGTCAGTATTTTATTGTAGTTTTTTTAATGTATTTCTATCATTTCTTTAACCCGACATTCTAAAATGACCTAAAAAGTATGTTTTTGTGTATAAATGGCAAGTAAAAACACAATTATGCTTGGCACATAGGCATCTACAATATTGTGAAACCAGATTTAATTGAAATAGAGTGAATGCAGCGCTAAAGACATCAAAAACATACAGACACAACTTCCATTGGCAACAATAACCCTCTGTTTCCCATTCAAACCAGTTGCCTCCATTTAGTGCCATAACTCATTTGTTGACAAAAATCTACTACAGATGTCAATCTTGCTACAACTTTTATTCTTCTATTTTTCCTCTGTGAAGATATTGTTCTGTGCTGTCCCCATGGTCCTGTTACTCTGCACTGAGCCTAACAGCGCATCCGTCCTTTTGTCAGTGCCTGTCACCTGCTCTCTCTCTCTCTTTATCTCTCTCCCACCCCACCCCCTTGTATTTCTCTTCTGAAGCTGACAATTGAAGTCCAGAGGGAGATTTGTGTGTTTGCTTCAGGGAGAGGTGTAAGAAAGGGGAGCAGAGAATAAGGAGCAGGTCTGACGAAGAGATTCTCTGCATCTCAATGCGTGTCTTTTGGTTCTCTTCTGATTAACTTTGTCTGTTTGATCTCTGGAGTCTTCTTTTCAGTTCCTATCCTCTGATGTGAAAAAGATGGCGCACTATAAGCCAGGAAACATTTCTAGATAAAAGGCACTGTGCCCTCTACATATGCTATCTGAAAACTCATCTCTCCTCGTGGCAGGGCTCACTGTCTGCTTTCTGGCCTCCACATGCAGAGAAATGATTGATAATAAAGTTAATGACGAATAAACTAATCAGACTAATCTGACTAAGTCTGTGTAGGCTTAGACAGGCAATATTAAAAGATCAACACAGCTTGATAACCGGTGGCAACGGATACACAAGATAACTACAGAAGGCAGGTAAAATGATGTTGCATACCTGACATGAGGCACAATCTAATTCACTAATGTCTCATGATACACCGCATCTTATTACAGATGTAGTGTAATATTATGTTCCAGGTAATCAGACTTGCATTAGTTGAGCACACTTCCTTCTGTGTATTTATAAGTTCATAAAGGTGTATTTATATGTTTTTCAAGTCTTTCATCTAAAGAACGTGGCTTTAGACAATGATGAAGATGAAGGTATCCACAATCAAACACTGAAATGCAATGTAGGAGATTAACATGGCTTGAAAATACAAAAATAAAAAATTTAAAAATATTCTGCTGCTCTGTTCTCATTTCCATCATTTCAAATATAATAAAAATAGCAGTAGTATCTTCTAAAATTTCCAAAAGAGCTGAATTGAACAACAAATGATAACAATAAGTTAGATTAACTTTGAAGTGCACCAACCTTGGAAAAAGCATTAAAGTCCTAATAGGTTGTGCTATTAAGCAATTATAATCCAAAACAGTAATTCTTGGTCAGTTTTTCCAAACGCAAATGTTACTACAGGTCCTTTTAAAAAAATTTGCATATTGTGATAAAGTTCATTATTTTCTGTAATGTACTGATAAACATTAGACTGTCATATATTTTAGA
>JAUMTR010000007.1:7841197-7863211 GCA_032270685.1 Microctenopoma stevenorrisi | reverse complement strand
TAATGAATCTAAAATATATGACAGTCTAATGTTTATCAGTAAATTACAGAAAATAATGAACTTTATCACAATATGCACATTTTTTGAGAAGGACCTGTAGTGTCAACAATTAGATTAAAATGTACTTGCACACAATGTGACTTGTTTTGAGCTTGTTTTGAGGGTTAATAACATTTAACAACACCTGGATTTAAAACTTAATCAAACAATCCAAAACAATCCAGGTATTCATCGGAGAAGGACTGGATAAAACATGTGGTGTATTGCAATATTCCCTAGCTCTTTGAATGGAAGTGAGAGGCCATGAACCCAAAGACAATGTCAGAGACAGGAAGATGATCTAGGTTATAGCTGCAAGATAAATGCTGCGATGTCTGTGCGTGTTTAGTGTTATATAAATCACCCGTGGTCACCGCACAATGCACCGTGGGTACAATTCTGCTGGACTTGCACCTGAATTTCAGCAATAGCCTTACACGATCAAGGTGGATGGAGATTTTTAGAGCAAGGAGCTGCACTTGTGGTCCTCTGAGACACACAGATGTTTTTTGAAGTCATTAGAGGACCTGAAGCTCAAAGTACTGCATCTGTGTAGTGGCTTCACCTCTAAAGCTGGCTGGTAGTTAATATATGCATAGTAGTATATATACTGAGAACAGACACACAATACATGAATGGAACAAAGTTCTAATGGCTCAGCTTTTTAGAATAACAAAAAAATCCACTGACTCCTCTCCTCCCAAAACAATGCTCTATTGTTATAAGGGTCTACTCAGTGAATGTCTGGCTTACCTATCCAAATCTCCTTCTGTAACGAAGTGTGTGTGTGTGTGTGTGAGCGCGCGCAGGTGTGGAAACAAAGGAGCTGGCAGGATGCACAATGTGGAGCTCATGGTTGATGTTAAGGTGAGCTCTGTCCTCACTCCCGACATGTGCGACCAGCTCTTGTCTTCTTATGAGGTTTTCTTTGTTCACCGTTAGGTTATGGCTCAATCATAAGCAACAAAACAACAAAACAGACAGCTCACAGCTGTCCACAACAGAAAAAGCTATCTGTCACAGTACACTACTGTTCTTTACCTCTCTTTCCTAACCACATGACAAATGCGATTATGCCGTCTCTCACAAAATCTGAATGGTGAAAATCTTAGCAAATGATCACCCTTCCTTAAGTACATGTATTTTGAGTGGCACCCATGAGAAGATCAGGTTAAATTCACTAAAATATATTTGGATTCTTTCTTGCCTTTCTCCCGTAGCCTTGGAAACCCACAACTCCCTGCAGCTTCAGTAGATAACTCATGGTGCTGCTGTACCCAAGCGATATCTTTATATCACTTCAGTGATTTATAATATTAATATTCTGCAGTGATAAGAACATAGGAGTAAAAGAAAAAAAGTAACTATACATGTATAAATATATACTGAAACACCACAGGGAGCTGCTTTAATCCACGCTTTTATTCAACTCTCTACTCTGTAATCATTGCCTATTTTGTAAATATCTTAAGGCCAACACACACTGGTGGCATCTGACGCACATCAAATGACGACACATGACGCGGGACAGTGCGCCTGGTGAGTGCTGACCTTTACTGAACGTTGATAAATTCAGACTTCATTCAATGTTTTTTAGTTTTCATTCCTGCCTTTTCTATGGCACCGTGATGATTGCCAGCAGTTCTTGTTTGCTGGAACTCAGAGACAGTATTATAATTTCTAAACCTCAGTGTGATCAGTCACTGATAAACAAAGCACCGACTGACGTGTCGTTTCTGCATTATGTGATTCGAAGAAGACAATGGGAGTAATAACAACAGTGATAAAAAGCGCTACAGTATAAAGTCGCCAAGGTTTCTAAGTCAGAAAATGTTCCTTATTAATAACTTGTCTAGACAGCTGCATTACACACTACAGATCAGACGTTGTTTTTGACAACAGAAGCAACCCTCTAGAGTACACATTTGTTTTTGCACGTAATTCTACTGTAGCTTCAAAGAGAGACATTTTCTTGATCATAGGAGAAATATGCTTATTTATTTTCTTGTGAAGAGCTGATAATACTTATGTCTTCAGAGTAAAAATTAGGCCTTAGTCAGAGGGGGGCAACAGCTAGCCTGGCCTCTCTATAACACACCCACCTACCAGCATCTGTTAGGCTTAACGTAATATACTGTACTTCATTTGTCCTGGCATGAGCACGTTTTGGTCTGGTTTGTGCATTTAATGGTTGTTATGAGATCACAGAGCAGTACTACTTTGTACTGAACATAGTTAAGTCTTTTATTTTTCAATAAACAAACACACAACTCGGGCGGCTGTGGCTCAGGTGGTAGAGCAGGTCGGTGGTTTAATTCCCGCCAGCTCCAGGCATATGTTGAAGTGTCGTTGAGCAAGACACTGAACCCTAAGTTGCCTCCAGTGTGCCAGGTAAGCTGCATAGCAGCTCTACCATCAGTGTGTGTGTGTGAATGGGTGGATGAGAAGAAATGTAAATCGCTTTGAGTACCAGTCTAGATAGAAAAGCGCTATATATGTTAGAAAAGCACAATATAAGTGCAGACCTTTTACCATTTGCTTTTACTTTAGGACCTGTAGGTCATCATTAAAATGCACATTTATCCATTATGCAAGGCAAAATATGTATAAAAACATATTCAACACAATAGACAAATCTATTCAATCTATGCAGCCTTTTTTTCAACTTCCTCTTCTTATCTACTTCTACAAAAAGAGACTGTACTCACTATAGAGAATGGTGCCTTGGGTGGATCTTGTTTTCACTGTCAAATACAGTATAACCGTGTTGTCCTTGACAGAAGGCGGCTGTAGAAGATGCTGCAGCTCCAAGTAAGATGTGCCATCAAATGAGGGGATATATACTGTGGTACCTAGAAAAAGCAAACACAAAGTGATGAAACACTTGTGCATTGAGTAAGAAAAGTGTACAATTTAAAAATCAGAGAAAAATAAAAATATTGTATAACACAATTCCACTTGAATGTCAATGTAGTAAAAGCTACACAACTGTACGATGTTTTGTTAGTAAGCTGGCTGGCCTGTGCCTTTGCAGCACTTACAGTCTGCCTGTGAGCAGAGTCAGCAAGGCCCTGTCAGGGCTATCTGCTACTGTGTGTGTTATTTCCCACTGGATGACAGAGGGTATAACTTTAAGGAGAGGTGGAGGAGGTACCCACTCAGGTCATCAACTCCACTAGCCAGTGATGATCTGTTGGCTTTTACACAAAGGACACTGTACACCTGGAGGATGGCTTGCTGTTCTGGTGCGTGACAGTCAATTCAAAATAGGCCAAACTGGCCTCAGCTCAAGGGACTCTACCTTCAGAGTCCAGCACTCGAGGAAAAATGCAGTTTATTCTCAGCCGAGGACTCATTATATACAGTATGTGTAGGACTCCAAAAACAGAAATATGAATAAATTCTTATGGCACTAGTGTGCTCTGATGTTAAATCATTTAGATTTTTAAAGTAGAACTTTGAATGATTAAAAGCATTTAGAAAGTTAGAGGAGGGACCTAAACAAGTAATCTGGTTTTGATCATGATGTCGTACCTCAATGAACAGGTTCATATTTTCATTGTGAAACTGAGCAAGGTGAATTGTAGAGTCTGAAAAATAGGGTCTGCTCAGTCGTCTGGGGGCCACACAGACTTTATCTCGTTTAATGATGAGTCACTAGACCAACATTCGTGAAGATCTTTTGATCGCACCATTTCTCAGATGGTCATAATCTTGTTATCTTCGCCTGTGTGTTCCTGCCACTTTTGCGCTCTTTCTTTTTTCCTGACCAATCAGAGTAGATGACTTCTCCGAGTTTCACAGAAAATTATGTGGAACAGACATAACAGCCAATACTTTAAATTACAAAGAGAAAATGAAAACTGTTTCTTTTGTTGTGGAAGGAGTGGTTTCCTTGGGCTGAAAATGATAAATCAATCCTGTAATGTTTGTTGGCAATTTCTGAGTAAGGCAGATTGAGCTGGCTCATTTTTAAAGGCACCAGCAATTTACAGCAAACACACATGAGATGCCCACAAAAGAGCTGGCGGCACCTAGTCAATGTGTTGGCAAAGCAGGAAGCTGACAACCTCTCATCATATCCCATTAATGTCAAACACAAAAACAGAAAGGTTTGCCACCCCTAAAAAGTCTGTTTGCCTTTTTATTAATTATTTGTTATTTCTTCTAAATAGATTTGCAGGACGTGGTTCCCTCTGATCCCCAGCAGACCTGTCTGCACTGAATGTGAATTTCTACTTAATAAACACAATAAAACTTACACATATTGTCATTTCATAATTATAATTTAGTATTTCCTTAAGTAATTCACCAGTAGAACACCACAATATAAATTAGATTTTAATTTTATGTTGTTCACAACATATTGTGGGGTTAGAATATATGGGAAAAGGTAAAATATTAAAAAGAAACTAATAAAAGAAAATAATCAAAACAATCGATCTAAACAAATATTCTGGAAAAAAAAGGTTTTTAAATACACAGCATGAGAAAACATTCTGGTCTGATGTGGTCAAATAAAAGTTGTTCAAAAGACATAAATGGGACAAAACTGTGCTCTTGACTCTCGACACTCATTTTATTATTAATTTCTGGTCGACACCCTACATCACTGCTTCAAAGATACGAGAAGTAAGGATATAAGGAAATGAGCCATAAAAAGAGGTCATGATCAATACAGACAATGTCGGAATAATTTCCTGCCTCACTGGCTTTGTCTATTATGCACCTTGCTTACCTTGTGGCCATTTACTCCATAACTAATTTTTGTGATCACTTAGCTCTCATTTCAATGCTTACGCACTTGACAAAATGCTTTTGGCAAGGTCTAGGACCCACAGCATCTTCTTTGAAGAGACAATTTATCATAGCTTTAAAACTCTGGCATGCCCAGATGAACTGGCTCTATCTTGACAAAACCCGTCTTATGGTCGGCTACTTGATATCAAATACTCACTCAACCAGAAGCATTGCCCTGGATTAGAGTACAACCTATGAGAGGAGCAACGTCTGGTTCCAAGCCTAAAGAGTGAGACCCACGCACACACTGCATTTAAGGTATCTAAGTATGGGGGATGTCTGAAAGTATTGGATTGACAGCTTCTACGACTATAACAAAAGGGGTGTATATCTGTGCCTGTAATACATTTGACATTTTCCTGGGCATGACAATGTGGATATTGCTAATCTGTGCTGTAAATTTAATCCAGCTACTGTGCAGTAATTGAATATACTGTAGGATCCACATGTCATACTTTGTAGTAAAATTACTTTTAGATCCTAACAGATATTGAGTAATAACTAAATATTTCTTTCTCGCCTTTATGCCTCTTTTTTAGTATCTATTGGTTAAAAAAAAGTATTGCATAGACATTTTATTCCAATATCTATCTTATTTTATCCACAACATTAATTACACGAGAAGCAAGATTGGCCTCCTCAACTATAATGTAAGAGGCTGCAGAAACAACTGCATGACCAACAAGATTCATCTTAGATACACGCTGTACGACATGTCAGCATTTCATCTAGGACACAAACAAGTCCACATCATTAGTCACTGGGTTGGATGACATATCTATAATTAACTGCACCGAGAGCAGGGGCGACTTGCTTTATTCTTCTCTTGCGGCTATTACTTAATTCAACAAGATGTGAGGACAAGGTTGTCACAGAGCAAAGATGCCGCAGCAATACACATTCACAGACTTTGTCAGCATGTAAACAGCCTCTGGACTCCGCTTGAGAGTTATCAGAACTAGTGTTGCTAAGCACATCACTGGATGAGTGCTCATAAGAGATTGCACTCTGTTAAACCTGACAGACTGAACTGCTTTTGAGAAAGAGTAATTCCTCAAACTCAGCGGAAATGACTCCAAAAGGCCACTGCTGGTATTTAAAGGAACAGTTTGAGCGTGACAAGTTGAGTATGAAGCAATATTAAGTAGGAGAAGTTTGGGGGGAAAGCCCATGCTTTTTTAATATATAAAAAGTTGAAATAAAATTACACAGCGTTGATTTTGTATTAATAAATCACACGTCGTACTGTATGTATTCGTTTGTATATAATATATTTCAGCTTCGGGTTATCAGGTAGTAAGGCCAGCATTATGCTTGCACATCGTCGCGCATACTCTACTTGGCACGTTATCATTCTCTGAACCTTAGAGATACAATGGTGAGAAATAATGAGAATCAATTATTCAATCATATTCGTTCTTCTCTACTGAGTGTTCAAGAGTTGGCCAAAGCTTCTTTAATAATTGGTTTAGCAGAGCTGCTTCTCTGCCATATAAGCAGAGGAGGGGACTGCTTTCCTCCGTGTACTGTAGCTGTCTCCCACGGGAAAAACAAATGAGAGTGAAGTCTTAAAAATAGCATCGGTTTTGTTACAGTGCCTGCAGAGACATATAGCATTTCGGTAGATTACTTAAACACCTGTAAATTAGCATTTTTAGAACACAAGGCAGAGGTGTCAAATAATGGTGTCAGGTGCACAAAGGCTGCTCACGCCGTGTTAATGACTGTTAACATATAGCTCTGAGCAGAATTCTGACGCATTACCATGTTTCCTGTAAATACAAGATCAGCCTACATCACGTTTCATGTACGAGGGTTGAAAGGACCATTGTTCATGATCTAAACTCTCAAACTACTCTTAAAATACTAAGAATAATTTCCCTTTTGCTTCAAATACTCCCCAGGGTGCCAGTGTGCAGCAAATACACCGTGACATTTGGTGACAAGGCAATAAAAACCTTTGGATTGAAAACCCACAACTAACTGCATAGTATAAAAGTATAAGGGCTACAGACGAAGAGATATAAGGGAACACATGAACAGAAAAGAGCTAAAAAGAGCAGAAAGAGCAAAAAACAGCTAGAAAAAAAGTCCTGCAAGACAACTATATCAACTGAGTGACTTCTTGTAATAATCAATGATATCTTTGATTTTAATATCATATTGCAGATAAACAGCAGTCCCTGCTATTAAGTTTTGTATTCCTGTACAGTAGGTTGCACAGGCTCAATGCAGTTTACAATGATAATGTCTGCACATTTAGCCCTGGAAAATAATAATAATTATGAAAATATTTATTATGTTAATGTCAGACACAGATATAGAAAAGCAGGCTTCGGTTTCTGGCCCATGTTGTTCATGGCAATTTCCATCAACTGTTGCTAGTTCCAAAAGTTTGTAAGTGGTGTAATTATTTGTTGTTTAATGTGATGATTGGGGCTTTGGGCGTAAAATGGAATATATCCCAGAACCATCTAGCCTCTTCCTAGAGTTGGCTGTCTGGCCAAACTAAAAAACCTACAATACGCAACTTCAAAAGAAAAATCCAAAGTCTCCCAACGGGACTCCTAGAGCACCACAGGCTGGAGGGATGCCAAAAGAGGGTGAATCAATCATTTGTAATTTTTAAAAATGTGTCACTGTTAAAAACACACTGCACCAAGGACACTACAGAAAGACTGTGGAGAGACTTACTCTTACATAATCTGACTTTTTTATGATTCATTCACATTGCCATATAAGAATCACACAGGAGTAGTGGATTACATCTAATTTTAATAGGATCAATACCAGTGAAAAGCATAATTTGTTTGAGTGCTGGTGTCAACTCAAATGTGGGTTTGTTGGTTTAACAAAATAAAGCCTAATCTGATAAACAATGACCTGCATCCTGTGGTTAACATGATGCTGTTTATGTTCCAAGTATTGTGATGTACAGAGGACCTCAGTAGCCAGCTATCAATCCAGATATCTGCTTTCAAACAGTGAGCAAAACAGTAATTAGTTGGTCTGCATTTGCTTTAGTGATATTTAGCAGCGGAATACAACTATCCATAGTGTAGCTGTTAGTCTGACATTTTCTCTAGAGTGAGGCTAATGAGTATCTGTCTACGTCCCGTACAGATAATTAAAATAAATATTATATTATAAAACGTGGTGAGTGCTGCCAGTGAAAGAATAAAACAGATTGACTGAGGATGTCTGTGATGTGAAGCCATCGATGACAAAAGACACTAACCTGCTGATGGGAAGGTCATACAGTACATAGATAATAATGTGTTGTCCAAAATGACCAGAATCAGCCTCGTCTATAGGTCATGCTGCCAGAGTATCAGATGTTAGTCTGGCAAACACCAGGCTTTGCTCATCAGTATCCAAAGAGTGAAGCGTGGTTTCAGCAGCATAGACTTTCTCAGCAGCAGGGACACGGAGACTTATCAGAACTGAGGGATGAATGTTGAAGTTCAAAAAAAGTCAGGGATGAAAACCTGCTCCAGAGTGCATGGGAACTGAGACTAGGGTGATGGTTCATCTTTCAGCTAGACAAAAATCCAAAGGCAAGAAACCTGGCCCAGCCAAATACCACTTTCTGTGACACTTAAATCTCACAGAATATCTATGTAGAGGCCTTAACAATGAGATACACTGCCCACATCTAGGTGCAAAAAGCTTGTAGAGACACACAAAAGAAGACTTAAAGCTGTAATTTCTACTGAAGTCACTGTAAATAGCAGGACTGCAGGCGAGCGAATACAGTTATCATCACACAGCATCTAAAAACATGCTCCATGTTCCAAAACAGTTCAACTTGCCTCCTCAAGTGCACAAGCAACTAATTTACAGCTCTGGTATTAGTGATAGAGAATGACTACAAGCGAATAGAGAATTCTGTTTTCTTCACTGTCAGAAAACAGCATGCATATAAAGAGTGCTTGAAATGTGCAGCTACATCGTTGCACCGGCGATTAAACTGACAAAACGCCTTAGTATGTGTCTAGTTCTACTGTCCTCTTAGCATTACTGTCAGAGTGGTTGGTACAAAATAAATATTTTTGATGGGGACAGGCTGGTAACATCCGCTGAATGTTGAATAAGTGCTCCAAGGTCGTATTCTCTTTCTCAATGAGCTCTGGAGGTGAAGGTGGCCACACGGTGATGGTTCAAACTGCTTATATGGATCTTCCATTTCATTAATTATTTCCTGAATAATTCACATCACTCAAAATTCCTAACACAGTTCACTCTATACTCCCTCACAGGGAAACCTATTAGCCCAAGAGGCTCAGCATACATTAACCAACATAATTTGTTGGCTGGCTCTTGATGAAACCACTGTAGAGGTCACAGTACAGTAGATTTTTAAAAGGTTTTTACCACTTATGTATAATTGTTTGTGTCTTTATGTATTATGTGTACTAGAAATGTTGTCAGTGAAAAACCAAAGGACTCCAAGCCTACCTTTCTCACAAAAAGTTCCAGTGAAATGAAGCGGGCAATGACAAGAAGGCAGAGTTTCACCAGGCAGCTGCAACGGATGACATGTTCCTCCATTGTGACAAAGACCGTCACGGCAAACTTGAGGTACATGCAGAGGATGTTCTGGTGTTTGTGTGGGAGCTGCCATTGTTGTTGCGTTTGCCGTGTCAGAGGAGGTTGATTGAGTTGTCAAATTTAAGAAACTTGTGGAGGTGTATGTGTCATATAGAGTATATCTGTTAAATTGGACAAAAGTGTGAGTAATACAACATTAGAGCTGATTTCAAAGCTAAAAATATGTTAAGAATCGAATAATAAGCCCCATGTTTTACTAAGAGAAAACAACAAGAAGAAGAGACAGTGAACATGAGACCTTACCTGCATGGGCCTGTTGTGCTGCCCGCGATAGCGTCAGATGTGTGAAAGTTCCTCAGTTTATTAATCGCAATTATTTCAATGCAGCCAGAGAAGTTGTGGAAAGGTTTTGCCCTCTAACAAAAAACAATATACATAAATAATGAAGAACAGATCTGTTACAGTTTCTTCGAGACTTCTACAGTTGTGTTATATTATGATGCAATTGTTGCACTAGATTATGTAACATTCATGTAACTTTGAATGTCTTTCAGTAGCTACTGTGGTTGAGAAAAGTGAGGTATTTCTTCGATCTCCTTACCTGATTAAGGACATACCTCTGGGGCAGACCACCAGTGAAGATGTGGTTTGTTCTTTGTATCATGTGTCCCAACCAGTAATTACTTGCTGTACTTTTGATTTTCTCATGACCAGAAAGCGTTAGCTCTGCTTCGCAAGGGGTCAGGTGCTGCCTGTGGACGAGTGTGAGCACACTTAACGTAAGCACACGTCTCTGTTCTCTCTCGCCTGAAACTTATTACAGCTTCACTAAACCGTTTCAAAAATGTGCATGGAAGTTAACAACAATCAAATGATTTGGGGTATTCTGACTTATTTAATGTCAGAGATTTCAACAAATATACAATATGCAAGATATCTTCGAAGCAAAGGTTCTGAAAAGGTTTTGCAAACTGATGAAACGTTCATTAATCACATTCCTTATCTGAGATGCCTCTGCTAAACTCAACTTTTCTCTTTCTATCTGTGTCTTAATAGCCTTGGCACAAGCTTTTTGGACACACCCCATAACCATTCATAGATTTCAATATCCAATTCTCCACTTTGGAACAACAGAGGAGAGCAGATAATTACCTAAGTGCAGATATTCTGGACTAACCAGCGGCAGCTTGAGGGTACTTGTGCCACAGATGCACAGTCTCCTCTTCAGTGTCTCCTGATACCCCTTGTTCCCGAAGTGGAAGTTGGGAGGTCCACGAAGCAATCTAGTCTGATTTGTTAAGCCGGTACTTTGCAGGCTGTTGCATATACAGGCTAAACACTCGGGGCACTAACTCGGAGCTGCATAAGTCCTTCCTCTAGAGCCAGCATGGCGAAGCGGTTAATTTAGAAGCAGTCTGCCAGAGCGGCCTGGCCGGCATCCAGAGGGCACTGTGCTCGCTGTCCTTGAGAAGTCAGCCCCACTGGGTTTCTATTTAACATATTGAAAAGCGTCTTTGACGGGAAGATATATTAAAAGTCTATAATGAGTTAGGCTGTGACGTTGAGGATGGCCATGGTGTTGTAGCTCTGGGTCAAATCAGACAAAGATGGACGAACTCAGCCATCAGACAATTACAAAGAATTTGCTTTGTGACACCAGAAACCATTTTTCTATACTCCCAACCCTCTAGTTATGACAGCTCTCTTTCTTGCAGTGTCTCTAAGGGGTTGGTACAGAACATTATGATTGATTCCTACTGCTGTTGTATTTTTCTTGCAGGAAAAATGGGGGCGGAGCCTTGTAGCCTCTTAAACCTGATTGGCCTTTCTAAGTGCACTTGTATATTTAGGGCAGTACAGCAGTCTGCCAGGAAACATGAGGCAACCTTCCCAGTCAGCTTTGTTTCATCTGGAAATAATGTTTTCACCTTTGGCACAGTGTGCCCATAATCACCTTCAATGTGTTCATCTCTTCTCAGATTTCACCTTAATGTCTTTATTTTGCACTTCCAATTCATTTTTTTAGATCTGTCTAACAAAAATTAAATAACTAATAAAAGTTTACAAATTATCACCTTTCTCAAAAGACAGAACTTTCCTTGAAAAAAAGTGACTACCTCCGTATAATGTTAAAAAAAATCTGTATACTGTCTCCTTAAATGCCAAGTGAACTGATTTAATATGAGTGGAACATTAGCCCTCTGTTTCAGCCTCTAGCTCATACATAATAAACTATGTGTCTCGAAACAAAACCACAATCTTTCTTATGTCAGAATATAATGGAGAGGGCTGGCAGCGAGACTGCACATAGGCTTAGCAACAATATAACTAAAGAGGTCAGAGCCTCACTTTAAATCATTTAAACATTGATTTTGTGCCCGGCTCTTGCTTGTTAATCTTTTCGTAATGAAAAACTGCAAATGAAGACTTTAGAACAGCCAATAAAACATGAGCAGTGATCACTAATGCATTTTAATAGGCACATTCTGACATTTGTTTCTTTAAATTCTAAGCCCATTTGCCCATTCGTAATAAAACCTAAATTCTCACTCTGGTGATTCCTGCCAATTACACGTGTTCCCCCAGTATTAGTTACAGCCCTTCTCTAAAAAAAAATGCTACACTTCGAATGAGTGGATAACTAAGGATCAAGTTAATACCACCTGAGGTGCTAACAGCATTTGAACAAAATCTGTATATTCCTAAGACCTACAGTAAGTAGCTTATCGTTGTGAATGTGCTTTTTTTTTTTTTTTACTCAGTAGAGAATATATTTTTGCCTGAAGCAGTAGCACTCAACATCTGGGTAGATGTCAATGTTAATAAACCATGACAATTAAAAGCTGTACATTTAAATGGTAACATATTTACTTTTAATATTTATTCCCACGTTGCAGCAGCATTTACTTTTCTATGAACAAACTGATCACGATCGGAATACTGACATTCAAATTTACCGAATATCACCGAACACATACCTGATGTTAACAATGTGAACCTTCCTATTGTCAACACGAATTAATGTACTGATCTGTGTGATGTCTTCCTCTTCACTGCAGCAAAAGGCATACTGAAAAAAGGTTAAGAGATATGTTTTGTTTAGATTTGGTGGGAGGGAGAACAGAGCAGTTGAAAAATGTCATCAATTACTACAACTATTTAACTTTTTACCTGCAAGACTCCATCCAGAATGAAGAGTTTCATGAAAAAAAAATCCCCGTTAGCAGGTCCTTGGTCAACATAAACTATAGTTCCCTGGGACACTTGGGTTTGAAATTTCACAGTAATGTTGTTGAGTGCTTTGAGGTCTATACCCTCAAACTCCAGGTATGAAATCCCAAAGTATTGAATGTAGGCTGAATCTAGGAAATAAAAATATATACACAAAGCTGAAATGTGGAGAAAGTGTAAACAAAAACAAAACAGACTGTATTTATGCATTTTTACCCTACACTCTACTGAGATTCTCTATTGATCCCTGGAAGAAGAATTCAAGTTTTCACTCATTTCCTCCACTGGGAGGTCAGTGCACAGGGTGAGATACTGAAAGTGCAACCTCGGAGTTATTAAATATTCAGAGTTTGACTACTGACACCTCAACAAGGCAGACATTTTTCCCATGGAGGCTTGAACAGCAACTCTGACTCTTTTTTTGTTACACTGTTGAAAGTGATACGTCTACATCATGTATGAATCGAACACCCATGGCAGCATGTATAGAAAAGTAGTTCCCATTACAGTGTGGAAAACTGAGGCAAAAAGTACATAATTACTTCAAAAGCACAGTTTTTCCTTTTGCTCACTGTACAAATATACTGTAAATAGTCTTATTTGCCAACAAGCTGTGAAGCATGAAAATGGCACTTTATTGGCAAGAGACGAGGTTTTGCTGAAATGAATGTATTCATACAAGTTTATTACATGCTTCATTTTATAGTGGAATAACTTGGCTTATATCATCCATGAGAATGGGCAATTATGGGATATTTTAGTAGAAGTCCCACTGCCCGCCAGCTTAGTGGGGGTAGTGACGCAGACAAACTTAAAAGACTGTCTCAGACTGCAATTGAAAGCAAGCATTAGGGGTGCTCATGCTCAATATATTTCTCATTTGAAGGAAATAGTGCAATTTGTTCAGAAAAGTCAAACCGGAGAGCCTGTTAAAATGAAAAGCTTCCCTGGATGCACCTGTCTCATGCTCTGTCTGTACTTGTCCACAAAAAAAAAAATCATTACACTAGAGAAATCAGCACAGCTCCTTTTAAGTTGTTGCCATGATTAATTGGGCTGATCCAAGTGAGACCTTTATCAATATTTGTTACACGTCAAGTACTAATAGGCCGTACCCCTTTTGATCTGACAGTGGGACCCTCAGGGCATTTGGCAAACAAGCTAACCTAAATACCACCCATTTTCTCTGGAGAGCAATAGGACCAATACCCAGAGGAAAATCCCTTGACAAAAGAACAGAATTATCAGGAGCAGACCTCCTGTGATCTATGAATTAATGAGGATAAATGCACACTGCAACAATGCTGTGCTGTCTTCACTCCTGACAATGTGGTTTGCCAATGCTGATGATGGAAAATTACCCCTCAGAGACAAAGCTATTCATTAATTTTAAAGCCTTGTTTAGTCTGATGTAGTCTTTGATGCAGTCTGAGGCTGCTGCCAGGAGGCAGTATCATGCCTCATTAGTAGTTAAGGTCTCTTGTTTTTACCACTACCTTACTTTCTCACACCAGATTTTTGACCCCCACACCCCACAGACAGAATCTAAATTCTAATTGTGTACAATGCAAACGGTATCTAATTTGTTTTCTATTATGCAGTGTATCAGTGCTTTCGCCTTACTGTTACATAGCGGTGACCAAGGACTTCACCTTACTGTACTCCGTTCAAGTTTGAGTAAGAAAAAAAACTTAATTGGGAATAATCCTTGACATAAATCTTTCAGATCAGATTTAATTAGAGCCAGTCTTAATATGTGTCCATAAAAGAGGTGAGAACATTGATATGAGTCATATTTAATCTAACATAGGAAGGTGGAGCGCAATGTTGCAGCACAGACTAGAAGAAATTATTTGGAGCAATGAGAACTTAAAATCAATTAGTATGAGGACAGACTTTGGCTGCTGAGATTTAATTGATATAGACTCGATGTGCCATTTATTAAAAAAAAGGAAGGATGTAAGTCCAGTACTGGACTGATTTATGCTGTAAGGTAATAGACTGACTGATTGAACTTGTCACAGGACAGAGATAAAATACTGCCATTCTTAGACCCTTGCAATTACATAGCCCTGGGGGGAAGGTAAAAGGTCATTCTTTACCTTCAAAACTAGCAGAAAACGTCTTATATTAATTAAAATATAGGTAATGGAAGAGGATTTAGTGATGCTGCTGATATACATTAAGGAATAAAATTCTAAATATAAAACAGTTTTTTTTCCTAACTTTTGTTGGCTGGTTTTTAAAATAACTGATGAAATTACTCCAGCACTGACAGTTACTGTACAGGAGCACACAGGCCGTAAACTCCAGCTGAACTGACACATTTAGAGACAGCTTTTTCTTTCCCCATCTCAATGAACATTTTTCTCATGAATATTCAAGACTGTGCACATCATGTAAATGTCATTATGACTCACTGGCAAAGTTGTCACTGCATATATCAAAAATGGTTACAGGCGCACTAATCAGGTACTGCCAACGCAATTTTAAACAAACTCACATACACAGCTAGTGCTAAACAGAACTAATACAAGAACAAATGCAAACTAAGGTTAACTGGTGCCACAGGAAACTAACTAACTGTCTGTTTGAAATGACACAGTGGTTAATTTCATTCGCTTTTGAGGAGCCTGAGCCTAATTTTATTTTTGCCACACGTGGCACAAAAAGATAACTTTAGCTTTACCTGCGCTGTGGTGATCACTCCAAGAGAGAGTCAACCAAATCGCAGCTTAACTGCTGTAAGCCTCCGTCCACCAGCAGTGGCCTTTCTAGATTTCCATCAACTCATATTATAGAGCTTAAACGGGCTAAAGTTCAGTGATGCGTTTACCGTGATGGGAAAAGAAAACCTGTAAGACAATCATTGCCATCTGTGCAATAAGACTTACTGTCTTTTGCAAGTAGTTTGCTCCTGAACTAAACTTTTTTTGACATCAAATTTTTTAAAATTTTAAAAACCCTTAAGATTATGAGACATTTTTGTAGTTTGTGTATTCTCTGCCATTAGCACAAGATATTAATTATCTCCTCTAGGTTTAAATTCCTATTGACCTGATATATTTCAAAGGTTTGGAGCAATCTTAGGTTTAAAGGAGCACTGTCGGAGTCTATTTCAAGCAGCACCAAGGGCACTGCATGTGTTTAGATGGTGACCTAGTTAGACAAACCCATGGGTTTCTGGGTCCCCTTACTTTAAAACGTATTTACTTCCATAAAGCACTTATGTTTAAAAGAGTAAGGCAATGTTTTGGTGTATGGACTCTTCTTCTTTACCAGCGTCTTAACAGTGTATATTTAAATATCTGTAATCCAGTAGACTGGATGAGGGCTGGATCAGGTGCAGTGGGGAACACTCCATTACTTTGGGCCCACAGTGATGTCACACTGAATTGGTTCAAGCTCGTCTATGTTCAATAGGACTGTTTTACAGTCCTGTGAACTGTTTCAAAGGTAGACAGACCTCATCTGTCAAAGAGTAACAATCTACTGAGTGCTCTGAATTACTCCCATCACATACTGAATCCAATACCATTAATGTATAACATATTGGGTTCTCTGTGTGTTTGAAGTGTTAAAGGATAAAGCCTCAAATTGGACTTATCACTTGTTGTGGTTATTGCCCATTGAACTAAAAAAATGCACTTTAGGGGCCAATACATAATGAAATGTCACACGTTTTTCTTTACCACAGTCACTCTATAACATGATGCAGCTGCAGTCCAACCTAATATTTCACCAAGTGCTAAAGTCCAAAGGCTCTAAATATCACGTATGATATGCCAGCTCAGTAGGAGTCTTCTCATTTAAAACTTTGAGAAGCAAAAATGTTTGGCAGGAAGGACAAAGAAAGGGATAGCATTGTAACTTGTCAAAAAAAAAAGAAAACACTGATTTTTGTAAGAGCTTATCGCTTTAAATAATTGAGTGGCACCTCCTTGCACACATAATGTTAATGGAATTAATAGCACAGTAATTGTGGCTATGACTTGATTGAGAAACATTCATTTAAGATGATACTCCATCATATTTGAGGCTAGCATTAATGATACAGGTGTCATTCTGGGTAAATAAATAATTATAGATAAAAAATGCTCATTCCAATCTGTGTTAAAATGATGAAATATAATTGATTTTGTAAAAGTCTTTTTTCAAACAAAAAGGTGAAAAAATGTTTGTAAAACCACCAACACAAAACTAAGTAAAAAAATAAGTTAATTAACAGTTACTTTTCCCCACTGCATGAAGCTACACACATGATCTGTACCTGTGAATTGCTCAGTTGACAATGCTGGGGAGAGTGTTGGCATAGACACACTGGGGGTGGAGCCACAACTGATGCTTTTGACTGTAGTCGCCAAGGGAACAGCATCTGTAACAGGAGGCAGGCAGCTGACCTTGTTGATGTCATCTACGCAGGAAAATGCTTCTGGACATGGATTCAACAGGCAATCATCATAGTTGTGCTCACAGTTCTTCCCCTGTGTATGAAAAATAAACAGGCTTTACAAGTGTTCCTGAGATAAGATGGTAAATGAGATATAATGTTTACAGCTTGAAGGAAAAGAAACAAGAAAAACAGATGTCCGTGTGTAACAAAAACAACTCAAATTCAGATTATTTTCATCACACAATTTAAAAAAGACTAAAGTCTTGAGAGTGCAAAAGAGTAAAGGTTAACAATTAAAAAAAAGATGGTGGAATAAGGTCATGAGCCTCACCACAAATCCAGGACGACAGAAACAGGTGTAGCCATAGCCCGGATCATTCTGAATGCATATTCCCTGGTTGCAGGGCTGTGGAAGGCACTCATTAATGTCATCCTCACAGTGAAGGCCTGTCCAACCTGCCAGGAACAAAAGCCCACAGAGTGCCGTGGTGAGCCCAGGCTCTCCCACTTCCACCCTCTGAAGTGAATATCAATCAGATTCTCCTACATTGATTTGCTTCTTTTTGGGTTCACACACATACACAGACAAGAAAAGGCTTTCACTAAAGAGTCAGATACCACATACATTTTAATGAGCAGAGGCAGTATCGCCTTTTTATCACTATCTATTTTAGTACTGTATGACTACAAATTTCTCCCTGGAGGAAAGTGAATGACTTTTGAATGGCTTTTAGGCACAGAAACTATGTAGGCATTATGGTAACCTTTACTGACACTTTATATAGCTCCTTTCAGTCCAATGTGGGAATTCTACTATTAAGATGGTTTATATATGGTAAACTGCACTCTACCACATCGGGGGTACAGTGAACATCTAAAGCCTTTCCACTTCAAAACATGTCCTATCGTTTAGGCTATGTTTTAATTATAATATTTATGAGCGACAGAGGTTTTCTGTAACATGTCTCGCAAAAGAAAATAAAAACTTACTTACTTGCGTAAATTGAAAACCTCACAGGGCAGAGTGACTCACCTGACCGGCAGTGGCAAACATAGCTATCAATAAGATCCTCGCAAATGGCACCGTTGTGGCAAGGAGCGGAGCAACATTCGTTAACATCCACTTCACAGAAATCCCCTGTGAAACCTGGTGGACAGCTAAGAAAACATATCATACTTTAAAACTCGGAGGCTGTCTCACAGTGCTGCCGCTTTCTTCTTCCTTCTGACATGCTGTATCTAAAAACCGGCTTGTTTTTATTAGATATCAGATTAAGACGCCATTTAAAATAGAGAAAAAAAGTTTCTGGAAATTTTAGAGACAGCAGTAGAATGACCGAAGCAGGCAATAAAACAAATGAGCGTGATCGGTTAATCATTAAAACAAACAAAGAAAAACATTTCACTGCAACTTATTATTAAAAGTAACTTTCAAGCGTTTCTTTTTTGACTCATTTATTGCCTGGCATGTTTAAGCAGGCCAAACATTATGAAAAATTCAGGTTAAATTTACAAATCACACACAGGAAATTACAGATAAAACCGAAAGGATTAATTCAGCAGAGTATAAAACCCACAGGTGAGCAAAGATGACATATTTAGGTGCAGTTATGGTTTATTGTTGGTAATTTGCACAGGATAAGCTACACCTTGAGCAAAGAGAGGCAGCACTCGATTCTGCAGATGTCAGCCCCGTAGGCTTTAGGTTTTGTAGGAGAACAGTCATTTTCCAGATGGACAATGAGCCTTATTATACCTCAAAGCTACCTGAGGACAAAGAAGCTGACTTGAATTTTCTATTCACAGTCCCCACTTTCCAAATCCCATTGAACTAAAAAAAAAAATCTAGAGAAAAGACGACACATGCTCAACAAAAGTATCAGTAAAGCAGTTTAAATAAATATATACAAACAAACCCATGCTATCTTCAGAGGATAAAAGTCCTCTTTAGTTATTTGATGCCTGCACAGTTGATTTAACCATGTAACAATACATCATTTGTAAATGGGCAAAGTTTCATGCACGACCTTTTGGCTGACCCCCACTGAGAGAGTGCTATTCAGAGTATTTGTTGAGCAGGTGCTGATTTGTGTGTGTATCACTTCAAACTTACAGTAACACGCAGTTTAAAAAAAAGGCTTTGTGCTGTACATTTTGTTTGGTCAAGAGACTAATGCATGACTGTTTTTATATTTTACCCCATTACTCAGTTTATCAGCCTGACCAGGCCCTCTCCATTCAAGTGCAGAAAAGATATGTGGGGGAACAGAAAAATGCTTGCCTGTGAAAATGAGTTTTGAGTCATAGTCCATGATGTAAATATAAATAAACGGCTAGCTACTTCAACAAAAGCAACGACCGAAATGTGTTGTCACAACAAATTAAATGTATTTTAAATCAGTATGTGTATTAAATATAAATAAATTGTTAATATCAACAGTGCGCACAATACTTACACACAGTATTAAACGGGCAAAATGTTGGCTTTTTGATTTTTAAAAGAGCCAATAACCAGATAATAATAGACTATTATAACTAATAGTGCAGCAAATTTAATTATGGGCACAAATCGAATTGAAATTCAGCAAAATAATTCTCAGTTGTAGTGGAAAGTGCACACACTGCAGGATCACCCTATTGCAGATCAGCAGGACATTAAAGGACACTATTAACTACAATGTGTATATAAACTAACTCCTTAGCGTGCATGTTTGTCTGTAAATGTATAAATTACAGCACATTGCCTTTTTGTAATATATATGCACTAATAAGTCTAAAATGGAAGACATACCATGTAAAATGCTGTGCTGAGGCAGTAAACAATCAAGTTCATTAACACATAACAGTGTAAAGAGCAGCAACCTACAGTACGTGGAGCTGTGTTAATCTGGGATACATTAAATCATAACACTGAGCATATAGCGGCACATCAGCACAAGGTTAGACAATGTAATTAACTGTAACGCAACCAGGGAGCTGCCGTGTCAAATATGCACGCTTACTACATACACCTTCCATTCAGATACACTTCATCACTCAAGGGAGACCATGTCAGCAATTAAAAAGAAATGATTCAAGTGTAACCAACATGGCAGAATGCCACCGAGCAGGACTGTGCATGTGCACGGTAGGTGTTGTAGCACCGCTCTTTCCAGACAAGACGTGCTTTTAATTAGAGACGAGCAAGATTCCTAGAACAGTAGCCGATTCCAAGATGCTCATTTTATTTTGTGCAGTTCGTAATGCTTTTGTTTATGTACATGCTTTTTATATGCTTATATTCATATAACTTTGTTTTGTTATGGTCTAATTGTTGTAAATGCAATTCATTAACTGATTCTGTAAAGTAATATTTGCTTGTGACAGGATACCTCGTTATGGACAGTGCAAACTACAGTAACAAACAAGGGCCGGGTTGAAGCGATCATACAACCAAGTTGACACAACTATAACCAATATTTCTGTATCATTTGATCAAACCGATGGACCAGCCTACCTGCAAGTAAAGTTGGATCCCTCACCATCAAGGCAGGTGGCTCCATTGAAACACAAGGAGACATTAAAAGCAGCCTCTTTGCAGATGTCTACATCATTCTCACAGGTTTTTCCTGTGTATCCATCCTGACAGAAGCAAGCGTATTTATCAGTGAGATCCACACATGTGCCTCCATTCAAACAGGGCCTGGGAGCACAGTCCTGTAAATGAAAAGACAGCAAACATACTGTGAGGCACAGTACTGGTAATACAGAATACAGCACAGGTGGTTACAAAACAGCTTTGGACTAGAATGAATTGTTAGTTAAAGCGGGCAATTAGATTATATGTTCAACTAAATGCTCCCAAACACCTTCTAAGCAACTCAATTAGAGATTAGATACATTTCTTTTAATCAGGTATTTGCACAACACTTTCTTGATCCTGGTAGTTTAATTAACTTATCTTGTAAAAAAAGAAATCAATTGCGTTAGTGATACCAAAAGCCACACAAACTACAAACTAAAAAAAAATCAGCGGACACACCAGGAGGTTTATTAATTAAGACTGACTTACGTCAATGTTTGTTTCACATCTGCTGCCGGTCCATCCAGATTCACAGAGACAGTGGTATGAATATATCCCATCCATACAGCTGAGAAAACCACAACACACGGTCACAATTGACAAATTAAAGTTGTACTACTACTACTACTACTACTACTACTACTACTACGACTACTACTCCTCCTACTAATGCCAGTCTTGTATACTGTATAGTTTTTTCAGAAACCAAATTAGTGACTACGATGTAGAGACCAGTGAGACAACCTGTAGGTGTATCACATTAGTTTCTCACACGTGTGACATGTCTCCACTCAGTGTGTTGGCACATGAGTGCAATTAAAAATAATTCCATGTCATTTCTTCACAATTTGCAGTTGAGTCTAAAACGATAGAGAAAAATCAGTACCTCCCATGAAGGCAAGGTGCTGACGTGCATTCGTCAATGTTGGTCTCACAGTGGAGCCCAATGAAGCCATCAGGACACATGCAGTGGTATCGATTAGGTGCATCAATACATCTCCCACTATTCTGACATGGGTTTGAAGCACACTCATCCATATTACCTTCACACCGTGCCCCTAGGAAAGGAAACATATTTTATTTTAATTTATTAATTTTAAGTTTTTTAGTACATTGTTATTCAATCTGTTAACACATTGCAAAGAGATGGTACTGTAGTTTGGGGGAGTGGAGGAATATGGACAACTTGCTGAGTTGAAGAAGTAGAACTCAGAACTAATATGCACGTCTTCATGAACTGAGCAAACAACTTTTAAAGTCTGACTTTTGATGATTCTGACTGTCTGTCACTGCCTCCGGAGTTTTAGGATGATATACTATTCTATGAAATACTATTTCTATGTTTTAGTGAGTGACAATGAAAACTAGAAAGTTCCTGGGGAAACTTTGAAGGTGCCTGCCGCTGAACCTTAGACCCATCTCCCCGACCAGAGAGCAG
>JAUMTR010000007.1:7732167-7840725 GCA_032270685.1 Microctenopoma stevenorrisi | reverse complement strand
TGACCCAAAAACACTGAAATACAAATTATTTAAAAAGTACTGAATACTATTTTACTAAAAGTAATAGCACACATCCCAGGACCGAGCCGGTCGATTTGATGTATAGTTAGTGTGCCATCTCTCTCCTGTTCGGGTCGCATTCCGGTTGACGGAAGAATAAGATATAAATTCTTTTTATATGGCAGGCACCTAATAAATAAATAAAAAGACCAGTTTAGAGGTGGAGAATAGTAGGTGCCTCCATTAAAATGAATGGGAGGCAATGCAAATATATGGCAGGCACCTAAATATTAAATATGTAAGTAAACGTTTACGTTACACTGTAATTTCACTGCCGCTATTTTATAATAAATAGTTAAATGCCACATTATATGATCCCAAAGAATAATCAATTTAGCTTATGATTACCAGGTCTCAGCAAATTCAACTGCTGTGAAAATGATTGTGTGAATATTTACTGTAATATGTTAAGGTTTGCAGTTCAGCAGCTGACTTCAGCAGCAGTGAATGAATATCTCACTCCAGTTTCTGAATGTTGCGAAACATGTCAACACAAACATGATGCAACGGAATGTAAAGTATACAGTTTGTACTTAATAGACTGTATTATGCAAAGCCACAACCAAAATACTGTCTCCTAACAGCAATGAGTAAAATGTCCTGATAAAGGTGCTTTACCAACACAACATGTTTTCCTCTTTGGTCCCTTTGATATAAGCTTCCTATCAGTGATATAAACTGCCAGGGATTGTGAACATCAGTGTGCTGTGCGTGTCACTGAACTGCACCGGTTGTTTAGCTTAAACCTCTTCTCATATGCTCTTCTTCTCCTACTGACAACAGGCCCCTGAATTTTTTTTTAATGAAAAGGTTTTGGGACATAATTCGAAGTGGCTTTAACACATGTCTTATGATTCTGTTTGACACTTCATTAGCTGTTATGCAGAGAAACATTCTTTAGTTTCTTGTGGGCTTTAACCTAATTTTCAGTATGAGACTGACATGAATAGGAACCAAATCCTCTCATAGAGCTAGACTAGAATTTCCTACTGAAAGTTTAGGTTTAAGGTAGAATCAGTCTGTTATATGCAGTATATAAATAAACCACAGATCTGTGAAGAAAATGACAGATAAGCCACTGACAACACTAAAGACAAAGATATTTCATCTGTCCTGAAAATGATATTACTCACAAACATCTAAACTGGAGCTATAACACTTAATCACTTTAACTATCTAATCAACTGATACATTTCTTCAAAGATATATTGAATTCAAAATATTCATAACTGAGTCATCATTTGACTCATTTACTAAGCAAAAATGCTTAATCTCCACTGTTCACATTTGTTCCTTAGATATGATAAACCAGACAAAGGGTGTTGCTTCTACAAGAGAGTTCTAGAAAGTCCCTCTAGTGCATTGTAATTTGCACTGATCCTGAGCCTTTAGATCATACTACTCTGAGACTAGGGACTTGTTTGTAGGCAAGAACTATTGTCCAGACGTTCATTAGTCTGCGTTTTCTCTAGTAGCAAAATTACAACAATTACTTATCACAACTGGCAAGCAGAAGACAGAACACAAACACATTTAGGTGATAATTAGTAACAGTAACCCTAGTCCACTAAAAAACGAGAATGCTGAGAATGGAGCACTGTCTAATATTAGACAGTGTGCAGCACTGAATTAATGGAAAACTGTGCCATACAGTATACACTGTACACACTGTGATGGCACAGTACCATTACATTACATCACTAAATATGCTGACTCAAACAAAAGCCATACATTATCCTTAAAACAATGTATACCTTCACATAAGACACATTTAAGGTAAGTCTGAGGACTGAATCAGTCAGCTTTATACAGAAAGTTGATGGCTTTCATTATTTATGAAAGATCTCACAAACATAGCACTGAGATCACAGACACAATGAAGGAGACAAAGGGTTCAAGCTGTGAAGGAAGCACCACATTAGAGAAAGTGTCAAAACGAGTCTCCTCTCTGCCAACAAATCAGAGCATGTTAGAAAAACACACAAGCGGTTATTATAGTGGTTTAAATTATAGCAAAAATGCCTTCAAAAGATCCAGAGAACTTTGCTAATTATACTTTTGTGATGCTGTTTATTACTGAAGTTGCAAAATAAGGGGATCATTTACGATAAGATTCAGATTTTCAGGAAAAGAGAGACGATGAAAAAATGATGATTGACCTATCATTAATCATTTGGTTAGCATTTCATCTGTGGCTGAGACAGATGGGAACAAACAATGGTGACAACAGGAGCCACAATTTATTTATTCCTGCCTGTGTTTCATCATGAAAGGGAATAGATAACCTGACTTTAGTGTACACAAAATCTATCACGTTTTCTCATTACAGGGTGTAAAAGGTTTCCTTTCTTGTGCTAAACTGATAACTTGTTTCATTTAGGAAAAAGGAAATCTATACAGCAACTGGAAAATCCACAGTTTGTGCTTGCATACATAAGCAATGCCTAACACCCCCCCTCCCCCCAAAAAAACAACTATAGAGAAAACAAAAACCTGTATCGTTTAATACAGATGAATGAAATCAAGGCATGACTGGAAATACCATTGAATAAACACTAATGTAAAATAAAAAGCCGTCAAGCTTATTTAATATCACATATCATGAGGATAGAACTTCACTGGCCATTAGATGCACCTTTTTAATCTTATTTTTATTGTGGTCATATTGGAGTTCAAGTTTTAGAAGTGTTTCTAATGTTTAATTATGAAATCTGGTGGCCAAACCCTCTTAACATACGTAATGCAGTCCAGTCTTACATCGCATTATATTGTACCTGTCCTACCTTAAGTGTTATACATATTATTTCATTCACACAAAGTTTCGACTGTCTCTGAAAGATCTCTGCAGGGGCTTAGTGACAAAGACCGAAGTAATGGCCAAATACAATTTATCAAGTTCATCCTACAAGATACTGAATGTACTAAAACCCTAACATCAACAGAACACTGCCACAGCCAGAAGACAAAACAACACAAAACATAACCATCCAACAATGTGCTGACTACAAATGCTGCTGCAATGTGCTGATTGCACTGTACCATCACTCAAGGGAACATGATCCTTAATGGTGGGTGAAGAAGAAAAAAAACAGAAGGTGACGAATAGTGTGATTTATATAAACAAGATTACCCATTAATCATGTCACTGCGGTGACTTCTGACCCCAGAACAGAACACAGCATTTATACACAGTTAAAAGAAACACTGACACTGCACAGACATTTAAGCGTCCTAAAAAACAATCACTTTCCACTGCTCTTCTGCTGTCATTATGACACAAAAAGAAATGTGCAAAATGAAACATAATTACATGTGAACAGAATAGATAAGACTTTTATTCCCTGTGATGCAAACTGACACCTGACTTGCAAAGAAGTGAGAACACTGCAAGGCCAGAAAATAATTTAATTATTATGTTTAATTTTAATGTCTACCCTCTTAAGTGCTTCACAAAGGCTGTTACAAAGATATAAAAAAAAGAATTGAAGAAGCTGTTGGACAAGGAAAGAAATGTGAATAAAACAATTTTCTGGCTTCTTGGTTTAATTATTTTCGAAAGCTTGAACCTGTTAGATATAAAAACAATTCATAACTTTAAAAACAGAGGGTAATAATCTGAGTCTTTGGAGGACGTCTTAAGAAAAAAAACACCTAATAAGAAGCCAGAAGATTTACTGAAAAAGAAGAAAACAGACATGAATTGACTGACTGAACAATAAACAGTAAGACAATCCAATATGGATGGTAATGCAGTTGTGAGTAAAGTATCATCATAGTTTAATCACATTCATGACAGTGAGTATAAATAGCACTGGACGGATTTATTAGTAAGCAGCTTCAACTGTTATAGTCAAAATTAATTTTGGCACGAAATATGCAAAAAAACCCACCTCATCTCATCTAATGATTGAAGCAAATAACACGATAATGACATCAAGTGACACAATGAGTTACAGTATGATAGTGATAGACAGGATTGCACTTCATACCATCAAAGCAGAACAGCGTTTCAATCAACTCCAATCAGGCTGCAAAGGTGATACATTACTCCAAAAAGTCCTATTAGATTAGAATATTAGTTAGATTAGTTATGCTACACCGCTACAAAGGCACCTTGATTTTCTTTCTGCTCTCTCTTTTTGAAAAGTTGCAATGCTGTTACGCTTTACTAGAGCAAATATTTTGTATGAGTTCTAGCTGGTTTGAGCCAATCCAAACTGTATCCTCTGGCCGCTTGCTCTCTTGGGGAGCCCTGTTTTCTCAGATGAGCTTATAGAAACAGAAAAAGTAATGACTTGTACTATGCTGTGCGTAGGCCTAATAATAAAAGCTGCTTCTGTGGGAATTGGGCCATGCGTGTCAGATTCTGCTCTCCAGAGTAGCAATACCTCAGAGATTTCCCCCCTCTCTCAACTGGGGAAGGATAAATTGATGATACAGTGTGGAAGACAAATGAAATTAATCTTCCCAGTACCTGACAGAAATCGGCTTTAGATAGTGCCCACATACGTACACACGTGCGCGCTAAAATAGTTCGATATCTGTCTGGACGGAAAATAAGACAAATGGATTGAAGTAAAACAACAATAGCGTTGTGAGATGCAAGAGGCTGATGAAATGAAATAAAGGCAACTAACAGACACTGAGAAGTTTTCATCAGATAAAGCGGGTGACATAAATTTATCTCTTGTTCGCTCGACTGAAGAGCAGGAACTGTATCTTGCAGAAGCAGGTGGGCTAATTAAAAGTAAGTATTGTGAAGCATTTTTAACACTAAGCCAGATCTGTGTCACAGTCGCCTCAATAGTGTTCAGCCACTGCAGTCATGATAAGCTTTTTAGACTCCAATATTGATCTTCATGTCACCTAAGGGCAAAAGAGCTACCTGAGTATCCAGGGCGACAGACACACTTGAAGCCCCCAGGTGTGTTGATACAGATGCCCTCATGTAGGCAAGGTGAAACTTCACACTCATTCACATCCAGGTCACACAGTGTTCCAAAATAACCAGGAGGGCAAATACAGCGGAACCTAGGGAAAGATGTGACATCACTTGATCATTACAAAATACTGTATAGTGAAATCCAGTTTCAGATTATTCCCAACAACTCCAGTGGAACTGCTCAGTGACCAGAGTAGTGATCACCTTATATTGTCAAAAGTCTTGGGAATTGTAATAGCTTCAACTACGAAGACTGTCCACCAAGGTTAGACCTGTGTTTATGGGCATATCTGACCAATCTTCCTGTTGTTGGAGCAGAAGGCCTGACTCACAGCTCTAATTCAACCTGATAGTTTATATCAGGGTTGAGGTCAGGACTCTGTGCGGGCCAGTCAACTTCACCCACACCAAAATCGTTCATCCATTTCCTTAAGGACTTTGTTTTGTGCATTGGTTTCACTGATTTGAAGAAGTGTCCCAATACTTTTGGCAATATAGTGCAACTGTACGAATGTGATCAGGGTGTTCCCTGACAAAGATAGCTAGCTTCTAACTGAAACTACTGTAAATACATAAAAGTTAAAACATGTAAAAAACAAGTACCCAGGTTTCCAGTGCATACCTTAACTTGAATTATGTTTATCTATTACCACAGGGAAGAACTTAATGTGCCTAATAACATGGTTTACTCAATTCAAATCCCACTTTGCAGTTGTTTATGGGTCGAATATCACCAGACCACAAACCCCAGAGATGGTTATTCTGTATGCAATCAAGATAATAAGAACACAGGTGATTAAATACCTCTAGATTATCTGTAAACCAGTTATATCAATATTGAATTCCTGTAATAGGTTAAAATGTGTTTATTGTCACATCACATAATATAACAGTGCTGTCTAGTTATGTCAACTTTAATGCTGGAGACACCATGATTTGAGAAATTAAGTTTTAATGAATCATTTTAGGCTCACGTGTAAAAGCCTCAAAGAATCAAACTCCCAGAGTCTCAAGAAAATATATGGGTATAAAACATGGGCTCGGCAAAAAGACTGCAGAGTCTGATTCATCACCACAGTACAGATGGACTAGTTCAGGTTTTGGGTCAGAGAGATGGAGATAGCAGAGGGCGCAGTCCTCCTGGTGGGCAGTGAGGTTAAAACACACCTGATGTGAACTCCCTGGACTGTACAATCAGAGCAATGCTCTGAGCAGGGCTAGGTCACGTGGGAGCAAAATCATGACGGGAGACAAACTGGAGACAAACCATTTAGGACTCAAATTAGCCTTGGGACTTCTCTACCCATCTGTCCAACTAAGCCTGGAAGCCCCGGGGCTCCCATTAAGCACAGCAGTGAGAAGCACCAGTGGAGTAAAGCCCAATCTAGATACATGATGTGCTCCTGCTGAATTTGCTCTCTGTCTTCAGAATAGCAGCTTATGTGTGTCAGGGATGAAGGTAGTTTGTTATATAAACCAGAGGTTCACCTCACTGTTTTCTTTGGAGAGCAGTTTGGTTCGTTTGTTCTTAAAAACAGTCTCAGGAACAGAACTCTTCGTGGCCTTCACTGTGGCGTGTACCTTTTAACAGCAGAAATTCAGTAACAACTAAGATGAAACGCCTGTAATATTCATACTTACTGGCTCACAAGGTCTTGACAAATACCACCATTGTGGCATGGACTAGACGCACACTCATTGATGTCTACCTCACAGTGAAAGCCAGAAAATCCAATCTTACAATTACAGCTGGAAAAGAAAAAAATCATTAATATTGATATTTAGTCTCAGACAGAACAAAGAATATGTGTGTCCTAGTAGCACGGTGTGCAGTGAGAGGTACAATAGGAATTTAATTATATTAATTTCACATCATATTGAGTCTGATTGGACATACAGTCCAATAACATAAGCCTGGATTTTGACTGTTTAATTTCAACTTGCAATGGTAGATTACTATGTGTATGATAACAGGAATAAAAGTGTATAATTTTACATTAGTTCAGTATAATCTATTATCAAAATGACAGTATAGAGAATTGAATCATGTACAAAAACGAGGATTTCTACTATATATACACTGGATTTACAAATGGTTAAAGACCATCGCTAGTCAGCCTGAGATTTTCTTATTCCCTAAAAATGAACAGCTGCGTATGAATAATGCTTTACCTGTAACCGCTGACCCGGTCCACACAGTCACCATGGTTTTGGCAGGGATTTGAGCTACACTCATTGGTGTCAATTTCACACCAACTTCCTTCAAATCCTGAAAGATAGATGAGATGGTCATGGATCAGCAAGCCCCACTACATCCTGAAAACATCAGGGCCGATGATAACAAAGGCCCCAGTCAATGCCATTTTAATGGAACTAGTAGCCCCTGTAGCATATCTCATCTGCCAGCTCTTGGCACTCACTGTTTCCCCTTTGAGAGTGTGTAAGTCTAATAATACTTTAGTGCCACAGACAGATTGGTCTGAGGGTTAGTGGTTTGGGGTTTGGGAGGTGTGTGTCTGTGTGTGTAACTGTGCATGCGTGTCTGTGTGAGCGAAAGAAGCCACGCGAGTAGGGGGACATCTCGTTAAGATAGGGTAAGAGGGAGAGGCTAAGCCCAAGAGCTCTTTTGCCCTTGTTCATTAGGGGGTTGGGGAGCAGGATGGCTAAGCAGATCAGCATAGATGTTTTGTTGTACTTTTGAAGGCAGCCTGGGAGCTGTGTGCTGCCTGTGTTAAATATTCCTCTGGATCCATAAGGTGGTTTCATGTAGTAAAATGAATTATTGAAAATTAGTGGAACAAGCTAACTATAAACCATCTATGTGAATTTAGACTTATTACACACATATGTACAATTCAATATATATAGTGGAGCAACTCTAAATAAAATATATATCATAAATACCTGATAAGGCAGATTTTTTAAAAATTAAACACTTATTCTCATTTATAAAAGCTGTACTTGTTATATTGCATGTACTGTACTTATTTTTTTAATTGTTACACCTTTATGACAGTATCAACCAAAACAGAATATGAAAGTAATAGAAGTAAACATGATGAAATAGCAGTTTTCTGTATATACACACCTATAAGACTGTGCCCAATTTTTCATAGAAAGTTTAACTATGCAATATTAAAAAAAAATACAGTTTTATAAAAAAACTAGAAACGATTAGGCTTTTATTGTCATTGTACAGGGAGACTGCTGTAAAATGCTAATGCTATTTAAAGGTATATGTTTACCATTAACATTTTTGTTTTACTCTATAGACTACTAACAACTAAACAGCTACACATGTAATTTAGAGCATTTTATTTGCAGAAAATTAAACGAAATGGTGTTTTCAGACCTCAAACAATGCAAATAACCTCAAAACACATTACTAAAATCTTAATATAAAACATGTTCAAAAATCAGTAATTGGTGAATTAACCCTGATTTGCAATCACAGCTTTCATGCTGTGTTCTCTATTCTTTTTCTATAACTGTATATTCAAACTAATGAAATACTACAAAATAAAAAATATACTAAGTGAGATTGCTGAAATTGGTAAAATTTAGACAGTAAAATTAACGAGCATCCAGGAAAAAAAAGATCAACTTGAGTGCATTGAACTTTTATAACATTTACTATATTAACATTCTTTGACTGTTTCTGGCATTGTATTTGGGGTGAAATGAGTAATGATACACAAAACCATTTCCTGAACAAATCTGACTTCCAAAGACTACTACTGCGTTGTCCCTGCAGAGTACCATCTGCCATGCATAATTAAAGACAATTCTATGATATAACAAAGGGTTAACAAGACTAGATTATAATGAGTGTTAGTGCCGTTATTGTTTCCTTGTCTCATTATGTTACTCCTGTGGCTTGAAGTTAGAGTTATATATATTCAAATTAGTATGGAGTTTATGCTCATGTAAGTAGGAATTCTCCACTGAGAGAAGTACTTAAATTAACAATAATGAGGTTGTGTAAAATACTTTTGAGAGAAGTACATGTAGCCTAATGTTGGCAATGTGACATATTGAAAGTTGGTTAAAATGAAAAAAATATGTTAATGGTATGCATTATATGATATATTAAATTGAAATATATTGCAAAGCGTTTTTTTTTGTAATACGTGATGAAACATGTCTGCAACAATAGGGGGTTTCCTGTACTAACATTGTACAGTGGTCTCTTGTTAATTGCGGGAGTTACTTTCTAAAAAGAACCCGCAGTAGGTGAAATCTGTGAAGGAGTCAGCTTTATTTTTTACAATTATTATAGATGTTTTAAGGCTGTAAAACTCCTGTAAAACACACTTTATACATTTTTCTCAGACAGGCATTAACATCTTCACACTTTTCTCTCTTGTTTAAACACTCTAGCGATCGAAGGTTGTTATATTAGACAAGCTGAACGCATTCTGTACTGTACAGGAGAAACGGCTATTTGTGAAACATCTAATGAGTTTTTGGGCTGATTTCAGGTAATTATCTTTAGATAAGTTGATGACATGTATTCGTAAATGTTGTTGTTCTGCTTCACTCTATTTATTCAGTGCGTGTGAGGAAGGGCAGATGACTAGCCAGCAGCCAGAAAGGAGCAGGGAATGACCAATTAGAAGGCTGATCTGAATGGGCTGAAACATCTCATTCCCCCTCTTTTGTTCTACTTCTCCTGTTTCACTGATTTACTTGTGATATCGCAGGCTGTACAACAATGAACCTACAAAGCTTCTAAAATCGAATTTTTGAAATTGATGTTCTGTGTTTATTGATGTGATGATAGCATAATAAGACCTATTGACATGAATCATTAGAACTCGGGTTTATTTATAAATCCTTTTTTTTTGCCATTATGTCGTGAAGTCAAATAAATGATGTTAATTTGCAACTGTTAGAGACTTTTGTCTGTTAGAGTGCAAAGCAACTACAATTGGTACAGTAACAGGGAAAAAAAAAGACAGCAACACTGACAGCTGTGTGCATTTCATGACATAAGAATGAGAGGCAATCCATGAGACCGCAGAGCATCTGGTGAATTATGAGGTTTCCAAGACTGGTCTGTCAGTCAAAGCAATGGTGGAGGACCTCAGGGACTATTTCGAATGTTACTGTAATGTAATGCATCTTCTGCCACTAAGCAGTGACTGGAGGCCCCTCTCTGACAGAGCACAAAGAGGGATACCCAAGGCGTATGCTTGTCATTCCATCATCCAACTGGAGCTTTAGCATGTGATCACTGCTCCTGCCAGTGACTGTCTCAAGGGAAACTAAATTGTGGGTAATCCACAATGGATAGCGAACTATGTTTGATGGACATTTCAATGAAATATGAGTGATGCCTTCATTTTACCAGTGTGGATTTGGTTTGGACTGCTACGATTGTGATTTTAGTGTTGCTATCAAAGTTACTGTCAGTATAACAATTCCTTTATTACCCATGGGCTATGCAATATAGATTATTGTCAGTGGTATCGTCTGTAATGCATCAAACCTCATACATCACTGATCACTTAATATGTGTACAACTGCTGAAACCAAAACGCAACATGATTTAACGCTTTCTGTCAGATGAACTGAAAGAGGTCCAGTCTACCACGGTGGGAATTTCTAGCTTACACTGTTAGTGTTTCACATCACACGACATAACTGCAGCATGGACCATGAAATCCTATCTGCATTAAAACTTCTAAACATAATATCCTCATTAAATCACTTAAATATACTATATAAGTCACAACAAAAAATAAATACAGGCAACTAAAGAGATTTCATATCCTTAATGGCTTTTTTCCCCAGTCTCCAAAAAAGAAAAGCTTTTGTCAGCAAAAATAGTGTGGGTAGTAAGAACCTCTGTCTGATAAAAGGGAAATTAATGACTGACCTTATAATACTGTATGTGCTTGCCAAGACTTTTTGTTGACATGTCAACACAGTGGCAGTCTGCATTAGCACAAAATGTTACTTGGTATGTTTATAAATTGTGGCATAATTTACAGTATAAAAAAAACTCTATTCAATTTTCAACAACACACATGCCATCTAGGGCTGGGCGATAAATACATTTTAAATGCCAAGTGAGCAATGAGCATTATCGTAAAACTTGCTATAGCTTTTTTGCGTCTTTTCTGTTATTTTTCCGACAACTCGAAGACCCCAGTGAAACAGCTCACACCCCTCTCCTTCGCGTTTCTTCACGAAAGCAGCAAAAAAGTAAGAAAGCAGGAGTGGCGGTGAGGAGGAGAGGAGCAAGTTAGTAAGTGAGAAGGCAGTGACTCAACCATGTGGATGTTGTTCATATGTTCATATGTTGTATTATGTAGAAGAAGCAGAACAGTCCTAACGAAAGCTTCGAGCACTTCAAACAGCGACGTAAGATAAAGGAAGAGCGTGTTAAACTGCTGTGCGTGTCTCCTGTTTAGACGGGAATCAGCTTTCCACACAAACACGGGAAAAATGTCAGCGGTCAGTTATGACGAACACACTCACTGAAACACCAAAATCATTCAACTTTTAGTGCTTAGTTTGAAGCAGAACTATACAAAATCAACAAAACGTTTCACTCCAGCAAAGTCTTGTTCATAAAAACAAATTGTATTTCCTCTGTATATTTATTTCATACATTATTTGTTGATTTCCAATATGAAGTACTTTTTTTTTACAAAAGGAAAACTGCTTCTTTATCTTAATGTGAAATGCATAAGGTTCTTAGTTTTCAGAAGAATAAAAACGGAATCCCAAATCATATCGCTAAAGACATAATCGCTGCTTTGACAAGCAGCCATTTATGATGCATAAAATGGCAACTACTCTTACTTGATTAATCAGCAATGCATGTTTTATTTACAAAACCTATTTCACATGTGCCCTTAACTACAGTTGAAACATGAACATTTGTCCCATTGTTGTCTTTTTGTAACTACTTTTTGGGATCAAAAAATATCGAGATATATATCGTATGTCACGTTTCAGCTTAAAAATATTGAGATATGAGTTTTGGTCCATATCGCCCAGCCCTAATGCCAATGAAAATACATGTTTATATTGTATATTGTATAAAAGAGGTCCTAACTATGTAGCATAGAGTCAATAGCAGACACGCATCGAACATAGGCAGTCACATCATGAATCTTGTGCAACGGCAAATGTCATTTAGCCAAAAAAATGACAGACAGACAAACCAGGTATTGATAAGGTTTTCTGATTGTAATAATTAGTTGCAGCATGCTACTGAGTCCTTTGCATGCACTGACCAAAATCTAGGTTGCTTGAATAAATGGGTTAACAATAGAAATCTCCCTGCATGTAAACACCAGACACTGCAGCCAATTTACCCCACTGTTATGCACCTGGACCACCTCTTCAGTGTTGCTAATGATAGCAAAAAGTGATTTAACACCATGTTTATTTTAAAATTGTTTACTGTACAGCTGTTTCAGACCAAGGTTTATTTCATCCACTATGTATACAGCCACCAACCTTTTTTCATGAGGGATGTGCATACTTCACCATACCTACTCCCTGCTATATGCTCACAGCATAGCCCTGAAATTTTTCCTTTTCTCCACTTGAAACTGTCTTAAACTTCAGTAGCTTCTTTCAGACATGCACTGGAACCCTGAACATATCAAGACATCACACGTAAATGTCAGAATCAGACAGCCCAGAGACTACTGGTCTTCCTCTCCTGCGAGCCCCCCTAGTACAGGAAATGTCTAAATGTGATCTCCACCATGTCATGTCGTGCTCCTGCATGTTCAACAAAGGGGCTCCGCCCCTTGCTGAACTCAATCGGAGTTCAGCAAGGGGAAAGTGAGAATGCTTCTAACCTCCTGTTGTGAACTACATGTGTGAAAGTACAATGTCAATGTGAAATGTGAAAAAAGCTTCTGTTGCCTCAAATTACTAAATATACCTGTATATAAACATGTATATAACATATTTAAACATGTATAGAAAGGTGTTAAACATTAAACTACAAACTAATTTGTAATATTTTTTTTGTAAAGATGAATTGTTGGTCCTTCTGACATCCACTTTTTGCCTAAAGTGACTTACAAGTGACAAGACAAGGGATGTGCAAAGAGCCACAAAAAGAAACGTTTATTTTGTGAGCGATAAAAACATAAAAAAAGAATCTGTGCATTTTTGTAAGTACTGATCAAAAACTTGATTCATCTGGAGAGGTTTAAATGTGCATGGTGATAATTAAGAGATGACAAGTGCCTCCAGAAGGAGCTGGGTAGCATATTTAGAAAGGTAGGTGACTGGCATTACTGAAGAAGGCAAACCTGCACAGGGTTTGGGGATGTGGTCAGCATAGCTCATCATCACTGATGATCCTTAGACTCCTAGCATGCTTTGTGGGGACATCTGATAAAGATTCACGTTGATGCTAACCTGCTCTGTTTTGAAGGTCTGACAGGGACTATCAGAACCTCTGTCATTCTCTCGTCCACGCAGAGATGGTGGAGAAACAGACGGAAATGCGTGATGAAACTGTAGAGCAAGTTGAAAAGGTACAAGGGTTGTGTGTCATCAGCATAGCAACCTAGGAATGTGGTTTAGGTGGAGAAGATAAGAAAGACAGGTCTGCTTCTTAAGAAGTTGGGTCAGCCAGTCCAGCTTAAATGGGAGACATGTATTGACAATATGTGTAATTGGTGCTATTGCTTGTAGATGAGTAGATGAGCTGGAGTCCAGAGGACACACAGAAGAGAGTGGGAGAGTGAGAGTAGGAGAGTGGATGCATCATTTTCAGTGCGGAGAATAATGGCTGTAATGCGCCATTTTATGGAGGTAGCAGAAAGAGCTGAGAGCAGCCACCTTTTTTATGACGAAGCTGGCAAAGTCAACTGCAGTGAGAGAGATGGACGGAGAAGTTGGAGGTGGATGGATAGAGGAGTGATTTTGAAGGTGGAGAATAGCTTCCTAATGACTGAGGTATAAGAAAAGAGAATGGGTCATGTGAAATACATGAAATTATCAAGGTATTCCCTAAATAAAAAAAAAAACTAAAATAATGGAAATGTGTTCACCAGCTGGCTCCAGTTATGTCCTGCCAGCTGTATCACTCACACTTAATGAAAATTTCACAGAAGATTATTTACAAACTATGCAAATAAAATTCTCATTGCTGCAGAGAATTAATACTTGGTCTAAACCTCTGTGTTGGTATTTTGGTTTGGTCCACCCGTCAGTATGAAGGTTATTAGTTTGTTTTCCATATGGCTGAGAAAGTTCTAGATGGTCCAAGAAGGTTGTCAGTGTCATGTTCTCCTCCAGCCCTCATGTGTCCTTTGTTCCTCCCTCCCTGTGTCTATTCAATCCCCCTGTCTGTTATTTTCAGTATTGCCGTTTTGCCTCTTAGAGTGATTTTCTGTTACATACTGCTTTCTGTTGTGTTAGTTTATAATAAAGTTCCTTTGTTTAATACCTCTCTTGCCTCTGGTTTGCATTTGGGTATTTGGGTCCTCCATTTTGTACATGTGAATGACAAAGGTGTGGGACATGATTCTGCGAGTAAATCAGTGTAACTGTACTCTGTGTCCTCTGCTGGCCAGTTCGCATAACCTACAGAAAACAAAAGAATGCTTCGGCAACGTGGCTTCACACAGGCACATTTAGGTATTTCATTGTTGGAGCTTGATTGGGTGTTAACTAACTTAAGCACCATTGCTTACAGCAGACACCAATCAGTGAAGGAAAAACAAATGAACACAATTAAATAATTACACTTTTTAAATATTTTGTTTTCCAGGTAATAGTTATTAGTTGTTTATTTTGTTATTTTTATTATGGATGATTAATTATTATTACTTAATAAAGAAAAGCAAAGCAAACTATTTCATATAAAGCTGACCCCTTGCCTTCATTGTGTCCCCCAACACTAAACTACTTAGATATGTCATATAAATACAATAAGCACTGTGGCCAGTCTACACAGATTTTATATAGAGACTGTGGGTATTTCTACCCACTGTGAAACATTCAGGGGTTAAACACCCAATATATTAGAAGCTACTAATGACCACAAATTTGTATGAAGGGAAAACCTTTGATGCCACTGTGTGCTCATTGATGCTTTTTTTCTGCCTTTTAATGTGGCTGTTGTTCGGGCTGGACACAGAGGTCTCAAAGCAAAAATGGAAGTAAAAGGACCACCTTTTGCCCTCAGCAATGGAATACCAGTCACATGCTGAGACCTTTGCTGACTGAAAGGGCATGTTCTCATACTGAGACTGAACACCTGCTACATTTTAATATTTTTTTTCCTCTGTGTGCAGTCACTTCAGAATATTAGACCAGAGTTTCTTTATCAAACTGAGCTGTGATTTACATGATAACAACTTAACCTAAAATACAGAATGGTCATCCACCGCCTGTTTTTCATTACCTGTTATTCTGTGAAAGAGATTTCTTTGAAATAGCTTTGCTCTATCTAGGAGGGCATTTTAAGACCAATATGTACTGAAAGTGTGTGTGTGACAAATGGGACATGTCTAGTTATGGTGTTCAGAGTGCTGTATTTATAGCTTGAGGATGTGTAACAGAAATACATTAAATTGCATTAATCCATTTAAATTATACTGTTCTTGTGCTAATTATTATTATATTGGGGTGTTTAATGTCTTGAAATGCTGATGCTTTTAATGTAATACAAAGTTTTCGGTCTATATCTGTCAATCTCACTTTTCAAATGACAATAAAGGCATTTTCACTGCTTAAATCCTACTCAACTAAAATCTATGACAGCATTTACTAACACTGCAACAGATGCATTCAGTCTAAAAATCTCTCACACATGCTTTGAGACATGCCCATGTCTTGACATTTTGAATTAAATGCTTCTAGAGATTAAGAACATTTCTATCCAGCCTAATGCTCTGTTAGCAATATTTCTTCTCCGCGACAGCATTCTAGTCTGAAGTTAGATGTTGTTTGCATACTCTACTGATTGTGCGCCTCATTGTAATTAAATGGAAGTCTTCCATCCTGCCCTCTTATGCTTTGTGGGTCAATTAAATCAAGATGGGGATTTAGGTATATATTGAGTTGAGAGTTTAACAAAAAATGGGGGCATCTGATTTCTTACAAGTAGATACTTTCTAACACAGCTCTCCTGTGTTATTTCTATAGATGTATGTACTGATGTCTGTTGTGTTTCTTCCAGTTTCTCTTTACGACCCTAAGTATAGTTTCCATGTGAATGTTATACACTTTTTTGGATGTGACCATTTTAGAATATCCATTACCCCACACCATAAAAGAAATGAAATAACTAAATCTAGCAAAATAAAAAAAAAGTACATGTATATGGTAAGATAAGTAAAATTATCAGTGATATTCAGTTGCATCTGCCTGGGCACCAGGTTCCATATCTGATTAATCAATGCTTCAACACATTTTTGGTAACACATAATCCCAACACATCTTTTTTTAATATTATATTAGGTATGTGTCAGTTCTCTTGTTGGCTCCGCTTCACAGTGGCTCATTAACCAACTGTTTGGTAGGACACGATCTCAATCTTGTGGAAGGTGAAGGCTAGTGTAGCATGCCATACAAATAAAAGGGTTTGTTCTCCATCTGGCCAGGGATACCTCTGGGAATATTGTGCGCCATGGAGACCAAATGAGTTTTGTATGTAAAGAGACAACACAATGCTTCCAAATTAGCTCACTATAATGCCAGTATAATATTTCTCTACTTTATGTCATAGACTAGAGGCAAACCAGTTGTCCCAATGCCAAGCAGCTCACTTTAATACTGAAATATACCACTGAGTCACACAAAACCCAATGAAAATGTGCTAATGGGCACTGGCACAAGCTAATGCAGATGAATATTATATAACATTGTAAAAAAAATTCAATAAGTGTTGCAGTAATAGAGTGTTTTTTGAATGTTTAATTGTGAAATACAATCATGTTTGTTGAATGTTTTATCATCAAAATGAATTTTGTCACTAGCTTTACAAGCCAATGAGTGGTCTGGTTCACAAATTCAATTACTGCACACTTGAACTAGTATTAGTAATCTCATCTTTTGTGCCTTCAACATAAAAGTCTGTATCTGTTGCTAAAAATACATGTCACTGTACCTGCCAAAAATCTTTTTTAAATAAAAGAAAATCCATAATTATTTACAGCTTAGACAGTTGCAAGTAAATGGATCTTAGACAGACATAAATACAGAGTTAGGGGACAACAAGATCACATTTAATTGCTCCCAGTCCAGAAAACTGAGCAAGGTTGTCCAAACAAATTGTGTACATTGTGACTCAGAGTCTGCTGTAACTCTCCTTTTACCTTAATCTGTGCAAAGTGATTCTATGAGTTGTTTGTTTCCTTTGTTGTAGTTGCCGGCCAACAACCCTCACCTCAACCTTTACCCATCTCTCCCATTTTCAGGTTGCTCCTCTATCAGTTTTTGGCACACCCCAGTGAGGCTCCTCATTAAGATGAAAGTGGAACATCTGTGCTGGTCAATCAAGTTGACTAGGCCTCTTGGCCAGATCCTCAGCAGAGAGTCACCGTTAGGAAGAGTAAAAACAGGAACCCTTTATAATCAAGAGAAGATAAATGCTTCCCTTACATTTCCTTTTAAAAAGATCCTTTCAGCTGGCTGTGGTTTTATTCTGGCCCCCGGGTTCCCACAGTATACCTTTGTAGACAAAACTCACTTCCATTATGGCCGTGTTTTACAAATCCCTTTAATTCTACTCCCAGTAGGCAGCTTCTAATAGCTGCCTTTTAGTTCCTGTTGAACCGATGAATGATGAAGTTGCCACATCAACCTTTTTGTGAGAGTGATGTGGTCTAGAAAGGTTTTTTTAACACGTTTAGTTAGCAAGTCTGAGAAAACTGATCATTAGATATACTGTTAATGTCCATGTCTTTTATAAAAGAGCTCTGTATAATGCCATCAGATATTGTCTGGCAATAGAAAGCTTCACAGTGGCTATCAAAGACAATCTGGGACGGGCGGCCTGGTAGCTCAATGGGTTAGGCGTCAGACTGGGATGCAGAAGGTTGTGGGTTCGAACCCCGTCTGACTCCTAATCCATCCCCTACCAGGTGTGTCTCTGAGCCCAGTGCTAGCTCCTTGTAAGTCACTTTGGATAAAAGCGTCTGCCAAGCAAAGTAAAGACAATCTGAGTATTAGAATTGTTTCTAGAGTAGCTTCATATTGTTACTGTACTATTGTCTACACAAATTCATTATTTGTAAATTTGCTTTTCTTTTTCAGCTAATGTAACTTCTAATTAATCATTTTTTACAGTGTAGTATTGAATGTACAGTTTACATAAATATTAAAATATTTTTGTTAAAAACAAATGTTAGTCCTGTTTTTTGCAGGGTTACAAGATAAACAAATACTAGTACCAAAACTATTATGAAACATTAGCCCAAAATAAATGTAAAGCTAAAACTATGACACTTATAGTTTTACTGTAAAACCAATACAAGCAAATGCATTTTTGCCTTGTATTGATATGTTGATATGTTGACCAGCATTTTGTGCATGCTGGTCAACATATCAGCTGAAATGATTCAGTGGTCCAACTCCAATAGAAGCATCAAAATATCAAAATGTTTAAAAAAAAGAAAGTTATTAGTATATGTTCTCACTCTCTAACTCAACCTATTTAAACCACATTTATTTGTCAGATGATCCAGTGCCATTATGGCAAAACCATGGAAATGACACCATCATATCATCCTCGTGCTTCAACTACAGCCCAAGAACATCTCTCCAAATCCACTCTGAGTCTAGACAACTGACGTATTCCATGATACAGCCTCAGTAACAGCACACACTTTCACGTCTACCCTGAGGCATGTACCATGCTGCAGCTGCCATGATTTCCAGCCGTGCCCATGTATAAAAGCACACACTGGTTTTGAGAGTTGGAGTATGTACCATGAGGCATTTGGGCTTTATGGCCATTGTAGCCACAGCTAGGTTTTTTCTTCAGTATTTAATATTCATTCTAATGCAATGTTACTACGTACATAAGGCTGTTACATGCATATTTTGCTCATACTGTGTATAATCTTTACAAAACAAAGCATATTTTACTAAACATTGCTTCTACCACACACAAACTGAAGGCCATGAAAATAAAAGCTAATTAATGTTGATTTTATAACGAGTTAACCTTGAAAATATTTACTGTGTGGTGTACATCTTGAGTGATGAGATTTGCTTATGGCAATAGATTTGGCAGACACTGACAGACAAACCCAAATTTAATTAGGCCTGGGAGTACTGTAAGACCTACATAATTTTCTAGACAAATAGCCTACACTGAATGGTAAATAAGAAGTCAAACGGTGTAAAACGGTGTACTGGGATCAAGGCACCGGTTGTATAACCGCTCCATGTTTGTTGAGTAGTAACTATGTAGGATGGATTTATGATGAATAATAATGTAGAGTAGTGAGTCACAATGCTTGTGTGAAGTGAAAACGACCAAGCCCACGCAAAGCTCTTGGTGTAATGTATGCAGCCAGCACCTAATTTCCTATTCCTCTCCAAGGAAGCCTTCTAAAACTCATCCAGCCGCTCTATTTATATCTGGCAACATCTTTTCATCTTCACACTGATAGAGCCATTAGGTACAGCACAACCCTATAGCATCTCATCCTGCACACTGATACGCCTGAAAGTTAAAAAACACTATGGCATTTATCATTCCTCTGCTCAGCAGACGTGTATGTCTAAGTCATGTATGGATCTACAGTATGTGGTGTATATTTCCGTTGGGGGCGACAGAAATACATTTACATTTGCAGTGGTTTAACTCCATCTTTACAATAATTACACGTTCACTGCAGTTGACAGTCTATTTCGCAGTTCAGATCAGTAACGGCTCTTTGCTGGAGAAGGTTTTGTTGCTCTACCTTCGGCATTAAAATACTTTACTAGTTCTATTGGATTCAAGCCAGATTGCATACTTAACCAGGTCAAATGTTTCCCTTTTATCTACTTTAAAAACCGTTGTGATTTTAACAATGTGTGTGGATCATTGCTATGTTAGAAACTTCCTCTCCTGACAAATCGAGTCTCAACCAACTGTTGAGACTAAGAGACATATTTGCCTTCAGTGTTTAGGTTTTCAAACTTGTACCTATGGTGCAATCTTCAGATGTTGTCTTCCAAGCCAGATTTCACACTGCACATTTCCACCTCAACATTTCTATGGTCAGCAATGAGCAGTCACTGCTCCAAGCATGATGAACCCATCTGATCCAAAGTCATTTATTTAGGTTTCATCTGACTGAAGAATGTGCTGCCAAAACTTCTTGTCATGTTCTTTGGCAAAGTTGAATGCTGGAGTTTTGTGAGCGGTGTTTTTGGATGCTGCAGAGGTTAACTGAATGCAATGTCCTTCACACTGTGTGATCAGTCAGTGAAACACCAATTTGCACATATAATCCCTGTTCTGAGTCAGAGGCAATTACTCGTCCATTTTAGTGCAAGAATGAAGTAAAAAATTGCGATTTACAATTCAAGGAATGTTCCTTCTGCTATTGGTAGTATGGTTCTTCTTGCCATTTAACCATTGCTGAAATTGTGCTTTGGCTGATGTTCAGTAGCTACCTGATGCTCTCAAAGGCTGGTTTCTTCCTTGTTCAGACAATTCCCCGCCATGTCTATTCATGCTACATCAGAGACAACCTAGAGCAAAACTGGGAAAGCTGTGCTTTTCTTTTATAAGCTTATTGGTTTAACAATTAGATCTAACTGTAAATTATATGCTCATGTGTAGCCTATTTAACCTGTTTGCTTGTAATTATACACATGATTAAATACAGTTCAACATTTAGACTGATTACTTTTGTGTTAGTGTAACAATCTAGTATATTTTAATAACTATGGTACCACTGCCTGGTTTTTGTGTGTAAATTTCTCATAACTATAACATGTTCATTTTAACAGAGGTAAGTGAGTGAAGGAAAGACAAAGAACTATATAATTAGAAATGTGCTACATTGATAATGCTGATGAGTCACAACACACTAACTGACTGTAGCCTACAGTGTACAGTACTGTCTATTTTCACATCAACCTCATCATTGCTGGGTCACAAGTCATCAACCATGTAATGAATATTTGTTCCTGTTAGACATTTTAGATTACACAGTTTAAATATATGATTTCTTTTTTTTACCTATAACTACCTAAACTGCCCTGAACTGAGTATCCATGTACTGTAGACAGAATAAGCTAAAGCATTAGTATACTGCTGCAGTGATATGTTCACTCACCAGCTGGGCATCTGCACGAGGCTGTTCCATTCAAACGTGGCAGGCAGGTGGAGTTGTGCAGGCAGGGATTGTGGAGGGGTTCGCAGGGGTCATAAGGCTGGTTGCACAAGGGGCCACTGAAAAAAGGGGGACAGGTGCAGGAGAACTCCCCGGGTACATCTGACTCTTGACACTGAGCTCCATTTAGACAGGGCCCAGAATCACACTCGTTCACATCCTCTGAGCAGTCCACACCTGTCCAGCCTGGTGAGCACAAACACCTTGGATACACCAGAGAGGAGAGAGGTGTGGTGAGATCACTTTAGCATAAATTAAAACGAATACTACATGAATAAACACTAAACCTCATTTAGTAGTATAGTGCATCATTCTTTCTGTGACAACCATGCTAAACATAGCAGCTCTGTGCTGCAAACATACTACCAGAGGTCATATACTTTGTTTTATTCAAATGCTCAATAGGACACATTCAAGTGCACAGTGTTACACTACATGTATCGACACTGCATTCCTGGATCTTTGTGAAAACCAGTGCAGGGAATTTTCAGGTTAATTGCACCACTGGTCAGAGCAGTTTTTAATTCTGCATGGCTGAATGTGGGACACATGAGGTTAAAACACTGAGTGGGGATTAAATGGAAATGTATGCATTCTGCAGCACAGTCGGAGAGAGAGACGGAGACGGAGTAACGGAGCGAACCGCAAAGTGTGTGAGTCTGAGGTATCTGCTCTTGAAGCAGGTGAACATTCCACTTGGTGGCAGTGAGTATCCGAGCACTGCCAACCACTCCACCTGGCATTCCTTTCCATCTCCAACTCTTCCACCTGAAGCAGTTTTACGTCTCCCCAGCAAAGAGGGGAGGGGGCATTAGTTGAAGCAGATACACCAGCTTTTTCCTCCAATGAGTCACAGATCCCCTGAAACCTTTCCATGCTGTGAGCCATTGATTGACTCATTTGTTTTACCTGCCATCTGCAATTCATTATCTCTGCTGCTAGTAGAAGGACATATTGCTATCTCTGAACAGCTTCTTTTTCTGCATTTATTAGGTGACTGATGCACCTCACGAGGACGCTGCCCTCGAGCCAGCTCACACACCTACTTGTAGCTGCTGAGGAGATCTGTGCAGGTGGCGTTGTTTTTGCAGGGCTGTGATAAACATTCATCAATTTCTTGTTGGCAGTAGTCCCCCTCCCAGCCAGAGTGACACACACACTCGTAACTCTGCAATACAAAACAGGAGACACTATTAGATTAACATGGAAATATAGCGGCACCTTAAATCTGCACTTGTTTTGGTATAGTAATTTAAGGTAGAGTTTAGTATTTACAGCGGTTACCCGCACCAATAAAACAGAACAAAAAGTAAGTACTGTGTGCACATTCATTGTTTCGTAGTGGTTTATTTCAGGAACGCTGCGCGTCAATCAACATTACAGTAAATGTGACAAGAAGCCAGGCAGGTGAGGCCAGACAAGGCACGATAACACTAACTAGATGTGATGGCAGGTCTTCTTGCTTCTTAGTCACCTTTGAGGGTTACGTGTGTCCCTCTATAGTACATGTGGTGGGCAGATCTAATTGTAAATGCTGTCTGGCAAAAGGATGATTTCCTCATTGGGACAGTGATGTCCCCTTTTGACCTAACTGTAGTTAATCTGTCCATATCATTCTTCTGACATGTAAATGTATTAAGTGGGGGAGGAGTTAACCTAGTCAACGTTTTGGATCCCATAGAAAAGCATTATGAAAATGAATAAGGTTTTCCCAGCACAGACTAGCATGTTTAGGAAGTGCATTACATTGACAGCTTGGTTTAGGTTTATTATTCAGAACCGTAAGAGCTTGTTTTTATACAAATTGCACAGGCTTTGTAGAATGGTAGGAGACCAAGTGCTTAAACAGTATGTTATGTGTAATAAAATCACCATTTATAAGGTTCACCTGTACAATCTAATGTAATCCAACAGAACAGCTCTGCCCCGAAAGGTTAAGATGTCTCAGCTTCTAATGAGACCGTCAGGAAGATGATTATACCACTATATGAGGTCGAAGTGGGTGGTGGAATTGTACTGTGGTGCATTATGGTAAAATGTGCTTCTAATGTTTTAGCTGTTTTGGGTGTCAAATATTTTCAGATTAATCTGCAATTGCTTAGGTAGTATTGTTTTCTGGAACAACTAAAGGTGCTAATTCAAGGAAATAGTTAATTTATATTCTAAATAAAACTGGAAAACCACTTCCCACCTGGCAGAAAGACAGAATGCCGTTGGCTCAAGAAATCTTTTTGTGCAACACATAGAGATTTATTTATTTGCTCACAATAAGATGGAATATAAGAGCCATTTTTGGGCCATATGGACGCAAAAATAACTGATGTCCTTATGAAGCAATCAGATGGCATTTGGCCACTTATTTGTTTGGTCATTTATAGTGTACCTGTTAGATCAGAGAAAACAAATGCATCTATAATTAACATAGTTGATTTAATTCATCCACAATTTCTTAAAAATGTTGCAGAATAAAACCTCCCACTCACAAAAAAGATCTCTGCTACAGAAATCTGTTTAAACTGTGAAAGAGTCATGCTTGTCTTACATTTTCACATTACTGCTATGCAGATGTATTCCTTCTACCACCCACCCGCTGGATGATATACAAGCCTGTTTTTTTCAGTGCCATTCGAGGTGTATGGTACAAGTCTTTCTTATCAAGCATACAATATCACCACTGCATATTTTGTGTGGAAAAAAATTTCCATAGACAAGAAAACATGTGAAATATGTTTGACTTACGTTTGTTGGGAGTTTCTCTCAGCAGCCATTCAATGTTTTTTTATTTTCTACCGTACTTGGAAAAACAAACTTAAATATAGCTTCTGACCTTGTTAATCTTAATTTTTTATCTCCTCCACTCAGAGCGCGATACGGACCATTCGTCCTTTATTTGATCATTGCCATCTGCATTATGAAGATTCTTGCACAGGATGCGAGCGGTTTATCGTCTGTTGCATTCCAATGTACTTGCTTAATTTAAATTCCTTGTTACATACAGGAAAAATGTAGCCATAGGGTCAAGGCTTTTTCAAGATTCTGTCCTTCCAACATCCTGTCTAAAGGTCCTGGGTGTTGCTGGTTGAATGTCTGCTAATCTGAATTTCATACACAGTAGGGATGCCGTTAAACTTTGTCAGATATAATTTGTACACTGTGGGCCCTATGGTGGTTGGAGGGAAAATGCAGTCATCTCATGATAAATTAGATACCTCTAGGAGACTACAATTCCTTACCCCTGGCAATAGAATATAATCTCATTTTTGCTGCTAAGTCACCTTCAGGGACTGCAATTCTCAAAAATAAGCTAAATCTCTGTGGGACACAGTGTACAGAGAGAGGAATAGGTGCACTGTAAACAAGACTATGTAAAGGAGTTTCTAAAACCTGTCGCTATTTGAATAATGAGTTGAGAAACAGAGCAGTGTGAGTAGAAGAAACATTGGTTGAAAACTTATTTTATTTCATTACATTCCTTATATCAAAACCTGCTCCGTTCTTCTGCAGTGTCCTTTTGTCTCTGGATTCAGAGTATGTATTTTATTCAAGAAAATTACATTCAAATGCTTTAACCAGGGTTCTGTGCCGGGAGAGCTTTGAATCCTTTTGACTATTTCACAATATAGCACGGGAAAAAGGAGCATTTGTCCTTCACCTATTCTGTGATTGCTAAACTTTCCTTACAGCAATGCAACTTAAAACCCACAACATAACAAACTTATTTCTTTCTAGTGGTGCCTGTGAATAACAGGGGTTTACTAATGAAGACCTAAGGTGGTCATTATTTTATTTAACATAAATATCCATAATAAATAATAATATAAAGTGAGTGCATATGAAAGTACACGTTGGAAAATAAAATACAAAGTGTTGACGTTGTTAAGCCACACATAATCTGACAACTGTTCTTGACAGTTTTTGACAAAATCTGTTTCAGCTTTGAAAGATTGAAGTTATAGGTATAGAAATGTCATGCCATTAAGAGATTTTGTTCTTAGTTTTTGATATTACAAAAAAAAAATACTCCAAAAATGTTCCAAAAATACTTCCCTTAACTTTTCCTGACAAACAAAATTCCTTACTTTGAACATGGGCGTTAGGTGTGAAGTATACCAGAGGTTATCTGTCTTTGTCAAGGAAAAAAAAGAACAAGACTTATCTATGATACATCTGTTTCACTACTGCAATCTGTTAGCAAATAAGCAGCTGTTGGAAAACGGCCCCTGGTACTCATTGCACAGTTTGTGAGCAGCACGCAGCTCCCAAGGCCTATTGGCTTAAAAAACACTCAAATAACTAGAGAAGTAGAGCTACGCCCTGCAAAAAGAGTCTTAAGATGTTCCTTTAAACCCAAGTGTATGTATCTGTATAAACAGACATCAGTGCAGAAGAACCGGCACACTTAGAATAACATGCACTGTGAAGAAAATCCCTCGCCAGTCTTGTTTATCCTAAATATCCTACCACTGTAGTTCAATGCATACTCTGCTATACTTAGCTTAGACTCTAAAAGCTGAGGCTAAGCAGCAGTGCTGTAAGAGAGTGTATATTTCAGAGAGGAGACTAACCATGTTCTGTGATTGGCCTTGACATCTTACACAACCATTTATAATTTCCCATCTGTGCCTACACGTGATTTACAGATAAGACTCACAAAAATACTGTATTGGCGAAGGTATTTCACCAAATTGCTATACAAACCGATAAAATATCAAATATGGTCCTTCCTAAAGAATAAAATATTTGTTTATTATTTGCTTATGTTAATCCATGTTGTGATAGAGACATTAAACACTACATGGACTTTTCCATATCAAACGCACAGCCAACAACAACATTTTTATATTAGTAAATACAATAATGTATTTTCTGTTCCTTACCAATAAACTCCGACATCTAAAACTTGAAACACTGTGGTATTTCCTCATGCTGAACACATTTTTCAACAGAACAAAAAAAAAAAGCCTGCTTAATTTGCCTACAATACATAAAACGGGTAACATCTCACCTGTAGTGCAACTAGACTGCATTACGTTCAATAACACACTGCCATTTATATTATTCCACAGTTGATCCTTTGATAAGAGGCAGCACATGATACAGGCTTGTTAATTTATATTTTTTAAAATGAATGTTTTTCATTTTAAATGTGTTTTTCAATGAGTTTTAGTGATTTACAGGTCATGGGAACATTTACAAAGCCTTGTATAATGCAGTTATATAACTCCCTTTTAATGACAAACAAAAAAATGTGTCTACTTACCAGATGGAGGTCCTTACAAATTGAGTTGGTACTGCATAAGCTGTTCACACAGTCATCCATGTCTTGCTCGCATCTCAGCCCAGCATAGCCAGGATTGCAAAGGCAGTAAAAGCCGTCTACAACTGAAAGAACACCAGAAGGACAGTTACAGCACCTTGCATCATAAATTAATTCACCCTTTCTCTCAAAAGGACCCACACATATAAAAAGGTAAATGCTGATTAAGAGCAGAAAGAATAATTATTCTCTCTAATTATTATTTTTTAATGGATATGGCAATTAAAATAACCGCCTTCATCTCTTTCAGTCAAACGTGTTGCTGCTAAATGGGTTAGGGTTAGGGTATGTGACAGGTCACCTCACTGTGCATCAGGCTGACTGAGCTGGACATTGGAACCATTTTTAAATGAACCCCTCTGCAATGACCACTGACTCCATTCTCTCCTACCACTTCTTTTCAGCCAGATTCTGCTCCAATGTTTCTCAGTGAGAGCCTGAAAGCTTTGTCATTTGTTTCTACCCCCTCAACACCCAGTGAATTAGTGGAAGAGGCAGTACAACAAAGGGACAGGACCCATTTCAGGGCCATACTTTATTTAGATGCTACAAATGTGCCAATTTCTTCCATCATAAGTTAGAATCTCCCATGTCTAATAAAGCATTCTTTCCCCTCTTTAATTATTAATGATGTTAAAGAGGGATGCATCATTCTGTTTCCCCAGCACAACACTGGTGTACGGGCAGCCACTGACAGGGGTAATTGCAGTTCTTACAGGAGTGAATTTATTACTTCCCTAGTCAGGGTCCCAGGATTCTTCATTATCCCAAAGATTTACCACGTAATCTATGCTGTCACTCTGTCTTGGTGCGTGTAGCTGCTATTACTCTCATTAAATGCTTTAGGTCTGGGGTGGCAGCAGCATTACTCATCTCCGCCACTGTGGCTATGCAGTGCTCTCCCTGGTGGCTGGCTGGCTGCTGCTGAGTGCCGGCCAGTAGGTCCTAGAGGGCTGCCTCACTAACCTAAGGTGAACTGGCTGCATTCAAGATTAGTCAAGACAGTTGGCTGAGGTCTAGTGCAGCATAGTGAAGGATAGGATGCTTTTACATAGTGATCACTGTTTCGTTCCAGCTGACGGCTGCTAAAACATGGGCAGGAATTAAAAAATCATGGATGCTAGAAGGTAACAATAAAAAACAATATTTGCATTTTCATAGAAATTGTAAAACTAAACCAAATGAGGAACAATCATTGACCAAGTGGTGTCAAGAAATTTGTTGGTCAATCAAATCTATGACTATTACCTTGATCTATTCGGTGTTAATACTACGCTAGTGATAGAGTGCACCACAGTCGTTTTTGTAAGATATCCACAAGGATACAGAAAATATTCTGCATTGAGCTTTGGTTACATTCATTTTGTCATTTATCATCATATTACACTGACGCTTAATTGATTTTGCTTTTACACAGCAGGCACATCAGATGGAATAATAATATTCTCATTACACTGATATTAAGTGTAATAGTCAAGTAATGTAAAATATGAAAACTCCCTGTCAGGCTGCAATTCAACAAAACAAAACGTGTTGCTTCCATCGTACGTCCCCGTTGTTAAGCATGTTGGCAAGATAGCCTGTTTCTTACCATCATAGCAGAAGCCATGAAAACAGGGGCTGGAGCTGCACTCATCCACATTGATTTCACAGCGGGGGCCAGTGAAGCCAAGGCGACAGTGACAGCGGAAACCCAAAGGGAAATGGTCCTGATCCAACTCCTTCACACACACTGCACCATTCTCGCAGGGATTACTGGCCTCACAGGGTAAGAACTCACAACTGTGACCTGCAGTGGGGTAAAATATAGCACATGAAGTGAGTATCATCCAACAGACAGGAATCTGGTTATTAGAATGGAACTATGCCAGCCAAGTTTTATTTTATGTTTCCTTGGACAAGTCTCTGTGGTAGATAACATGCTGGGTCAAGCCTAGTCATTAATCAAATAACACTACAGGAAAAAAAATTAAATCTGAAAAGTGCACTGCTTCATGTGATGCACAGTTTCTTTTTTGTTTTGGTTGTTTTCGTAACAACACAGTGTTAGATTTTATCTTCTTCTTGCAGTGTCACTCAAAACCTGTGGATGACGTTCCACTACAATGGTAGTTTTGATTTAATCACTTTCAGAGGCTCAATATTAGAAATGCCTGATGTTATTACAGTATGCATTAAATAGCAAACGACCAAAAACGGCTTGCAACAATAACACTGATCCATTCCATTCTTAGGTCTGACTGGAAATCAGCTGATAAAAGCACAGCAGTGACTTTACAGCACTCTTCGTTACTAATTTGCTAACTGAAACCTGAAAGTGTAACTACTGAAAGTGCATGACAACATTTCTTTACAATCACGCATGAAGCATGTTGAAGAAACAGCTGTTAAAGAAAAACACATTTCTTATTTTCATATTTAAGAAAGTTATGAGATGCAAAGGGAAACAGAAGGATTATCCATAAATAGAAACTGTCTTCACAAAGCAAGTGAATAAAATCCATTTGTCCTCGCTCATTACACGATAAATTAAAATGAACAAAGTGAAAGTGCAGAATAAACACACACAATTAAGACATATAATGGAGGCTACTTCGCATAATTAAAAAATGGGAAAAAATATTCTGTGTTTTAAAATGCACAAATTAAACTTGTGTGTTAAATGTGTTTTTGCAGTCGCATTTAGTCACAGACACATTCAGTTGTTTGAGAATCTGGAAAGTTCAGAAAGTTTAGTTTTACTGCTTTGCCAGGTTATTAAGCAGAGGATTTGTGCAACTTTTGAAGTTTCCCTGACCTTAAATAATGACTTGCTAGTTATTCTTCCGTTCACATTTCCTTAGTGGAGCCGGTTCACAATCAGGCAGTAGCACTTTCTTTGGGAAATAAGTGGCAACACTATAACACAAAATGCTTTCAAAGCAGTCATTGTATAAGAATGGAGTAATATTTACGGTATAATAAGCAATATTTTGATATAAACACTGAATCAAATACATTTCCGTAGTGTTGCAAAGGTTGCCAGACCTGCCAGTCTCATTGAGAATCAAGAACCCACTTCACAGCTGTTTGCAGCCTGCTGCTGAGTCCTGGCAGCATTCGCAAACCTCTGCACTGGCATAAAACAAAACAAAACATCTCCTTCAGATTCATCTGTTTTAGAATTATTTACTGCAGTAGTTTGTAGTTATACTGAGTTTACCTATACCATACAGCAACAATATATGCACTGAACACATTAAACTTCAAACAAGTCAAGTAATTTCACTTTGCTTTAGACACACTTCCATATCCATAAGAGTGTTTTTTAATGCAGGAGATGAACTGTTTGGCACAGAGTTAACAGGGATGGGCGGTGGAATAAGGGCATTCTTGTAGCTTGTCAGTGAAAGTACCCCAAATTAACAAAGTTGTGAAAAATCTAAAAAATAGACTCACATTGTTAGCACTCTGAGTATTTCAGGGAACACTTGTCTTATCATCTGTGGTTCCTTTTGCTGGACTTTCTATAGTCCTTGAATTACAGTTGAACACTTGAATCCCTGAATCTTTCTCTTTAAGCTGTCAGTGTGTCTTCAACGTCCCTTTTTTTAATTCCATGTGCCTTTTTCAGGAGTCATTTCCTCCCGGCCACTCTACTGTAAAGCCTGTATTTGTAAAGTGGTGCCCTGACTGTTGTCCTTCCAGAGAGATCTCACTGCCAACAAGCTCATTAGATCTGTCAGATTGGTCTTGGGTTTTGACCAAGGCCTGTCTTGACTGGTTCTTTGGTTTGTTTATCTGGCAAGAAGAATATTTTTGCAACATTTCTTAATGATGGGGCCTTTTGTGCTCTCATGAAATCTCACTGGTACAGTTTTCTCTGCTGCCAGCTCCCTAGATTTCATGATAAAATATTCTACAGTTGCAAACACTATTTGGTTGTCAATCATCAAGTACATTGCAATATTTATTGTCATTATATGATACATAAATATGCTGGATCAATTTCACAGCAGCATGAATAATTTAACCATTTATTATTTTTTATATTTACAGAATAGTGCCAACAACATCCTAAACTACTATTTATGTTCAGTGTTTCCTCAGGTTTCTATGGGTTAGATGAAATGGGCGTCATATTTTCTATATATTATTATAAAATATACAATAGTTCTACTACTACTACGACTAATAATAATAATAGGTATTAAGTAAATAATTAAGAAAATAAATGAACATTTTCAAATAAAGTAACATGCAAAACCAAAGCATGTAAGCAGTGTTAATTTATTTAGCAGATACATGGTTTTACTACAAACACTGATCATTGATTGAACCTGGTTATAGCGTCTGACTATCTTTCCCTCTGCTATGTGAATAATGAGTCATAACCTCACATCACCCATCAGAATTTTTTCCATTACTACGCACTGATATGTCGTACGGTGACATTAGCATTATTCTCGGACTAAATGATGGAAGTTGCTTGTGTGGGAGAGGCACTTATCACAGCTTACATCTCACTAATTAGTCATGTTTTCTTTGTTTAAGCACAGGTACCAATGAAGATGTGCTGATTTTGTTGAGACATGTGAAGTGAGTTCAGACAGGTGAAAATTATAGTATGTGACGTTAATTAACTTTGCTTTTTGTCCCTTTTCCCTCAATCCTTGCTCATTACCTTTAAATGGAGCCACACAATGGCAGAAGTAATTACCAGGCCGGTCAATGCAAGTGGCTCCATTCTTGCAGGGAGATGAAGCACACTCATCAATGTCAAGTTCACACTTTGTACCTTTGACAGAAAAGAACACAGATTGATAAATAAGTCATATTGAAAAGTCACTGACATAAATGTTTGTCAGTCAACGAACACACCACTGTAGATTTGGTGAGTTATTAGATGAGAAGCTTGCATTTCTCTCTTTATACTAATGCACATACTACAGGATTGTTAGCATCACTCCAGATCAACTAAATCGTTCAACACAGCAGCTGAATGTGTGAGATAAACAACGCGAACATGAAATAATTCTGTTACTGCTTTTTGATTTTGCAGATGACTTGTTTTAGAAGAGTCAGACCTTAATATCAAGCACACAGAAAACTGATGATAGTGCACTGGAGCGCTGAATACAGCTATAATGCCTGAGGGGATTCCCTATGGTGCTGTAGGAAGGTATGAAACAGCAAAGACCCTCACAGCAAGACCTCCATTCAGATATCATTTCTGAAAATTAAAAAAAATAAAAGTTTTCTTTAAAATATTAGTGAAAAAATGTTTCAAGCAGCTACTTTGTGATATTAGGCTTCAGCGCTGCTGTCAGCTTTATTGTTTGCAATGAATTCCGCATTTTGCTATGTAAGAATTATACACAGTAAAGACAACGTTACTGTGAGACTTATGTGCTGCCGCTTTATACATGATCTGTGTTTTAATCTGGAGCCATTGTTCGCCTTGCAAAACTTGTGTGCAAGTCTAAAACTACTACTACTAGTGGCTTTGATTATTACGAGAGCAGATTGCTGGGGTACCGAAACGCTTAATTTCTGATTGAAACAATAACTAACTAAACACAAGTTAAGCAATAGCTTTCAAAATATAGGTCAGTGTTTCTACATCCTTGTTACATAAAAAGGAAATGACATTTGCATATATTTGTGAGGCAGAAGGGTAATTCTTTGTCAATGCTGATCTGTCCATAATATATAGTAATTGAGGACCATGCAATATCTTTACATGTTTATTTATGTTATTTTGTGCATTTTATGTTTTCTTTTTAACAATATAGTATATATATACAATATATATACTGAATATGTGCTGAATATTTTCACATCATATCATATGTAGGTTGCACACGTTACCAAATGCATTCACTCACCTGTAAAGCCAGGCATACAGACACATCCATAGCCATAAACAAGGTCAACACATGTGGCATTGTGCAGGCAGGGCGAGGACATGCATTCATCTATGTTGAGTTCACAGTAGTCACCTGTACAACAATAAACAGCATTCGTGGTTATAAAGAACAGAGATGTGCTGCAGCTTTGATAACATTTTCGGAATGAAACTCACTTTGCCTCAACTTAGTCAAATATTTTACATTTGACTTAAAGCCGCTTCATGGAGAACTGGAAATATGATGAGCGGTGACACTTTGAATCCCTTGGTTACAGTATTTGACAGTTGTCACACAATTCCTGTGCATTTTACAAAACATGGAATAAATATATATTTACTGTTAAACTAGCAATGTTAATTTGACATTCACATTTCAAAGATGTTGATGTTTTAAATGGCTGTATGGTTTCACAAAGAAAATACAACTTCATGTAATACTGCATATAGTTTTTTTTCTGTTTGCTTCCTAATTAGGGTTATCTGAAAAAGCATATCAGCTGCACACAAACCAAGCTGCAAGATGATGCTTTGCACCTTTTTTTTTTCCATCTGTAAGCTTTGGAGGAGGTTGTTACATACTGTGAAAAGCCAGTGTGAGAAGAGGCCTCTGAATTAGCACATTACATTACATGTAATTGCAGGGTACTGTTTGTGCTGCTCATGTAACAATTTAAGGGACGGAGCTTGTTTTTTGACCTACAGCAACCTTCTGTTATCACGTCACCATGTGGCCTGAAAGTTAGAGTGAGTTAAGTGTTGACACATTTGTTCCCTTAAAGATGTTGTAAATACTGATGTGATTTGATTTTATGTGTCAACACAACGGACACTGGAAGATTTTGAAGGATTGTGGTCACTGCTCTCCTTTATTGTATTTGTACTTCCATTAGATCAAAAACATCTCCAAAGACTTGACAGAGCACTTATTTGGCATTATATTTAGTGCAGACGTGTTTGTAGATCGAAAATTTTGGCGGATAAGAATATGTTTACTGTCAACTTTTCGTTAATACATTCATTATCAACAGATTGGTTTTAGATGCACCTCAGTGAGCTACACAGATTGACAGATTTGCATTTTTCTCGTTTGTAATTGTATATAAAGCATTTGTACATATAATTTATGTTCCCCCTATTTTTGTAGTCATTGTGAAACTGCTAAATATATAATTTCAGTAGTATCTATTCATGATTATGATTTAAAATCAAAAATAGCTCAGCTATTTGTTCGAGTTCAAGTGTCGAAGCAGACAGTGTAACAAACTTGAAAAACATAGCTAACAGCTAACATATACTAAGGAGGTGGCAAAATCTACAACATATTTTCAGAAAACAAAGACTGACACAAAACAATTATTTAATTTGTGGAGAAAAACCATTAGGAGATAGAGCAAACAACAGCCTGAGAAGTTGACAGAGTCAGCGAGCGTTTGCATTAGCATCAGCAGCACCTGCGGTACCGAAGGAGAGCTGGAGGAAGACAAAACAGGACAGCTCATGCTCATCAGGAACAGACTGTGGTCAACAGGTATGAATGCCTAAACCACTCGATTTGTGAAATATGACTTGATCAAACATTGTGAATTATTTTGTTCAAAGACAATCCTAGAGGCCCCCATACAAACTTAATTAGAAGACTGGGCGGCATCTAATTCACTGGAGAACATCCCCATGTTTCTTCTGACTTTAATCTTACACAGGCAAGAAAACATTTTCATAATAAGGGCACAGCAGCAGGATTTTAGATGGCTAGTTGATTAAATTATATGCACAAAAGAATCTAACAGTTTGAAAGCAGAGACAGCTGTTTTTTACTCCACACAATATAGTTTGTCAAAAACCCTAAAAAGTGGTTTTAATAAGTGTAATATGCATTACCACTGCTACATAGCCCTGGGATTGTTGCACCATTTCCCGTAGAAAATAGATTTTGGTTATTTTACTTTATGTGCATTGGATCAACGCAAATCAGAGAAAAGATACACATTGACACCATTTCACACAGAACTCCAGAAATGGGTCGGACGAAAGTATTGGCTCCTCTGTAGGTACAAAATGTGGTTAAATTGTTAGATTTGTAAGCAGAAAGTATGATGTTTAAACTCTGTGTCAAGAAACAGGTGCAATAAAACAATATTTTATTTTCATCAGACTGGGTTATTAAAATACTCTTCTCTCTGATTTAGCTAAAAAACATTAGGGATTTGTCAAAACTAATGCACAGCTCTGCTGGCAAATTGCTGACCAGAGAGCACATTTCACTTGTCCTTACATTGTTTGTCTGTTCCTGTATTGATTTTTAAATTCTTTGACTTGTTTTTAGCACTTCGTGGTTTTGCACCAGCTACTTTGTTTGACATGTTTTTGGTGCATGAACCTGAACGACCTCTCAGATCCTCTGACACGGTCTTAGAGGTGTTTCTAAAGTGCAGGACAAAAACTTTCGGCGAGGCAGCTGTACTTCTTAAGGTCCGAGCCACTGGAACACTGCCTGAGGAACTGAGGCTGAACTGAAGTGTTGTTTTCAAACGCAAACCTAAAACCTGCCACTTTTAATTACTGGCTTTTAAATATTTATTCCTTTGCATCCATCTATAATGCGCCATCTTTTATTTATTTTATACGTTTTACTCAAATGTATGTTATACTTTTAACACCCACTTCTCTCAAATAGTTTCTTCTGTCATGTCAGTCAAATGCATCGCCCTTAGAATTGCACGGCCCTGTATGAGACGTGTTATACAAATACAATCTGACTGATTGATTGCGTGCAGTGGTATGTGTGGTTGTGCCATGTGTCACGTGGAGCAGCTGACTGGCATTGAAATAGAAAGTGATCACTTGAAACAGGTGGGCAAGCAGACTGTGAAGGATGCACCACAAACCAGTACGTGCTGTTCAGGGAGATAGATTTTTCAACAGGTGCGTGGACCAAATTGTGATCATTTATAGTAAATAAATGTTTTCGATGAAACACGACTAACACACATACACGGGGATGACATTACGTTGGAATCATATCTCTCTGCAACAGTAAAATGAGCAACTGAGTTTGGGCAGCATTATGCAAACAAACACAGTACCTGTGATTCCAACAGGACACTGGCAGCTGAAGGAGTCGAGCTCATCAGTGCAGGAGCCCCCATTTTGACAAGGCTGGCTGAGGCACTCATTCACTTCAATCTCACAGTTATTTCCTAAGAAAGTATGAAAGGTGCACAACAGGTTGACAAATAGCTTGTGCGAATAAAAGGGCACTAACTCACAAAGAATGACTTCAAGATAGCTTCCACTTACCAATAAATCCAGGCGCACAGAAGCAATTGTAGCCATTCAGACTGTCCTTACAAATGCTCAGGACTCCACACGGCTGTTCGTCACAATCGTCAATATTTATCTCACAAAACTGGCCGGTTAAACCTGCAGAGACGACATGATGTTCAATAGGATTTCTTCATTTCAGATAACCTTTAAAGTTATCCCTGCAGGCTGTTATAAAACCCTGCTCGGTAGATATCTTTAATAATGGTCATACAGTTAGCACTCGATCGTGGTATATAAATATTAGCGAGGAGGAAAATATGTTGATTTTCTTTAGTCTTTCCTTTCCCTCTAATGAACAAGTAGATGGAAAAAAATACACTGTACAATGACTGCATTATTAATTAATGTGATGAGTAGGGAAATTCACAGAAACCATGCATGTATTCAGGCTAAACCACTTTTGGCCAATTAGTTAGCATTCAAATGATTCATAAACTGTGATTAAAAATAATGACTAAAGTAATTAAAAGATTCCCTGAGGTGCTGTTGACCACCAGTAACACCAAGCAGCAATGTTTTTGCAAATAACCCAAGTTTTGTTTTTTATTTCATGTAGAAAGAGATGTACACACATGTGCAGGCAACGCTATACATGTCTCCCTACTGCTGACGGTTTCTTACTATTCCGCTGTTGAGTTAGTAGCAGTAATATGTCATAAAGCAATAAAACCATAAAGGCAAGGCAGAAAACGACTAATGCATATCATATTTCGATGCTGGTTATACAAAATAAATAAATATGTTTTTCTGTTTTTTTTTCTTAATTTACCAAGCTTCAACAAAGTACTGTTCAGAAATACTGAATGTGATTATACTTAACAATCATAGACATAAGGAAATTGTAGTTTATTGTTAAGGAATTTACATCTTTTTTATCCAGTTAGGTGAAAAAAAGAAGGTAATAACTGAGTAAATGGTTTTATTAAGAAATGAAACTTCCTTTTTTAAAATACAATTGAATCTAATGTTAGGAAATGTTAGGAACTCTCTGCCACATACAGTAGGACTACAAATAAAACTGTCAGTATATTCCTTTAATTGAAAACCACTCCTTTGATAAAATACCAAAAAAGACCCAGGGATCCATTCAAAGCATCATCGCTGCTTTGAAGTCAGCTCACAACCTGATGAACTGAGCCCTAACGTGCACATTTCATAAGGCTGCTACATGTTGTTGCTTAAGGCTGAAGAGATTAGACTCCCACAGAGAAGGAAGCTGAACAAGTGAAAGCATCAAACCAGGAGTGTGTCTGCTATGTACATCATTCATTTTGGGGAATTGCCTCTATTTGAGACAAGCCCCTGCTGGATAGCAAACCTACCTGGTAAGCAATCACACTTGAACCCTCTTGATAGACCCACACACACTGAGCCGTGTTGACACAGGCCTTCAGCACAGTGGTTTAGAAGTGTTGTGCAGTGCATCCCAGTATACCCATGTTGACACACACATCTATAAGTATTTGCCAGTTCTTCACAGAGGAGAGTTCCTCTGGGGTCACAAGGATTTGACAAACATTGGTCCGCAGATGAGGAGCAGTCATTGCCACGATATCCTGTAAGAAGTGGGATCAAAGAAGTGATTGATGGACTGTGCTGTTTACAGTGTCCTCCCATTTTTTCATGTCTGGCAGACATCATGGATTGTAATTTCACATAATGCTGTCACTGCCAGTGCCCCACACTACTGCTGATTTACATATTTTAAGCAGCCAGAGCATAGAGCACAAAAACCAAGCAGGGATTTCAGTATCAGTACATAACCTACAAAAGTACGCAACCTCTTTTTCCACAAATTGTAACTCATTTGTGGATTTGTACATGTGCTTTCTAATGGTTTTCGCTTAGAGGTAAAAGCTGTTTTGGTGATACCACAGTAATAAACAACACTAAAATGCTTTCATATGCATTAGAGCTGAATTTACAAGAGGGATTGATGTGCAATTAAGCCAGAAGAGCATGTGACACAATGTGATTATACCGATCGTGCTGACCACATTATTGCATGTTTACATTTCTAGATGTAGAACTGTCACGATTACCGAAGAGCAAAAGCTAAGCTTAATTCACATATCAGAACAAAGCCCGAGCTTAGCAAATTCATTACCAATCTATTGTATAACAGGTTTAATACCTGGAGGGCAATCGCATCGTACTTCCTCAGCTAAGACGTGGGAGCAGCTTCCTCCATTTTGGCAGGCATCTACTTTTGATGCACACGCAGAGGCAGGTGTGGAGCAATTCTTACCTGAAAGGTAAATACGGATTGTTGCAGCAACACTGAATCGCAACCATTAACATGATGAACTACTGTGATGTGAAGTATGCACGTGCTCAGTAATGAAGCCCGTATGGGTGATATACCTGTATAACTGCCACATCTTTGTACTTTCCCCGTCTATCACAGTGTTTAACCACAGCCAAAGGCTGACAATTTATTTTATGTTGTGTGCCACAGTATAAAAACGGAATAAAACTCAATACTCAACAAACATATGGAGGTGATAAATACACAAAAGGCGTCAGTCATAACTTTATTAAATATAAAACTAGACATAAAATGAACGTGAAATAGTAATATACAGCTCAGCATTTTGTGAACTTGGATCATACATGTGCCCATACTGGCTTCCAACACATTTTTTAACTAGTATATTATATATGAGTGAATAGTTTATTCTCTATTCCGTTTCGATAGGAGGAGAAAGAAAATATATCTTTATACTCAATCAGCTGCAGTCATTCTGAAATCGGTGAATGAGCTCTTACATTAGACAATAGCGCTACTCTGATGGTTATCACTGCTGAAGAGTCATCCATCTGCACTATATTCATTAAAGCCAAAACTATGAAAATAATGACACAGATAACTCACCAGCATAGCCCGAGCGACAGATGCACTCATAGTCTGCAACCAGGTCAATACATGTGGAATTATTGGCACAGTATCCATGGACACATTCATCATAGTTGATTTCACAGTTCAAACCCCCAAACCCTGTTTGAAGGAAAAAATAAAAAATCTCATCAGAGATGGTGTGATCACGTCAGTAAGAACCAGATTTATAATGATTCTAATTAGTATCAAATTACACCCAGAATCGATTTATGCTGTGGTGAAATTTTACATGAGCCCATCACAAGTAAACAAGGAAAGCGTGCTGTGTTAGAGGAAATAAATGATATTACTCTCATAATCTATCATTTTCCATGGCAATTAATTCTATGTTATATATCACCTTTGATATTTTTAAAATAAAAGGTTACAGTCGTGATGTAAAAGGGAATGCGGGCAATCTCCAACGTTTTAGTCCCTATAAATATATTCCACTGCATGGTCACACTACAAAATGACTATCATTAGCACTGTCACACACTGCAGCTACAGGAGGCCCATGACTAATGCCCCGCTATCAGCACCATCGGTGCAGGTCAAATTCTCATCATTTCTCAAACTGACCATGGAACCAATTTCCACCTCTCGCCATGTCATAAAATTTGACAATTATCCTGACTTCATTAAAAATGCATAACAAGCTTCACCTGCAATCAAGGTTTAATCAGAGGTATGTCTCACAGGTAAGATGTCAACTGGACCTGGACAATATTGGAAAAAATATACTCGAGATTTATTCCTTCTTACACTAATGGTGCGAGTGACAATTTATGATGGAACAATGTTATGTGATTGAAGAAATATGTATCAGACGTGTGGGTGGCATGAAGATTGTAGCTGAACGTCATAATTAATAAGGGTAGCAGTCGACATCATGTGCTCAAGGTCAGCTTGTTGGGAATACACAGGAAAACACTTCAACGTGTGAGTTCAATCGTATCCTAATCCGACGTGATCTTTAGCTCAAGAAACATCAGCAGAAACTACGTTTGTTTGGACATGGTTGTGTTAACTCTCAACCCACTATGACACATGGCTGTACAGATATTAATCATCTATCACACGTAGGACATGAAGTTGGACAAAGAAGATGATCAAAACTGTCTAGTCCTTCTATATCCCCCTATTGGATGAAAGCTGTCAGGACAGATTTGACCAAACTAAGTCCGATGCTGGTAGGAAATATTCTCTGTTAAATTTTATGTGAAAGAAGCCCTCTCTTCATTTCAGAGCAATAATTTAATAAAACTCAATGTAATGTTTTTTGATTGTTCAGATATACTGAGAAAATCTTTGGAGCTGTCGAACAATGTTTCAACCCTAATTTGGGCATTAATGAGTTCTTGAGTGGATAATATTGAAGAAATTGGTTTGAGGGGCAAAAAAAAAAATCACATTTCTCTTGTAATTGTTGAAATGATTAAAAACATAGTTGATGGAAATGGAAATTGGTACCATAGCCGGGTAAAACACAGTGGGAGACGTGGTTACGTTTCTACAAGTTATTAAGTGCATCTTGGATTAACCTATATCCCTGTAGGCTCCTGTAGGTGCAATCTGTACGTGTTCCCCACAACAATGCTGATAAAGGAAAAGTGACTGCCTGCATGTTTTTGGAATGTTCTCTAAAATGAGATTTCTATTGTGTGGTTATTCAGCATCAAATGGAAGGATGCATATCTGTATTGATCTGAGCTTTAGCTACAGCAGAAATAAATATTACATAAACATATTATTTTCATCTCTATGCGACTGGATGAGTAAAAAGTTGGTTACACACTTAAATAGCAACAAGGATCTGAATTAACCACATAATTACATCATCCTGAATATCAGGGCCTCTAATTGTATTGCAACTTACCCTCTGAGCAAAAGCACTGATACAGGTCAGAGCCATCCACACAAATGCCACCGTTCTGGCACGGCTTTGACTCACACTCATTGAGATTTACTTCACAAAGTGACCCTCCAAACCCTGCAGCACATGTAAAAAAAACACAGTTATTGGAATCCTTTTGTCTGGTTTAATTTCTCAGCCAATTAGGATCAGCATGACTTTGTTTTCACAAACAAAAGCTTGTTTTCAAAGCTTGTATTGATTCAAAGAGCTTGCTGGGCACATGCAGACTCAGCTCACTGGATCATTTAATCGTGTTTAATAAGAGCCAGTCATTGCCCTTCTGATTTATTACATTAAACAAGCCAAATCCAGTAATTTTAACATCAATCTATACAAAAAGGGAACCTTTGTGTATAGATTGGGGAAACGTGAAACATGCATCAGTGCTCAAGCGTAAATGCACGCACCCACACAGACCAATAACTAAAAAGAGGAAACATGTTAGTGTTTAAGGCATATTATTGCTGTTGCTAGTCAGGCTGTACTGTATGTGGGTTAACATCACACTTTACCATGGAGCATTTGTTGAGCAAATGTATGTATACTGTGAATATTCCACAGCCAGCCAAGGACTAGACAGAGCACAAGGGTCCTGAGATGCTCCTCACAATGTGGAAAAAGGAATATAAAAAGAACAGTCGTGGAAGCTGTCTAACTGCAGAATAAGCAGTTTCCCTCCAAAATAAAACTGTGGCATTATACAAAAACAAGAGCAACACAACAAAAACAACCGCTGCATTGTGAAAACCTGCTGGATGACAAAAAACTGTCTTATGCCAAGAAGGGCTTTTGATAGAACAATAGCATTTGGAGCTCAAATAAACGTATGGCAAAAAATAAGTCTTGCACTGCAAACTTGTTCCTTTGAAATAAATGCTAAAACTAAAAGTTAGTGCTGTCAAAAACTGCTTTTTGGTTCTAAGAACACAATTACTGCCACTCTTCAGGAACTGTCCTCAGCAACTTACATAAGATAACCCTGCTGTATTTCTTTAACGTCATAAAAATCATGCAAAATCATATGTGCGACATTGATTGTTGCCAGTTCAGAGATATGATTTAGTTTAAGTACTAAAGGCTAGGTCGAAGGTTTGACACCGTGGGATATACAGTGTGGTGATGCTGGGTATGAGTAACATGTTTTGCAACACATTAGGCTGGAAAGCATTAGATAATATGGATGCCAAGACTGACAACATCTAGACAAGTCATCATCTCACAGTTTGCCCTTGAGAAGTGATCTGGAGAGAGCCGCTCGCAGCAGGTTAAATTCATTTACATAAGGAATCACTCACAATCCTTCACTTTGACGTCTGCCGAGCATAAGTGCAACAGGAGTAATGAAGTTCCGGATATTGATTGGGTTACATGAACGTCTATGTAATAGACATTCATTTGAAAAGCGATAGAGCTGATGCGCAGCACTGTCGACTGAATTATGATGGGTTTGACAGACAAAATGTTTTCATTTTAAGCACCATGACTGTGTCCAGGAAAAAGCTCTTGTGCGTGTAGACAGCACCGTGCGGGCATTCTGTCACTTTCTCCACACATAGACTCGACACGCAGGACTCTGAAGCCTGGTAAGACTTGGCAAACCTCAGAGTATCTCACCGGTCAAGACTCCCACTTATCCTGTGTTATCCCCTATCACTGCTGGCAGCTACTGCTGTGATAAAACTGTCAGAACCAGAAGGTCTTGAATGACACACAAACAAAGCTAGGCTGTGTTTTGTGCCAAAATAGTCAAACTAATATGCAAGTATATCCACATATGAACATAATTCTCATACCATTATGAAGGTTATTATGTAGCCGTGTTTGTATATTTTTTATACATAGTCCAAGTAGATTTACACAGAGTTAAACATGTCCTAAGGTCAGGTTTTACTTTACAGCACCTTTCAGTATAAGGAACCTGTTCGAAAGCATGTAAGAAAATCTCAGCGCGTGCTCATTTCCCACCTGGTAATATACCAGTGTAACAAATTTAACACCAGTTAAAGGTCTTGCTCACCTCTTTCACATGCGCAGGAAACATTCTGTCCATCCTTGGACTCAGTGCATATTAATGTGTGTTCACCGCACACTCCAAATGAGCAAAGGTCAATATCCACTGAACAATCCTTTCCCTTGAAACCTGCAATTAAAACAGCAACAAAAAAAAGGAAAAGCTTGTGGAAAAAAGCAGCAGGGACTGAATTTAAACCAAAAGTAACAACACATTACTTAAGACATATTTATGTGGCTGTATATTTTAACCTATAAAGACACCTTTTCTTGAGCAGATTGATGGGGGGGGGTATTGATTCTTGCCCTTGCAATCTACCTGCAATGCAGTATGCTAATTGAGTGAATCATTGACAGAGACCCACCCTGCTAAACTGATCTGTATCACATTTATCTGCCCCACCAAATGCACGTCTGCATGTCACTGATAGATTCCTCTGTCGATATCTATTGCTGTAAATAACGCAGAGACACAAGGTGTAGCTGATACTCATTACTGAGAGGGAGAAATCTAAAATAGATCACCATACATAATTCAGGTCAAAACAACTAAGACCATCTTTCCCCCCATTTACCATTCAATTTGTACAGTGACACCGTCTGAGAGACTGGATTTATGACGTCACCGAATATTTGAGTTTTTAATAGTCCCAAATGTTCAACAATTCCTACTTTTGCGAACAAAAAATCCTTTTAAATCTGAGAGAGAATGTGCTCAGATCCATGTCACATTAATCTGGGTGCAGTCACTGTCTGCAAAGTAGGTCTCACTCACTGGCAAAAGAGTGAAATATTTCAAACCTCACTTCCTAATACAAATCCCCTTTTCTCAAGAATATATTACAGAGAACAGGACTTATTATGTGGTACTTTTAGCCGTAAGTGATCTGCATTGTCCTCGTAACCTGTATCTGGAGCAGCGTACTCTACATCAACACATATACCACAGTGTTTGATGACCTTCCAACTACCCTTTTCCTATTATATTATGTATTGCCTTGACTTGTTAATGGACAGCTATTGCCTCCAACAGAGTGTTTCAGAAGTGTTTAATAACCAATTGTGCATGCAATTCACTCTGAGGTTAATGTTGCATGAAGGAATGTCACATTTACAGTGTCACCATCTCCAAGTGGGACTCCCTAATCTATCTGACAGCTACTAGATGCTCAGCCAAACTCTGCTGCAGAAAGGCACAGACCGGGAGAAAGTGAAACTTCTTAAAATTCACCATAACACCGCCTGCTTTGTTGTGTTTGTTGAATACACCGACATGATGCGGCGATAGCAGCAACGCCTCATAACTATTCCTTAGCTCGGAGAACTGCTGTCCATCAGCATATTTAATCATTATTCATCTACAATGTTCTGGTTGCTCCACTGAGCTGAAAAAGTGAAAATCGTGTTCTTGGATAGAAAACTGCCAAATGCAGTTGTTATGTCAAAGTTAGTTTAATAAATCAAATGAGACTTGTGAAGACTGGATTGATCTTGCGTAGCTCATGACCTCAACAAAACAGGAATGGTCTCATTTGAGGGTCTGCGTGTTTGTAGGTACGTTTCATTTCATTTTGATCTGTCAATCAAAGATGATCTGATTAAATTCTAATAACGCACTTGAACTTTGTGGCCATTGGTCTGACTCAGCTTGGTGGCAGGTTTTAAGCACCAAACCTTGACTAAAGCATTGTTGTTGAGTGTTATTTCTAGAATTGTTCGTTCAATCACAGTAATTTCTAAAAAATAATACAAGTAGACCTGAGCAACTCTGGCATATCATTGTGAAGCTCCAAAAAGCTGGTCACAGGAAAAGGCTGAAGGCAGTGCTTAAAAATATCCATAGTCTTTCCTGATTCCTGTGTGCTCTTTGCAGGGAGAAGCGAGCTAACCTGACAGACCATTTATCTAATTGGATTTCTGAAAAGATAAAGTGATCAGAAACATCTGTCTATAAATCTGTCAGTGAAATCAAAACAGTAATGGAAGCTTTACTGACACACTGGTGCTCTGCTTTCCTCCAAATCTAATTTCAGCAAAAGGCACAAAGCAGGTAAGATCAGATAACGTACAGTAATGGATTTTCTGTGTCCATAATGTCCTAAAAACACACCAAGGAACAGGTGCTGTATATGTTTCAAGGTAGTAAATGTTTTTTTGTCTCTTACTACATTTACATTTTTAACTACTTTACTTTGCTTGGCGTCGCTTTTATCCAAAGCGACTTACAGGGAGCTAGCGCTGGGTGTCTGGCTCAAGGACACGCCTGGTAGGGAATGGACTAGGAGTCAGATGGAGTTTGAACTTGCGACCTTCTGCATTCCAGTCTGACGCGTAACCCATAGAGCTGCCAGGCCGCCCACTACATCTAGTTAGATTTATTGTGCAATAAAACAGAAGCACAATTAGCCGAACTAAAAGAAAAGAGGATGTAGCTATATTTATTCACTACATCACATAAAAAAAATGCGAGTAGAAGGACAGATCAGAAAAATGTCCAGCTTAACAAGTGTAGTTTTTCTGCATCTGTGCAATACACCGAGGAAATCATTTGCTAATAACTTGTCCAGTGCCAGAGTATATTTTGTATCCTGTCAGCACCTATGCTTTGTGGATTTTATTTTTTCCAAATATTTGCCTGTAAATCCTGTTATGTGGATTGTGACTGTTTACAATTGAATGTGACATTGGACTCGCGATGCCAAGCGGACTTGCTGCTGCATTCTGACTTCAATCAAGTTGTGATTAAGTTTTTTATTACCGGAGGGCAAAGTAAAATCAGCTGCACACTGAAGGGTTCAGCACCTCCCTTTATTATGGACCGATTATGGACCCTTTTAGGAACATGTGTTATAAGATGGTGAACATATATCAATTTGTAAAACAGGTTGTCCCTTGATGAAAGGACAGTGATGAAACTGAATAGAAGACACATCAGGAAGTCGTGTCTTCGGATGTAGACACGACCTTGATTTCACTGTAGGATAATGTTTTATTTACCCTAACCCTAAAACACATTTAATACTTCTACTTGCTTCACGTAGAGCCCTCAGAAACTAGCCAGCAAACTTTTGCTATCTTTGGAGGTGTATATATAAACAAAAAGTGAAAAATGAAGTTGTGGATGTATGAGAAGTAAACTTTTCATGTATTCCCAAGGTACCGCATACAGAAAAATAATAGCATGATATTTTTGTAAACATGCTCAATAATACACAAGTAATCTGTACTTACCAAGAGGACAATGACAAATGTAGTCATTTATCAGATCTATACACGAGCCTCCATTTAGACAAGGCAGCGACCAACAATCATTTACATTCTCAGAGCAGGTTCTACCTGCAGGATAAAGAGACAGAAATAAATAAACTCTACTTAACGTCACAGGGAATATGGTCCAAAATACGTTTCTATTAATAAATGTAGCTGTCACTGGGGGAATGCAATAATTGTTGGGAGATATAAATCTTAAATATATGAACACTAATATTACCATAACATTTTTTCACCAATGAGCAGCACCTAGTTAACAGAAAACAGAATTTTCTTTTTATAAGACAGTGAATGACCTTGGATTCTAATGGTCAAAATCTTGGATGATTACATGTTAAGCATGTGTCAGCTCGTATGTATGCGTAAATAGAGCGACCTCAATTTTAGTATCCTCTGGGCAGGAGTTAGGCTTGAATTGATTTAGGATTTTACTGACAAATTTAAAGCTCCACTAGGTCTGGCCTCCGGCGATATTTCGGACCTCTATGAGCCAGAGAGCTCATAGAGAACTAAAAGCCTGACATCCTCAGGCACTGCTCTTCATTCTGCACTGCTTCTTACACCAAAGGTAATTCTACTTTTGCCATTTTGACCCCATACACTGGCAACGTCTCTGTTAATTATGCTCTGTAAGATACTGATAATTAAAAAAAACTGTACCTACAGCCTAAATATACTGTACGAGATACACTTTGGACTACACACTGCATGACTGATATGATACTCAGCCAGCTCCGTATGCCAGCCAATATTAATTAATTTACCATCTAACACATCAATGCAGTACTTTTCAGCTTGGACATTTTATCACACACAAAATTAACTATTTGCTGCACTCTGGTAACAGTAACACTCTACAATATGCAACATTGATAATAAATAAATGTTACTTTAATCATTTAAATAGGTTAATTTTAAATATGGGTATTTATATTAATGTATCTGCTTTGTTTAGCAAAAGCATTTCATTGGCATTATTTAAATTAATGCACTTTTATCTCTACCAATCAGCACAGTAGTAAAATGTTCACATACTAGACCTTTTGAAACACTTAAGAATAGGCAGATTTCAAGTCTTGCCATGTTGTAAATAATTATCCAGGTGTAATATTATATGTTGCTATAATTTATTTGCAGTGCAGTAGCTCTTTTAAAAAGTTTATATGTTGCAGAATATCAACAACATGACAATAACTTTGTTTATCCCATTTTCCATATTCTTCCATGTGTAACTTTACTTCTGATACCAATTTTAAAACTACACTTCATATGCAGTATCCCTGAGAAAATTCTGATTTCCATTCTTTGTGAATAACACATATTTCTGTTTCTGAATACCTTAATAATTAATAACTCTAAAACCTGATATAACCTAAAACCTGATATTTCTGTGGCTGGTCACATTAATGCTTGTAAACAGGCTCATTTGCATCAGATGTTCTCATACCCTCAAACCCTGGGGGACAGTGGCACCGATAATCACTGATTAGGTCCACACAGGTGGCGCCGCTTGCACAGGGGAAGCTGTTGCACTCATTTGTTTCCAGTTCACAGAGCGACCCTTCAAATCCAACCACGCAGCGGCAGGTGAAGTTATACTGCTGGTCCAGGCAAACCCCATGTTCAGAACAGCGATGGCCAACACAATAATCAATGTCCTCTTCACAGTAGACGCCTGTGTATCCTCTGGGACAAAGGCAGCTAACAACAGATTAAAGAGAATTTCTTGATACTGTATAAAGTGAGAGGAATTCCTTCAACCCTGAAGAAAGCAGTATATGTCACAGCTTTTGCAATCATTCACATCCTGCTTTTTTGTTTTTTCCGTAGACAATTGAGATTTCGGCGCTCACCTGTAGCCATCAATCTCATCTACACAAGTGGCTCCATTCTGACACCAATGTTGGACACAGTCATTGACATTTATACGACAGTGCTGACCGGACCAACCAGGTCTACAGATACACGTGTAGCTATTGGCATTATTCAACACACAGTGTCCCTTGTTGGCGCATGGCTGTTGGAAAACAGAAAAGAAAGCTGTTAGAGATGCATATGTCACGAAATGAGATATGCTGCTCCATGTGCAAAAGTGAAATTGGTTCATCTTGTATGATAATATCATAGATTGGAACGAGTCAGTTCTGGTAAAAAATATAACCATTATTTTACAATGCAACCTCCTATTATTTCCTGCTACTGGCTGTGTGAAAATGAGCCACATGTCACACTCATGAATACTGATTCACGCTTTACACTAGATCCACTCAGTATTCCATGTAGTATCTGCATCGTGTCTTACAAGACAAGATCAATGGTCATTGAGAGCTAAACCTCCCAAGAGCTCTCAGCTACAAAAAGAAATGAATTCTAGCTGTTACATGTGTGTATATTTAGAGGGAGGGGAAACAAAGGGGCAGGGGAAAAGCTGGCTTGTGGGAAGGTGTATAATGCAGACATCATGCAATTTCTGTACAGTGGCCAACACAAGCCTTGCTCCACAGTGAGTTATCATCTCCATCTGTCATCTGAAGGAGCTCCTCTTTTCAGAATCAGCAGCAGATTGACCAGCTTTTCTTTTTTTAAACACAGTCAATTCATCCATATATAAAGAAGGTAGCACATTTAAAATGTCTTGTAGGACTCATGCACATTAGAGGCCTTTTCAGTCTTGTGCTGCACTTGTTTATGCTAAAAGTAAAAGCCTTGACAAACAGTGACACAATTGAAGCTTTGAAATTTTCTAGAAACCTGAAAGACACATTCAACCCCCCCCCAAAAAAAGAATGTAATGTAATCCTTACTCCAATGTTTTTAAATCTGAAAGAAACCATTTGACACACACTTGATAAAACTAGAAGTATAATATGGGGCAAAATAATTTTAGTGGATGCACAGTAAAGGATGTTGCAACTATCCTTATAAAGTGTGTTAGAAATCTCATATGGCTCATATTTAAAAAGGTCCAAGTCAAACGCAATCCATTCATACATACATACATACATACAGTGTGGAGATTTGGGGAAATTATATAAATCATACATTAAAATACTTAAGAGGTAAAAATTAGTTGTTAAGGTAGATTATCTGATACTGTCTAAAAATGAAGTAAGCTAATGACTTTCAAACTACAAAACGTACGTTAAATGAGTGTAATTTAATTAACTATTGTATGAAAGGATGAGGATGTTCAGATAAGAACATAAACATAAAACACAGGTTTTGTATCTAGAGTCAGGTAAAAGGTCAGAATCTCCCATATAACTGCATTTGTGTATTGCTTATTTTATCTTTTGAGCAGTAAATTCCTCGCTACTTCTGATTTTATTGCAGGTTCCTTCCTGCGTAAACCAACATACTGTACAGTTTTAGCACCAGCTGATTACAGTGTTTATGGATAATCACATTTGCTGTCAATCTTCCGGAGGGACTTACGCTTTTTTATTCCTTTGTGTACCAAAGAATTGTGGCCCATTCTTTCAATACAACACCCCGTTCTCGTTTTTACTGAATTAAGATTTTATATCATCTAACTTAATTTCTCAGTTCTACAGTTCAGTCCGTTTAGATTACAGTTAACATATGAAAAGTTAATGTTCTGACTCATAGCTGACAATGCTTAGTGCATTTCTATTCAGTTGCTGGTTGACACAGTTCTTATGCCAAAGTGTCACATTCATAATCTGTCTCTATCCCAACTAGATAGCAGTTGATTCCTCTGGTGGCTTATGTGTTCTTACATGAGGAAAATGATCAGACTGTGCAAACTCCTTTGAAGGACACTAAATAAAACCTCATTAATTTGCTTATTTCAGTTTCCTACTGTTGTGATACTGTTGCTGAACCGCTGCAGACGACATACAGAAACTGCTTTAAGAGAAATAAACAGAAGATCGGGAGCTCTTTAAACATGTACAGTACACTTGAAGTGGAATGGCTAATGTGCAGATTGAGAACAGCAGATGAGGACAAACAGTGCATTAAGATGTTTTTACCCACTTGAAGATTCGGAGGGCAGGGTAAACGGCAGGTATATTCAAGGCTGTCTGGGAGATCCAAACACTGAGACCTAGGCGGGCACGTTGCGTTGGGCAGAGCACAAGCATCCATGTCAACTTCACAATTCTTTCCCACAAAACCTAGAGAAAAAGATTTCATACACTTAACCGATGCAATTGTTGACCAGCAGAGATTATATCTGCTGCAATCCAGTTCTAAGTTATGCCACTGTACCAGCTCAACTTCTACACAGTATACCTAATAAACAAGGACAAAACTGGGCCAGTTGCAGTCCGACTGGAGGACTGGCCTCATTTTGAAATGTAGTCAATTTGCCACATAGTCTTCCTGCACTTGTAATTACCCTAAGATTTTAAGTTAAGGTTGAACAGCTACTTTTAACTATTCTCATTTTTTATATTTTGCCCTGATCTTTGTCTTATCCAGTGGTGTTCAATCCTGGTGCTCTAAGGTTACTCTCCTGCTCTAAGGTTACTCTCCTGCTCGTTTTCCAACATTCAGGTTCAGACTAGCTGCAAAACAAGCAGTACAGTACAGTGCTCTGGGGCGAGGATTAGACACCCCTCGATCCCACTTCTTCTTGTACTTCACTTTGAGGCATTTAGGGTCAACAAAACTAATTTTTAGTGTGAATATCTAACGTGTATTTAACATGGGAAATACTACATGTGTCAGTGTCTAGTGAGTGGTCAAACAGCATTCTCTACTCTCCGTAGCATCATCCCACATTTTTAGCATATGGCACAGTGTTATTTAGGCTTTCAATTCAGATTAATAGTGAAAGGGCAAATACAGACGGGCAAAGGGGGATTGTCCTGATCAGTCCTCTGAGCAGGTGTAATGGGGGTGGCACATGATGACTGTGGAGTTTCCTAGGGTGTCATGGGTCTAATTCAACGTGACATCTGTGATGGGAGGCTCCCACTCGATAACCCTAATGACATGCCATCAGCCCACCCCCTCATTTCACAGAGATGCTCACACAGAAAGCACAAGGGAGAGTTACATCATATCTGGTGTATTGAAACAGCGTGTTATACACTCTTTTGTTGTATAATAGGTCATCTTCACAGTTGCTGCTTGCATTAGTTGAACACTGATATTTGCAAATAACTTTTTCGACAATCATCATTGCCAGGAAGTTAGTCAAAAGGAAAGTGGAGCCACACAGTTTTTTGACCTGTCAAACTCTCTGCATCCTTTTTGAACTTGGTTAAGTCTTTGATAATTCAGGACCTAATTGTCCTGTGTGTGTGCAAGTAAATATTTCAAACTATATCAAGTGGAAACCTACAATCTGGAAACAATAAATAATAAAACAATAAATAAAATGGATCGCAATTCAGCTGATAAGTTGTCACAAAGAAGATATCAATATCATAACTGCATTTTAATTGTTATTCAGAAGGTCTTCAAACTCGCTGTCCTAAAAAAAAGAGTTTGCAGGTTTTCCTTGTGTCTGCACAGATTTCCTCTAGTATCTTCCGTAAGTTCAAAGACATGTCAGTTAAGTGAACTGGAAACTCTGAATTCCCTGTAGGAGTTACTTTGCTTTTTTTCTGTCTGTGTTTTAGTCTTAAGATCAACTGGCAACCTGTCCAAGGTGTGTTCCACATCTTAGCTAATGCAGGCTAGATGTATTTCCAGACCCCACATCCACAAACAGGACAAGTGGTATATAAGATGGATGGATGGATAATCTTTCAAACTACCTTGCAATCTTTTAAACGATGAAATGTTACAATGTCACCTTAAATATTGACTCTAATGTGCCTTGCTTGAAAGACTAATGAGGCGAGCGCACTGTGACCCACATGTCATTAACACTGGTATTGTCCTTTAATGTTTAATTGAACTAGAATGAATAAACACAATGTCCCATTATCACCGCTACATATCCCCAAAGATTAAGAAGATCTGCAGACAACAGCGGCTAAAAATAACAGTGGCAAAGTCTTGTGAGAAAAAGAAAACATCAACTGGGCCTTAATAAGTTCTGTCCACAGCGTCTTTGGTCTGTACGTGCAGCAAAATGTTCCAGTAAAGAGGGCAAGAGCAATTTCCAGACACTGTTGCATGCCAACAACAAAGAGCTCCTTTGAGCGGTTCACCACCACTTTACATTCAGTAAATGTAAATTCAGACTCATCCAGTGAGGCACATTAAGCAATTACAGGAAAATGACTATAATGCATGTTTCATTATTTAATATTTGCACAAATTGGTTTCATTATTGAGATATGGCAAGAAGCTTGGTGATTTTTCTCAGCTGTCAATCGCAGGCCGAGACTATACAATGATACTGTGAATCAAGTGGCTAAGTTGTGTCACCTCTATACTGCACAGCTGACCATACTGTCATCAATATGGTGCTTATAAGCAGGCTTTTAGAGTACTTTATTTAACCATGCTGGAAATTAGTCCTAATCTAAAATGTATACATGAAATGAAAAACAACTAAAACAAAACAGGCTATTGGTAAAAATACTGTTCATTTGTTGAATTCATCCATGCTGACTTCTCCAGTTTAACTTCCTTAGGCAGAATATTTCACAGTCTAGGGACCCTGCTGGCAGGGCTAATCACTTTTGGTTTTCAGTGTACACTGAAAGGGCTTGAGGGGCTTTGGCAGAGAATTCCAGGCCTATTTACTGGTTACATGTGCAGTTTGCACGTCTGCAGAACTGCGACCACAGATATCACTTAAATTACAGATCCCAACATACCTGTAGGACAGTGGCATTCATAGTGTCCTAGCAAGTCAGAGCATGTGCCATTGTGCTGACAGGGGCTGGAGTCACACTCATTGATTTCAGTTTCACACTTTGTTCCTGAGAATAGACGTAAAGTAATAAATTAGACAATTAGTTGCCTTTCAACAGCATCACTCTGCTTATACACAGTAAGATACTTGTGACACATGTATTCATTAGTGATTACCTTGAATAGTCCCATGAATTTTTGTTAGAACATTAATATATTTATTTACCACATTTAGTAGATGATTAGCTCAGCATTTTGGCAAAATGTTATTTTACTAGTGTTTATAATGAATAAAAGGCAATTAGTGTATATTGCGTTACTAAAAGCAAGGGTACATTTTACTGTACCGTCATATTTAGTTTATGTATAAGAAGCTATGTTGACGTTTCAAATAGTGAATAAGTGTACATCCTTATTAACTCAACTACTAATTTATTTACTGGCTCAATAGTCAATATTGCTGCAATTTAAGGTACCACAACACAACATGTAGCCAAGGGGAGCAAGAAATCCAACTTTAGACCCTCATATTAGTAGTATAGTCACCGGCAACCTTTTGAGCACATTTATTTCTAAAAGCAATAATAATGAGGCCATTGACCACTTTAGTAGGACCGGTATTTACGCAACAAGTTGTGAACCCCTGGTAAAGCTAAAAGAGATGTCAGAGTAAGTACACCCCTGGTTGGACTCACTCTCTTGTTAAGATAATAGACACTTAGTAATGAGCTCCGTCCCAGCTGAAGACAGCCAATGAGGTGGGGATGTAGGTTGCTTGATAGATTTGTTGGGTTCTCAGCTGCCTGAGCAGCTGCAAGTCCTAGCGCTGTGGCTGGGGGTGGGTGTCTTCCAGTGCAGGTTATTAATTTAAAATGTCCCATCATCAATAACAGAGGAGCAATGACATGCCGTGAAAGTCCCTTCTTGACAGCGGCAACCTCATGCTACAGCACAAATGCTATGATTGATATCATCTGCTCAGTAGTTTCTACAGGTCATTATATACAAAATATGCTATGACATGCAAAAGCAAATTATACAGATTTGTCCTGTTAAAGTCTAAGAACATTTCCCATGCCCATTTATGGCTGTAAAAATCATACATTATTTATAGTACATAGTATTGCAGTGTTTAGTAATTAAATATGTATGAATAGAAATATAAATATGAAAATAAGCAGAGAGCAAAATGTTAGGAATTGCCTTTCATACAATTACACACTTTATATTGTAAATTATAGTTCCCATGTATTCTATTATTATGCATACAATTAGAAGATAATGAGAGTGTATATGAAAGAGATCAGCAAAATATATGCCAAAAGTTGCTGTTCCATGAAAAATAAAGCCTTCCAAAATGAAAAGCCAATGCCGAAGCTTGAGTAATGTGTCCCGAGTTATGATCTATGATGGAGTATGGTGGTGTTTCTGGGTAAAGCTCGAATATTAAATTGGCCTTTCTGTGCTACATGGCTCAAAATTCCATAGCAAAAATCCCAAGATGCCAGAAAATGATGAATTCTATCAGTCACTAAGACCTGCCATGGTGTAAGAGACAATTTTCCATTACTGAAGTGGCAACAGATTTCAGCTTTGAACAGAGGAAGAAAATTCAGTTCATGTAGTGCTATGTAAGGTCTTATCTGACAGACAGGTGAGTGTGTCAGGACTTAAGGCTAGATGGGGAAATACGCTATAGGCTAAATCTGAGTGCACTAAGAAGAAAGAAAAAAAAGAGAGAGGACACATTCAGTGGTTGTTTAAGCAAGAAAACATGAAAAGCACAAGGTTTGGTGCGTGTCCAAACCAAAAACAAACCGAGACGATTTTTCGACCTAACAAAAACAAGTCCAATTGCCATTACCCCACTTCCAGATCTCCTCAAACTGTTTACAGACACATATCATTTCTAAATAAAATGAAACATCGCTGAGCTTAGAGGAGTCACTGTGGAACAGCAGCCACTGAGCTGGCAAAAGTCTGAAATGTAATTGTATAAAGGTATACAGACTAATGGGAAAATACTTTTGGAACTAGCTACTACTGTGTACAGTGCCTCCTCCTTCAGGCTACATCAAATACAGCTTTAAGTAGCCTTGAGTATTGTTGGTAGTCAGTTTGATTCATGATTAGTTCAACTGTGGCCCAAACTGACCAATGTATTTCGAAACTTCCCAAAGTCTCTGAGGTAACTAGTAATGCTCCAAATTACATGTAAGCTATATGCAACAAGTCATTTTTACAATAACAAGGTGGCAGCAAAGAAGACATTTCATTTGCTAAGCTTTTTATAGAACATACATTTTTAATGAACACCTGCCATTAAAACAGGAACACGTATTTTCAGTGACCATAGAAAAGGAAAGTGAATTTATTCTAGCATGATACAAATTATGCACTTTTGATGAAAAACATGAATTTCTCATTTCTCTTTTACACAGAGACATTTTTTAACCATCTGTCTGAAACACAAACAAAATGCAAAATGGAAACATTCATATTTTATGTTTGGCTCTCAGTATGAGAATTCTCTATCAAATGTATTTTTGTGTGCAGACTGCAGATTCACTGTCTTAAAATACTGAGAAAATGGTTGCCTTCATTGGCTTTGTTGCATTGCACATACACAATGTTTATCTAGTTACAAAGTCTGTAAATGTCAAATCAGAAAAAAATGTAAATAGTATGTATCCGTCAGGCTTTGTCAGTTCCACATTCAAATTTCCACAAACGTCATTATAATCAGTTGTTCTCTTCCCTATGACAAAGCTTCTCGCAAAGGTTTGGACAATTCTGCACATCTTGAGATATATTGCCAACAGTCAAAATAAAACATACTACAAAGCAAAGCTATCTCACCTGTGAAGCCAAGGGGGCATTTGCAGGTGTACTGTGGGGAAGATGATGGCTGACTCGTTGTAATGCATGTGGCTCCATTCAAACAGCTGTTTGGTTTAATCAGGCAGGCATCGCCTACATATTGACAAAACTCTCCAATCCGTCCTGGGGCACAAACACACTGCGGGAAAACAGTATTGTGTTCAAGTGTTAATATATCTGATCAGGTGTTTTTTTTCTTTTTCATCCCATAGAGGAGAATGTTTAAAGCAACATAGTTTTTTTTTATTGTTTTTTGCTCCATCCAAACACATTGGAAAGTTTAGTTGTTGACTCTCAGTTTGAAAGGGTGTTTGGTGTTTACCATACTAAGTCTTTTTCTCTTTTTACCCTTCAGCAGCATGAATAGAAAAGAAACATTTTGCACTCTGTTCATGTGATGTGACTGTATATCCTCAAGTAAAAAGATTGACCACAACATTTTTTTTCTGTAAAAGCTATTTAAATTAGGACTGTGCCATATCGTAACCTTTTAATTAATTCATACCTATGATACCTTTTTGTCAGATCGCAATATTGACAATATTACTGCGTGATGCCATGTTGACAGAGTGAGGAAATAAATAAGTTTACTATCTTATTTGGAAATGTTTTGGCTACAAATCAGATATGAATCAAATCTACCAATAATAAGTGGAAATGTTGGTTGAATTTGTTCCACCACCCCAAGCACTAGTAAACACTACCGAAATGAGGATGAGATCAAGCCGCGTGTAAAAAGCAACAACATCTCTCATTTTATCTTAACTTCAAATTATAAAGATTATCTTTTGCAATTGCCGTGTAGCAGTTTAAAAAGTCTCTACTGCAATAACATACGTTTTGCATCATTATTATCTCTCCTTTTTTGCACCACTCATAAGACTGTATATATTTTGGACAAAACTTTTAACTGTTGATAAAAGATGAAAGTCCTCGGCAGGACATTCGGTCTGCCGAATGAGTAGCTTACCATTTCCAAATGCTGACACAAACACAACTGCAATTATACTGAATTGAAATGCAAGATATTAGGAAACAATAAAAGACATACACTCACCGGCCACTATATTCGATCTACCATACAATTTAATGCAAGTCCTCATTTATGTTAATGGGGGGCTAAGACATTAGAAACACTTTAATATTGTGCACACCAGTACTACTATTAACCATGACCTCAACAATAAACATATACCGAAATTGTCCCCAGATAAACGTAATAAAGGGGCATGTGAGTGTGAGTACGAAACCATCTGCAAGAAAATGTTTGTAAGCTAAAAATCTGCACTTTTACCTCATTCATTTAAAATAATAATAATTAAAAAATTCTGAAATACAGAGTCAAAACCACAAAGTAAAAAAACAACCCAGTACCCAATACAAATAATAATAAAGTCATAAAAATAAGAAATGGCCCATTTGCAATGAGCTGGAATATCTGATTATGACCCGACCTGGTTGTAGGAACATCCTAGAGTGGATTTTAGATTAAGAACACTCTCAGTGGTCAAATAGAACAAGACTGATGGAGAATAATTAAGAGGTATGGTGCATTACAGAGCACTCTTAGGTGCTGCAAAAACACAGACCTTTAAGGAGACTGAGCACCAGAGAGGCAAATTAGACCAGAACCTGTCTATCTGAGCAGAACGTCCACGTACTCACAATGATTAATGCTTTAGTATTGGATTATGCCCATAGGCATAGTCTACAAGTGATGTTTCTGTTGTATCTTGTTTTATTAATTTCAACCAATCACAATTTTTAAAGCAAAACAGAAAAGGCCTTTCATGTTGAGACATGCAGCAGCATCTTTCATTGAAAATCCAAATGCATTCAGTAGAGCATATGTGTATCTGCATTTTTGTTATTTCTTTTTACATACTTACAAACACATTAGAGCAACATGTTCTTATGACTAGTCTGAAAAACGTATCATTGTTATCATCAGCAATTTAAAAATTTAACATGTTGAAATGTAAATATTAGATTAAAATTTAGAGATGTTGGTAACATCTGATGCAGAGTATGAAAACCTTTAACGGTGCAATAACAAAGACTTGACTTTATTATTTTGTTTTAACTTCAAATTACATTAAATTTAGCTATTATTTTTGCTTTTAGCCATTTAAAGTCTGAAATAAAACACGTGTGGCAGCATTGGAAATTCTAACATTCATACTATAACCCCGTTCAAAGTATTTCATTCAAGACACTGAAGTACTTACCTGATATCCGCCAACTACGCCGAAGCACAATCCCTCATTTAGGCAGCTGATATTGAGCAGCGTGCAGTAGTCAATTATTCCTTCACAATTCTTCCCAGAAAACCCTCGCAGACATCTGTTAAGACGAGGTCAGTGCTATTAAAATCAATTCACAATGAGCCTCGAGCACTAAATAGCCATATTTTTTCCATATACATGATACATTGAGGCTGTAATTTTTTTTGACATGTTGGTTATACGGACCTGGGTGAGATAGTTTATGAAAATTACTCAATATTTCGACTGGCAGATGACTAGAGAAGACACATCATGATTCTGGACAATCATAAACTATCTTTAAGCAGGTGTTAAAATCATCAATGATTCAATTCAACTTTATTTATATAGCGCCAATTCACAACATGGTCATCTCATGGCACTTTATTGATCCTTTAACCACCTTTAAATATTATATATAGACTGTTTGTTTAATTCTGATTTGATTTAGGTTTAAAAAACAACATTCAAGAAATATATTGGCTTAGAAATACAGCAGACATTAGATCTAATGTAGTGAGATGAGGGTAACCCTTAAAAAAGGCCTAATAAACAGCATTTTATAATAAATCCTTGTGTTGAGTCACAACAAACATTCATATCTTGTGTTTTAGGGAGATGTTTAAAGGTATCTGAAAGACCGCACGTTATCATTTGCGCTGGGAATCAAGTTTAGATATGGATAAAGTATAAGCACTGGGGGGAGTTTTGGTCCGTGTTAAAAACAGGTTTCAATGCGATGATAAGTATCTAGAGGGCATCAAAAGGCAAACTCTAATCTAGTAGAAGCTTGTATCCTCTGAGAAGCTTCACAGAGCAAACTGTTGTAAGATTAGATGGCAGGTTTGGGTGCTTTTACTTTTACCACTTTAGAGTAGAGCAAAAAACAATGTAAGATGTGTGACAATGCTGTGCTGAAAACATGTTTTCCAACATGATTTGATTAGACGTTGACCAGTAATTTTATGTAATTTGAGTATAAAGCTGTAAGAGTTAATCTCCACTTGTCTTATCATCAACAAAGCACACATGAAGACTGGAGCCAGAAGAAGGTTAAGTTGTTAAGTTAAGGTTATGTTGGGCAGTGTAGATTTTAGCAAACATTACCAAAATGGGAGTACATCGGTGATTTCTTGGAGGCTATTTCCAGTTTCGGATTAGGACAATAAATATGCAAGTCTGTAGTGACGGATCAAAAAAGACAGTGCAGCATTGATTTTAAAATGCCATGTAGTTCCTATTGGCTGTGGTAGTGTCACTTTGTCTCATTTCTTTTTTTGTACTGAGTAATAAGTTACATTAGGCTTTATGTGCACAGACAAAACATATGCATGCTTGATAAACATGTATTAGACCTAGATTTTTTTTTTGTCAAATGTAAGTCCCGGTCACATTAAAATGTAAAAAAAGAGCAAAAAGATAAATTTCTATTCACGGAGGAGACATATTCACTAGACATTCCAATCATCTACAAAATGGCCTATGAGAATGACCTCAATCAGATCTCTATACAGTATGTGTTTCACCTGCAGACATAATCATTTCCCTTGGACACACAGGTGGCATTGTTGAGACATGGTGATGAGCTGCACAGATTCTGCTGTCTCCTGCATGCTGGGTCCACATTACCATCTGCACAGACACAATCAGAGGTCTGCAAACGGGGCCAAAAAAAAAAACAAAAAAACTTGTCATCTTAGGGAAAGATTAGGGTTAGATTACACAAGGTCTATTAGATTACTAACTGTAAGAACATCATGAATAAAATAGTGGGAACACATTCTGCACTGATTGTTTCATAATACTTGTTCCTGAAATCAACAATAATGTATAACCACATCTAAAGGAATGAATAGATTTTGTAAACACGTTTTAATATTAGTTTAAATGCAGCAGGGTTAATAATGTTCTATAATTCAAAGTTGAAGGCATTCAAATTTCACATTATGCTTTAAGAAAAATATCTACGTCAAGCAGCAGAAATAAAAGGCATTATATTGATTAATGCCCCTTTTAGCTTGCTCTACTCTGGTATTCTTAGGTGCGTTGTGAAAATGTGTGATGTACTTGGCAAACTGTAATAAACAAAACAAAGGTCAGAGAAAGACAATCAGACCATTACTGTATTTTCTCTAGTGTATCCTCTAGAACATTACAAACACCACTGCCTCTGTAAAATGTATAACCACAATAACATTTCCAGTGAATGGAGAAAATTGCAATAGGCATCCAATTACAAAAGGTTTGAGAGTAATTTCAAAGTGGCACTTAAACTTGGGCTGGATCATTCAATCTAAATGCTAAAGGAGGAAAACACTCTTTCCCTTAGCTCATCTTCAGGAAGAAATATTAATTGCTGTTCCAGCCTTCAGAATAAAGTCATTTGATCTTGTTTCAAGACACTATATTAATTCTCATGTGCCATTTCTTGTTTATGTCCCCCTGAGATAAAACAAATAGGGAGAATTAAATCCTCACACGTTGCCCTGCAGTGCAAATTTGTTTCTCCTGACATACATGTGACATGCAGTCAGTGTGAACTTGGGAGTCGCAGTAGAGGCCCTCAAATTTTTCTGGACAACGACAAACATGTCCTTCTGGGCTGTTTTCACATATGCCACCGTTTCTGCATGGGTTTGGATCACAGAAGTGTTTCCTCCTCTCACAAGGCGGTCCTAAAAGACAGATAATCCAACATTACTGCACTTTAGTCACATTGTGGGAACTGAATTTAAACCTAGGACCTATCATGCGTAACAGCTTCAAAGCACATGTTCACTCAATCCACTCAAATTTACAAAACCCCAAGCAAATAACATGGAAAGTAACATGGGACATGAATAAATGCATTTAGTGTCTGAAAAGACATGGCTTACCCGAGTTGCAGTAACTGATGTGTTAATTAAAAAAAGCATGCGTAGTAATATTCCTTGTCACTATGCATGTTTAGAATTTAAGCAAATATTCTCAAAATTTAACGTAAAGCAAGCAAAAATGGTTTGTTATCTGAATTTTATCTTTATATTCCAATTGTCACCTGTTCTTATGAAAACCTGGAAGTTCTGTATTTATGCCTTCCGGAAAGAAATACCAACACATTTTGTTTACACATAGGTTTATTAACAAATGAATGGTTTTCTCTGAAAGTTGCGAAATGGGCACGCGGTCCTTTTAGATAGAAAATTACCTCCACCTCAGGATGTTGTGTATGTGCATAATATTGTAAAACAGAAGAATTTATCAACATGCAGTTGATCTGTCCACACCTAACATTACTATAAATGAGCATTTGGATCAGAACCATACCCAGACATGTCAGTCATGTAATGATACTTCAATGTTACCCTGCAGCAGACATTATTAATTGTGTGTCTGAATTCCAAGGTTCCACTAAGTTTTAGTGCAGAGACAAATGTCTCCTGGAACTAGTTGTCGAATAATAACATGTGCTGAACTTTCTTTACTGTGCTGCATGCAAAGGTATTTTGAAAGGATTATCATATGGGACAGGTTCACCCTTTTTAGGTTCATCTTAAAACAATACAAATAAAATACTTCCAATTTAGGTGATACAGCACAAGATCCAAAATATTGCCTATGTGCAAAAATATATTCCAAAATATATAAAACAATGTAAGTCTTAAAACTTTTAAATTAATTACAGTAGATGTCTTCTAAAACTTTTTAGTACCAATTGCATCTTTTGTTAATTTTCTTCCTCTGAAACTCCACAGATAAACACAAAGTATACTAATTGCATAACAAACCTGTTGTACATAAATGCTAAAACATCAGAAACAAATCTTAATGTAATGTACTCCACACCCACTGTTACATTAATAATAAACATCTAGTAGAATTGTTGTCTTTCTGAAAGTTTCATCAAAAACTGGGAGATTATAAACTCGTGAAAGTAGAATTCCTGGCAGAGTTTCTATTGTGCAGTCAGTGTGTTTCTATATTTTACATTTTTTTTATTCATGCAAAATGTATTTAATTGCTAATAATTTTATGATGTTACTATCTGATTGATGAATTGATGACTTTGCCGCTGCACTTAAACAAATAAACTTGTCTCACCTCTCAATGTAAATCATCGCATCAGACCATCTCTTGTCTCAGGAGGTGTACATACAGGTTTCTTAAAGTAACTATTTTTCATATATTATTCATTCTTACTGCATTATTAAATATTTCTGTGCTTCCTGTACAGAGTACAGAAGAGACGTCTTTATTAAAACTGACAAAACTATGCAGCACTTTTACCTGCTGCTGACTATTATTATTTCTATTTCGACAGTACAGTAGCGTGAACTGTAACATGGAGCATTCCCCTGCCACTGAGGCAAACACCAGCGCCATCATTTTACATTTTGGTGCAAGACTAATTCATCGCTTCACAAAGACAGAAAGTGCAAGATTTTCTAACTTGGAAAGTGAATAATTTAATCCAGTACTGTGTTTTCAATAAAAAGGAGACAATACATGAAATTCAGCATATGCAAAGACACCATATATAAATAAGGGGTCAACTGTAAACTTCCATCTTTCTGAAGATGTAATTCTGAACTATGCCACAAAACTTTCAGAAGTCGCAACTTCACCGGAAACAGGCTAATGCCATAGTGACACTGTAAAGGATAAAATTAGACCAAATTCACTTCAGGTTCAAGGTGAATAAAATCTGATGTTATTCCCAAGAGGGGGTTTTCATTTTTGTGTTCTTCACAAGGTGCCTACACATTTATCTTTCCAGCGATGCTTTCTTTGCATATTTTCTTTAATCCCCCTGCTGATACAAGTGCTCATATCCCAGGGGCTCCTCATAGCCTCCTCTGTGGGCATCAATCATACCGTGTACAACTTCAGGGCTTGCTTTTGCCTCAGTTCATTTTCCAACAGAAATTTAGTTTCCATAACCGGCCAGCTATAGGTTGCACCAAATCAAACAAATGTTCCAAATGCATTTAGAAACATCTCAATCTGTCACATTTATTTCTTACATACACAATAACTATACCACTCTGAGAGAAATACCTCCATCATCATTTTAGTTTAGACGGTAAACTATCTATGATGACTCTTTGATAGCACCTACCACAGATCTCCTCACTCCTATTACTGCAGAGATTATGAACTCTGAGGTATGAACTGATACAACATTGTGTCAGCTTCTCATTAACTTGTTTAACAAGGGTAATGACCATATACATAGTCCTAATTAAACTAACTGTTTTTACTACCAACAAGATTGGGAAAACAATTAGCACCATATACCAAATGAAAATGGCCCCACAAAGATGGTAATATCTTGCAACTAATACCTTCGAGGCAAAGCAGAGGAGAGAGCCAAATCAAAAGAAAATCTCATTTGAAACGTCCCATGAGTTTGGCTCATTATTCTGTGCGCATAGACTTTGGCCTATGAGGGCAGCCTGCGCTGGAACAGCCACTAACTTCCAGTTGATTAATGAGGCATCTGCAGCAGGGAGGTAGAGGTAGCACAAGCACCACAGAACTCCCAAGAAGCTGATGGGACAGCAGGACACCATGACTATGCGGAGGCACCAGAGGAGACTGCTTACTGTAGAGTGCAGCCGCAATTAAAGCCAATTAGAAAAAGATACAGAAGCAGAAGGTGCGTGGAAGTCACAATCATTCTCAGTTTGCACAAAAGGAGATGTTCTGTCACACAACGTCCCATTAGTTCAGTTACTTAGTAGACAAGAAAATAGTTTCCTGTCATAACGCTGTTCTTTGACATTCATGTTTACCCTCACATGAAAAGAAAACCAAAGTATAAAGAAGTGTAATAAATCAGTCAGACATTACAATTAACAAATATTCACTCCTTGTTGAATATGATGTAGGGCTTTTATCTTGCTGTATTTACTTCAGCATATATTTTGCATTCATAATAAACAGAGAGGGATGAAAGGAAAGTGATACTGGTCCCTTTGAAATATTTGGAACTACAATTTTCATCTTTTTTAAATGTTAAATGAGTTCAGAGTTGTTTTCTGAAATTCCGGAACCTTCCCCTCACTTCGAATTCTATTCACAAACTACACAAATATGATTTTTTTTACTATATGGCCTTAATCTGCTCTTGTAAGAGCAGATGCCAGACAGCAATGCAAGTAACCTTGAAACCACATCTCCAAAATAATAAGCTGAAAGCATGGGCTGGACTCGGAAGCTATGACACTTCCCGAATGCTGCCAGGACAAACTGTGCTCCAAACAAAACAATGAATCAATGTGAAGAGCCACCTGGAGTTTTTACTCCAGAAAGTTCATTGCAGGCTTGTTTTTACAGCAGACACTGATATCCAGGGCAACCCGAGGAGTATTCAGGTCTTGTAACCCATTTGTGTGTGATACCCATTAACCTGACTGTACATTACTGGAGCAAATGAGACTAATTACTTAAATAATGGGTGAAGTGGCGAAGTCTCATAAACAAAGACTGCAGATGACTAGTGTCACCCAGTCCTCATACAAGAGCCTTCATTATTATATTGTCTAAATGACAAGAACACCATTAGGTCGCAAATAAAAAATGTTACCCAACTGTACCTGAATCCTTTTGTAAATAATTTATGGGGAGGTATTAACACACTAAAGTGCTCACTTGGCTGGACTGGATCCCGTAAACTGAAAAGTTATTGATATATCACATTTTGTAGAAATCACAAATAGAAATGTTTAACATTACCATTTAATTTTTGGATTTGCTCACAAACTAGAAAACACGAAATAGCAAAACATGTTTTTGCCAAGCCTTACTTTAAGCAGGCTCTCGGATTTAATTCTTTAAACCTTTGTGTAATAAACTGTGACATGATTAGCTAGCAAGCACTTTGGGACTAACAACAATGGTCGTAACATAAGGTTTTTTCTTTTTTTGAAGGATGACAAATATAACATCAAGCAGAAAAAGGTTTCAAGCCCATAAGGAAATCCTGATATTTGAAGAGATATGGCTTTTGTAGTCTTCAGGTTTGAGCTTTCTAAGGATAGTGGCCCATCTGAGGCAAATGACATGGTTCTTCTTTCTGTACTGAGATCTACAGTGTCTCACCACCTCTGGTGTACAGAAGAAAAACTGCCTATCTGTGCATGATTAACCCATCAGTGATCAAAACTGAGTGATAACCTACGCTGCGAAAGTGACAGACGATCCATTATATCTGACCAATTATGAGCTGAATAAGAGCTTCTTACCAGACGCTCCTGTGTCACAGATGCATCTGAAGGAAGTAGGTGACACTTGGACGCATGTCCCATTTTCACAAATTCTGTGACAGCTTTCTTTCCCAGTGACTTCAGAGCAGTTAGCCCCTTAAAACAAACAACAACTCAGTTGGCTACGACACACAAAAAACACACCAATATGAAAATACAACACTATATGCAAATGTGCGGTTCTGTTAACAAACGAAATCATTACCGTACATAATGCCGCTGCAGAGAGTGCATTTTGGCAGCGAACAGATTAAGAGAGAAGTCATTTGGAATGCAAGCTGTTTTAATATTAATTCTGTGTGCATTACGCCTGAGTGTTTGTGCTTATGTTGAACGAAGTAAAACTGTCCAATACGGGCAGGCAGCGTTACATTTTAGGCTACTTTCAACTAAACACATGCATTGGTGCGTGCATTATTAATGATTTCATCACACAGCAGAGATTAAAGTGAATGTTTAGATGCTTCAGATTTGCATTTAATCCAGTCAGTTAAGATAGTTCAAGATTAGCCCTTACCTGTAAAATGTGGAGGACACAAACATTTATATGTTCTGTGGCTTGGATCTGTGGATCCATTGCTCAAACAGACTCCTTTGTTTTCACAAGGGTTATCCAAACAGGCGTCAAACTTTTCACAAAACCTCCCAGAGTAACCGTGGTGGCATCGACATTGGTATGCACCTTCCCAGAGGGTTGTTTGACAAATACCATTCCCTGAACAAAGTCGAAGCAGAGGAGAACCCTGACAAAGTTGCGTTTTAACAGACACACTGAGCCTTAAGCCAAGCTTGCACAGCTGCGCGTCGCCGTCATGCAGAGCGATGAAGTAATGACGACCCGGGATGAGCCACTTGGCCTCAACTGGTTTACTTTCATTCATATTATGGGAGAAAATAAAGCGATCTTTTATCTGTCCTGATGTGGAACAGTTTTCAAAGTTGTCTTTTGACACGTTGAGGAGTCTGATGCCGTATGACTTCAGTGTTTCATCAGCAGACATCAGCAGTTTGTCTCCGTGCTGCAGCTGAAGTGGGCATATCTGTGGGAGGTTGAAAGGGTACCCACTTGACTTGTCTTCCTCCTGACGATCCCAACACTCGGAAATGCTTCGACAGATGTTTCCTCTGAGAGTCCAACTCATTTGGACTGCGCGTTGTTTAAGGTGCCATTCAACAGAAGCTTCTCTGTTGCATAGCGTTTGGCAGTGGATCAGCTGGAGAGCCACAAAGGCAACAGCCAGGTAAAACAACGAAGCTCTCATGTTTCACCTCTTTTTTTATATAAGCCAAATCAGTCTGGGACCTTCAAACCCAACTTGTGTCATTTGAAGAATGTGCTCCAGAAAGTGGTCCAGGGAAATATTGAAACCTAGGAAAAAAGAGAGACTTATTAAGATGGATTTGATTACTGATTGGAAGAAGGAAACTCATTTCCAGAAATCTATCACGCTTGCTACATTTCACAGCCTAAAAACTTGATTAAAAATTCGACAATAGAGGATAGTTTAATTGAAATAAAAGGGCTTTAGTGAATCTAGAGCTGTCATAATCATATACGGTGCTGTTGACCACCGAGTGTGTCACAGCAGACTCAGCCTTTCCCAGGTTTCTACAGAGAGTGACAGAGTCAGATAAAATATTCTCTCTCCCATGCCGGTGCCTGATATGTCAGTGTCAGCGAGTGAGATGAGTTAAAGCAGATAGCATTGTCTTCCTTCCCGCAGGCCTTTTTCATTCGTGTGCATGAGATAAAACAACAAAGCAGAGATGCCTCCCTGTAAGGAAAAATCTCTGCTCCTTGATCAGCTCACAAGGGCTGATATGAATAACTGCATGGTGATAAGTAATAAAACGCTGAATATGGAACACCAGTATCAATAGAAGGGGGAGTGATAAAGTGAATGAGATTGCAAGAATTGTTATGAGGACTGTGTGGGCATACAGAAGACCACAATTACTGTACATGAGATGAGGTTCACTATTGTGTTTCGCTCAGTAAATCTAACAGCTGTCACGTGAGTTCTAAGTGAAGAAAATTTCATTTGGTGGAAAAAATGTCTAATCATTATTTTTGGCATATTTATTATTAGCTGCAGTGGAAGAATAAACAGCACCAGGAGCTTATTTGCTGGATTTAAATCAATATTTTATTTCAACAAATCCAATGAGAATGAGAATGGAACGACTTTGTTCAGCTCTACAGAGCATTTAAATATTTGTTTAATTAAAAATTTAGCTTGCAAATTTTCAGGGGACAGCTGCTTTTTGTGAAAAACCTTTAAAACCCCCTTAAACAGATTTGACAGGCAACTGCAATATGAAAGTCAAAGGGTGACAGGAATGACAGCAAATAGAAGTCTTCAGTAGTATCAGCATCAGGCTAGTTTAGAACAGAAATGTCCGTTAAACACATATATATATATATATGACCTTTATATTATCTTTGATTTCATCTTTAGTCTTTGTTTTTGAGAAGATATGAATTGATGGTAATCAAATATCAAAGACAACCAAGCTAAAACACTATCTCTGAATAACCTTCTTAACATTAATTAATATTCATAGAAATGCACATAACATTTGTAATTTCTGTTTTGCACACAAAAACATCCCATCTATTTGCAGTACTGTATTTTGTTTTCTTCATCAGGGAGGTATCTAGTCACAAACTGAGCTCTCAGCATACAGTTCAGGAATAAAACACAATGGCGCCAAGAATAAGGACTAGTGGAACAGAAGTTATGGCCACTAGTCAGACTGGGACTAAATGAATTAAGACAGATCCACAACCAGATTCTGCTTATATGGACAGTATCAAAGTAGCTGTTGATAGACTAATGCGACAAGAGCAGCACCAATGAGCAGCTGGTACAATTCAGTAATCTAGTACATAACATATGTGGTGTTAAACTGTACTAATTTTCACCTCATATACCAACAAGACCTAGGTCACCACAACAGTGATCCTGTCTCACAGAGGCTTATCCAAAAAAGAGAGAGACAACTAGGATAAAAAGAAAACCATCTTATATCATCCTGTATGCGACAGCCAAGTGACAGTGTCAGCGAGCAGCATGTGTAACAGATCAATATTAGAGGAAAGAAAATGCAGGAGCAAGTACTGTACTGTCAAGTTTTGCAATTTCCACGGGAATTCAAAAAGGATGCAAAAAGCACACAATTGCTAGTGGTTTATATTTTAGTCAATATGTTTGATCCTAATACTAAATTTTCACAATTACCCCTAATGCACTGTTGCTAATTTGGTTTAGTATAATTTGAAGTGAGATATTTAGAGGCCGTCTTCACCAGTGTAGACTGTAAAGCACTTTAATCCTTCTTAATTATGTAGTGCTTCACATTAACTTAATCTGAATTACATTCATTTAAATTCACATTATTACAGCAATCTACACATTTGAGCTCCACTTAAATAAACAGATGACAAGGGTTGGTGGGATATTTAAAAGTCTTAGAGGTATTGACCAGTCCGGATTAAACTATGCGCCACACACAGAAGTGGTTCAAGTAATACGGGTCGCATGGTCAGAAGCGAGGTCGTGTATGTCGGGGTCAACTAATTGTCTCCTTCAGTCTCCTGTTTTCATTACAGCTCAGCGGAATCAGAATTTTAAGATGCTAATCATGTAGGTGTGCAGAGGGCAATGGTTCATGTCAGCTGTGTAAATCCCTGCTCAACCGATGACTAGACCCCAGGAGGCCGCAGCAAATGATCACATGGACAACAACTTGCAGGCCTGGTAAGTGATTTGTATCTCAACATAAAATGAATCTGCTAAATTGTTTATTGTCAATGAGATGTCGTGAATGGCTTTGTTCATGGCTCCAGTGTGAATATTTGCCTTTCTTATACAAAGCAAGCAAGGAAAGTACTGTGAATGAGACGTTGGCAGATGAATCAACAATTAGAACAAATGTTGGTTGCAACCTATGTGTCTGTGAAGGTTCTCAGTCACCCAAGACATGGTTATCTCAAAAAGTTTTATCGACTAGCAACCGTTAAGAAACCTAGCTATGTGATTTTCATTTAACAAAGTTCACCAAAAACATTTTAACTCCATAGAACACATGGAAGAACATTTTCTAACTTAAAATCTAAAAACTTTTCTGGAGAAGCAGCAAAGTTTGGCTCATTATGCTGTCAGTGCACAGACATTGATGAAGATGTTGGCTAGTGAATGAGGCACAATTGCCAGTTACAGTATAATGGCACTTCTGCAAAAATGAGGACACACAGGTGTAAGTTGAGAGAAACATTGTTGAGATAAATAGTGTAAGCCTCCTTGTATATGGTAATTTCTCATTATGACTTCCTTGATTCAGAACTTCTCAGAGCCTGACAGCTGCAGTGACTGCTGCTGCTGCTGCTGCTGCTGCTGCTCGCTATTGTGCTGCATTTTCACTACACTGTACATTTGTTTTTCTGTATAGGGACTTTTTTTGGGGGGGAAGGTTATGGTTTATTGCATGTTAAATAAAAGTAGAACAGAAATATCAAGTCAAGTTGTAAGCCTCCTACACAGAGGAAATCTGCTGCTTTTCTGTCATTACATATTCCCTCGTAACATCAACAAGACTCTTCATCTCAATGAAGCAGCTGAAATGATTAAATCACAGTGTGAGAGCGAATCATCCCACTAGTCACTACAGATGAGCTATGTAGCAGATGAACATTATGAGTTGTCCAGGGTCTTTTTTTAAACCTACCAATGCACCCTGGAAGCCAAATTGTTTCTCTGCAAAAATGCAGTAACAGTCTTTTGGACAAAATAATTTTACATCTAAAGATTTACTGCACATTAACCACGCAGAACCTGTTTCTCTGTATACTCACCGGTAAACCGTGTATTTCACTGTGTGCCAAGACTTATGATGATGGATAAGAAACAGTGTCATTACTGATCATGTGAAACATAATAACTCAAACTTCAATCCAACAGTTCAAAAAGCGATTTATTTTTCACTGCCCTATAAGCAGCTGGACACCACGGAAGTCACTGCAGAGCCACTGAAGGCTTGATTAGCCAAACACCAGCAGGCAGCTATCCACAGCCGCTGCTGGACTGATCATTTGTGCTCCCTGGGTAGTTATCTGAATCATCACTTATACCACTGATGAGTGCCCGGGCCTTACAACCCTAAAAGCCAACCAATCACTTTTCCTATCTTAAATGCAGTAATCGTTTCACCTAATCCCTTTGAACTTAACTTTCTTGACTATGTGACAGCAAAAGAAAATTATATAATTTATCGTGCAGAGTTACAGGTAACACTTTAACCTACACAAATATAACTGTATTATTCTTTGTCCTCCATAAGCAAAAGGCACATTTCAAAGAAATGCTACTTCAACGTGTTTTGAACAGCGTGACACACTCTCAAAGATGGTTTAGCCACAGGCTAATTTACCAGCATGACTTCACCTCTATGACTTGCTCATTTTTGTTAGAGGCAACACCTTCATCAGTCACTACCCTGCTCGCCCCGCATGGTATAGTCTATAGTGTTTCCTGTTCGTTTGGTGCTCTGGAGGAGAACCTCAATAAGGCAAGAGTGTGCGTCTTTGTTTGTTTGTAACACTTGTGCGGTGCTTAGGGGAATTGTGGTGCAGAGTCGCTCAGCCACACAGAGCACCAAGAGCCCTGCACAAAGGAAACACAGCAAGTCTGTGAGGCAGCGCGGTCACATAATCATAGACCAGGGTTTAGTTATAATGTGGTACATGTGCATGCAGTAGGTGGGATTTTATTTTTTTTATATGCTCGTTAATGCTAAGTTAGTGTTAACAGGTGTGGTTTCTGGGGTTAAAACAGTTTAGCTCACTTCAATCAGGCACTGAACACGTTCCCCACACCCTCTGCCTCTATTCTTGGAGAGGTTTCGTGCACTTATTCAAAAAAATGTATCAGTCTCTCGTTTGTTAAGATAGTTTTTTTAACTCCTGCTTTTTTCTGACATCATAAACCAATCTGTGTCTTTTTGTGCAGCATATAGAACCAAACCTCTTGACAGATTTTAATTAGTTCTGGGAAGAAATTTGACCACAAGCCAAGCAATAAGTGATTAAATGATGCTGATGTATAAATACTTACCACAGCGTACCAGGGTGTTTCTAGACGGTCTCATTTTACTGCTCTTTAATTGAAGAAATAATTAGCCTATATCATGACATCACTTTGTTTTATTTGGGATTGCAGTATCTTTATTTTACTATTGACCGCGCCAAAGGACATATGTTACACTAATGATAGAAATAAAAGCTAGGTTAAACCTCTATCTCTGCTGAGCCTGGTTAGCATGAGAGATCACAGAATTTTACACATTTCTGACCACTACTATGTGGGCCTCCAGTCCACTGTCATTTCTCTGTGTTTGTGTCTATCTTTTGTTAGTAGTCCAGGGTATACGCAGGTATACGGCATAAAGCCACCTCTTCTTAGGTCGTCACAGTGTATACCCACGTCTGAATCTCCTTGTTACGGGTATACGCTGCAGTGTATTAAGAAGTATTTCAGTCCACACTGGATGTGCATTTCTTTGCCGCAATTTTGTCTGTTATTGATGTCTGTTTTGGTTACGTTTTGGGAGAACGAACAATTGGTTGGGACAAATGGATTACACCAATCAGAGGCAGAGTAGGCCGGGACATGACGTTCTTTAGCTAAACCGAGAAAGATATCCTTTGTCAACACCTTTCTTATGGTTCTTACTAAGGGTTAGGGTTAGGGGGTTAGGGGTAGGGTTAGGGGTAGGGTTGTGTTACAAATTTAAAACATTTCCTCAAGTGAAAAGTTAATATAACCAAGTTAATAGTAAAAATGGCAATTGGAAATATGCTATCACAACAAACGACCTTTTTATGCTGCACTTATTTAGATACCCTTCACTGTATTGAGAAAGTACATCACATTGACTTCATGAATGAGTTGGTGTATGTATATATAAATATATATCTAACCCAAATTAGCAGAATACGATGGTAAAACTTGGTAAAACAGGAAAGGGCATTGCAAGTATAGAAATGTACTTGTTATTGCTATCTCTTGTCCTAGTTAATGCATATTAAAAATTAAATGCATCTTTGACTGAATGGGTGTTGGCTTCATGTTAAATGTCTTTACTATTAATTAAATGATTTTAATTTTAGAATTGTGTCAATCTCTGGCTTTCACTGCCTGTAAGCGATTAGATATTTAAAGACAACGTTTACAAAGTGGGGAACTAAATATGTAAGAGTGTAGCTATTAATAAGAGCACTTTTTTTCTATTGCTGTGTAGGCACCTAACAAACTTGGGGGCTAAATTTCCAGTATACCCACTCAACAGCAGACCGTCATGAGCAGGAACGCGTGTATCACAGTCACACAGAGTTTTATTTGAGGACATCCCACCTGTTCTGGCCTGTGTGTCAGAGTGACACCAACAGAAAGTGCTCAGCACACTGCTTCTCACACATGTAGAGGTGAAGCAGGCCAGCAGCCAAAGGGTCTGCATTAAACAACAGCTTAGCGTTAAACTCGACGCGCCCCCATTCTGCAAACGCTCGGCCAGGATTTACTGTGGACGGGTAATCTGACACACAGGGACCATCTGCTACTGCTGCTGCTGCTGCTGTCTGCACAACAGAACAACCCTGTCTCTGCTGACGGACAATTATTAATTGTAAGGTTATTGTAAGCGTGCCGACAGGATGCAATGCTCACCATTAGGTTGAAAAGGTGTTGCGCCTGGGGACGGCCACTTCTAACATCGTGCTGGAAAGTTCCTTATTCAGAGGTGATGTGTCTTTCCCCGGGGACTATGACAGCTGAGGTGTCTAAGCGCACACAGGACCACAGAGGAAACATGTTGCTAAGGAAATGTGAGGGCTGAAGGCGTGCCCGTCTTCCTGGAGGAGCTGGTCCTCAGGGGCAGGGCAGGACGGGAATGCTGCCTGACTGATTGATTCTTTAATTGGGCTTAACAAAATATTCATTAGCCAAGCAAAGTCATTATCTTGTGTAAACAAGTGAAACTCTCTCAGTGAATGAAAATAATTTTAGGCTATACAGCACCTGTGGGGTGAAAAATTAAAAATAAAATTGACTGTCTAATAGCCTAACTATAATTGGACCATAGCAAAACTGGATTGGAAAAAACAGTTAATAAACACTCAAATTTGGACTAATCACAAATGCAGCTTTTCTGATATTCAGGTGCTCCAGAATTCACTGTTCCACCAGACACATACTGTTTTTTTCTGGTTAGTTCGATTTAGCAAAGCAGAAGGGAACAGCTGTAGGTAGTCTTTGACAAAACACTTATGTATCATCGCCCCGTAAACCTCATTAACACATTAGATGCATTTTTTTTAATCAACACAGTGTAAAAGGACAAATTGCTGTTATGCATGGGGTTATGTGCCAGAATATTTCTTGGCTGGCCACAGTAACTTCCTGGAGTTGGCATCAAAGTTACAGTCTGGTGACAAATGAAAGGAAAAACCTAATAAAAGACTGAAAAACAGTGACTGTGCCACCATAGGACAGTGAATGGTTTATTGGGCGTGATCTCAGACTAGTTAAACACCTAAGGGTGATTTTGGACTAACGTATCAGAGAGCACTCTCCACCACCAAGTAAGGTAATATCTCCTAGAAGAATGACGTTCTGTCCCTCCCATAGAGATCCCAAGACGTGCACAGTTTCTGGACTTGGTTTCTAGTTTACTCTACTCGCTTTAGATCACACATGAAAGTGGTATTTTATTTTCCAGGCATTAGGTAATCAAGCAATGATTCAATGAGCCATCATCTCCTCTTGGATTGGCTTCACTATAACCACATTAAAACAGATGCAGTTTCACACTTACACTACACATCCTCTTCCTTCTACACAAACACACACACACAACCACACACACAGAAGCGATTCTGTGGTGGTATTGTCTCTATATCATCAGTAATGTTTATTTGCTCAGGAAATGTTTTGACAGCTTACGTGTAACGTTTTCGCAGTGACCTACATCTTATTCAGTGTACCGCTCCATTTACACAAGGGGGCTAAACTGCAATCAGTCTTGTACTGGTGGTTGCTGAGCAACAATATAAGCAAGGGGTTAAATGCCTTGCTTCGGGGCAATTTGTAGAAGGTGCAGAGGGAGAGGAGAATGTTGCCCATTTACATCCTGGTCCCAGGTCCCTCCAGCAGGCTGGGTAACCTGGATACTGTCCATTCATAAGCCTGTGAGTGGACTGCTACTGTTGTCTGTGTATCTGTAGTACTACAAAAGTCACAGTTATATAAGTATAAACAACCTCAATTTATAAAAACACAGGACATTCCTTAAATTAAGAAAAGAAAACAAAATGCTTTCTTTAATTAAATGGTCTAGGTTTAGAAACACTCCAGAAGATAATTTCAAATATTTTCCATGCAATTTGCTGCAATTAAAATGACGTTTATTGTTCATGCCCAAAGCACTAACTCTTTTATGCCCCATCAGCTGAGAAACACAGAGCAAGGCAAATGTTTTTTATAAAGGTCACTGGCTTCAGTTACACCTTACTTTTCTTGATTTTTGTTCACAGTAGGACTAACAACACATATTTCCTTTTTAAAGCTAGATTCATTTGTGTATATGTGGTCTTTGTTTATTATGTCCTTAACAAACCTACGCAGCCTCTGCAAATAATAGTGTTGTCAATGGTCACACGAATTTTCAAGATCAATTTTCTGAGGATTCTTTTTATCGGAATGCATCAGTTTGAAGCACCTGCCTGACCTTAAGATTTGACATATTCTATCGCCTATGCTTTTCCTGGTGAAAGACATTTAAGTCCTCGAATTTGGTTTGCTTCCCCACTGTGACTAGATTAACGAGCTGCCCTTTGGCTTGTAGCATTCGCCATATTTCCTGCAGGTTTAGGTATCTTCATTAGATATAGAAATATTGACCCTCAGTGCATCTTATGAGAATGTATAACAGACAAAAGCAAACATTCATCAGTATAGCGCTGCAAACTATTCTCATTTGTCCACATCTCCCTTTAGTCTACTGACTCCGTGTTGATACTTTGAATTGCACTTTGATTTGATGAATTAATGTAACCTCTGACCCACCACTTGGTACCTTTAAGACAGCTAAAATGAACAACAATAGCTATTAGCACAAACTCTTCAGAAAGTCTAAGCGATAACACTGTTTAATCTCAGTTTAAACATCTGCGAAATCCGTCTGAAATATCAGTAAATGACTGATGAGTTGCAGTTAGAAACTTAAACCTACAGACAATGCTGGTAACTTCTAAAAATATTTAAGTGAAATTATAGAGGTCATTGAAACAGGAGTCAACGATAAGGGATCAGCAGTAACTTCTGGTGCTTTTAGCACCTTGCTGTAGGTTACAAAGTCTGTGGGTTTTAAGCAGTTTACTACACTGTGCGCTGACTCAGCGACTTGTTAATCAAACCCACAGTTATGCACACACCGTCAGCTGCACAGAGTCCACTGAGAAATACTTGGATCCCTCTTGAATGTAGATATAATTAGATTGTTGCACAAGATCTTGCAGGCTGAATTATGAACTCAGGCACCCAAAGTACATTCACTAAACACAATGTAGTGAGTGATGCTACAGTGAACAGTGAAGCAAAATATCTCTGGAGTGTAAAAATGATACAGTCTGATATTTAACAGCCAGAGGTTTGCACATATAGACTAGTGTTGTGATTGTTTTTGATGTAAATGACTGACAATATCAAATTCATAATTCAAATAGTAATTATTTTTTCAGTGTTGCCAGTTATTAACTCTAACAAGCTGTGCACATTTAAAAACAGCCAATAGCTTAAGAACTTGCAGCCCAGAATGTCAAATATGAAAATTGGTCCAGAAAAGTGAAAATAATGAATACAGACAGAGATTACGTAAATGTCACAGAAAGAAAAACATTCCTAAATTAATTACTGATTCAGAGGCCAAATGTCATGTTGTAATTGCCCTGAAACTTAAATGTTTAGGATGATAAAATTAAAATATTTCATAAAATTTCCAGAGAGCTGTAGCGATTAATCAACATTTACATGTACCAGCACTTATTCTGCCCCTGAGTTATGTGACCTTTCTCACTCGCTTAACTGCATGCTGCAGAGCCCTGGGGTAAATGCTGTTGCACTGTACAGTGTGTAGCATTTGCTCATTTAATACAAATGCAATATATTATCCTGCAGGTCCCCAAGTTGACCTACAAAAAATGCAGTCCCATCAGGTGTGGGAGAAGAAAACATATACCAAATGAATAATTGCTGTACACAGAAAGAATCTGTTTACACTGTTATACAGCAATACAGCAAATACATGTAATCATAGGTACTACACAAATGAGCAACAAGCATCCCTTCAATTTGGTAAACAGGACCAAATGTATGCGCCTGCATAAGTGAACTATTTCAAAAGAAATAGATAAATGCCTAACACATTGTATTACTACAGTATCTTTCCAAATACGCAATAAAATTGCATCAGAATGGTTCTCTGAGTTTCAGACAATCACAACAGTTCTGGACCTAAATTCTAACAGCAGCTTCAGCTTTGCTGTTTGACTGATTACTCTGGACTGAGTTGATAGAGTGGAGACAGTGCTCGAAACAAGGACACCGTCATCTTTCCATCTTTACCTCTGGGATTTAAATATTAAACATAAAGGATGGTGGATGATTATCCCCGTCACCTTGCCTCAAGCAATGATATTCTGTTTTAACAGTGCCATGAAGAACCTGCTGTGTCACATATTAGTGGGAGTCTGTAGAAAAAAAAATGTTTATGAGGCAAGTGAGCTAAGGGACGAAACATATCCCTATAGAGAGTAGCTGTGTGTTAAGAATGTTTCAATTAATGCCACAGTCAACTGGGATTCCTTAATAAAAGCAACTGTGTTTACCTGACTTTAAGTATGTGTTTTATGCAGATTAAAAAGAGTCTGCAGTGAAAATATGGTACGGACAGGCATTTATATCCAACGCTATAGTGAGTGTTTGCTCTTTGTATTGTCCCCACTGTATTGTTACATTTAGATCACAGGCATCACAAAGAAACAGAAAAAGCAACAACATAGCAGTGTCAGAACCTTGTTCTTTCCCAATTTAACATGTCTTGCTGCAACAGAAGCTTGATGTCAAGAAGCTATTTTCAAGTTCACAACACGATGTTAAAACCTGACAACAAAGAAGCAAAGCAGACAGAGATCCCTTTCCGAACTGATACTGAACCCATTTTACTCTCATAACAGCATAAAGGTGTCTTATGTACTAGTAATGTAGAGCTGCTGCTGAGTACCAAAGTCAGAAAGAAACATTAACCAACATACTGTGTGTGACATACTTCATACACAAATGCACAGTGTTGAAAACATGAAGGTGACCCGCTGAAACACAGAGGAGTACTGTATGCTTCCAACAATCCATGGCTCTGCCACATGGCTTTGAGAAAGTGAAATCAATGCTCAGAGGTCAGTATAGTTAAAGCCTGTGCTCACTAGCAATTTCTGCTAGTGAGCACAGGGAACAGATAGCAAATGTCACATATGGTCCTGGTAACTACATGGTGGAAGAAAGGTTACAGCGTTTACATAAAGCTGTGGGAAGCTCAAGTTGAGGTTTAGAATTTCATAATACAACTTACATTTTTTTAAATACATGTTTTTTTTCCCAGGTTTTCAGCATTTCTCATGGTGCGTTTTCTTTGGTATGTCATGCCAATACATTTTCAGCAAGAAAAGCTTATTCTCTCAATAAATATATATTTTCAATATCCAGTTTCCGTGACAGCATTATGAAAGTTGCTGTCATCGATCTGCATCGCAAGCGAAATTGACATGACATACCAGGGTTCATTCAATTCACTCGCTGTGTGTCTATGCTGAATATAGAATTTTTACAAATACACACAATATAGTCAGTTTCACCACTGTGGAATAACACAGTGTTTCTTATAACGCTTTTGTATGAGACCAGAAATGTAACTTTTAAGCAGCTCTAAGGCTTTAGCTGTTTGAAAAAGAAACAGTAGTATATCTTAAATTCCACAATAGGATAGTGGAGATATAGTTATGGGCCTGACTGTTGTGGCCATAAATAGACTACGATGTGTAATATTTTAAACCACTTCAGCAAAAACTTGTTTTCACAAACTTTATTCAGCAAGCTGGCTGATGGATTTCACGCTACTTTAAGGAAAGCTACAGAGTCGGAGGCATCATATTACAAGTATCAAACTTTGTAGTGTCCTAAGAGAGCTATGTGAAATCCTCAAAGCCTGCAAAACATAAATCATCACAGAAGCACCAGACATATCAATTGCTGAGCTCTGCACTCACATGAAAGTCTCAGTCCATGCTGGGAAAATCAGTGAAATAAAAATGTCACTACCTGTCTATACTGGTGTTCTGTCTGGCTGTATCCACAAAGTCTCCCCATGGCTTCATCTACCCAATCATTAGAATTTGAGCTTCATGACACAGACTCGGAGACTACACTGTACTCCAGCTTCCTCGACAAAGAGATGCACCCAAAAAGAAGGGTATAATTAGGTAAGAGCTGATAGTATATAATCAAATATTTTAATCAAAATGCTAATTATAGTTGTGCAATAGCAGGACAGTAATTTGTTATGCGCATCATAGTAGTGAACTTCTGTCTCCTTGCATTTTACAGTTGCACTGAAATACAATGACATCACATCCTTTTCAGGTTTTAATTACACAAACTGATTAAACAATACCTTTGTTGTAACTGCTAACGAGTAATTTCTACCTCAAGATCCAATGAGCAACCTTTGCTAAACAAACTTTGTTTGGCTTCAGCTTTAGATTTTTATTTTGTTTTGGCCTCAGCTTTGGTTCTCAGTAGAAACACTCTCTTTAAAGGAATTCAATGAAACCAAAGAAGCATGTCAGCAGTCACCCACACCCCCGAACTAGGTCTGGTTCAGAATTTATACTGGGACAGTAGCTCTTTTCGCTGTAAGCGCTATTTGCCTGCCTGGCAAAGATCTTACTTTGTTATATTTTCTTTCTGATTTACACTCAAAATCACACAAGCACTAATACTAAGGTTCTCAAAATGTGCCAAAATATTAAAAAATACGTATTCATCTATCACATCATGGTTCTATCATGGGATACAATTTTTACTGTTGGCCGTGCCAAGATCGTTTATTCATATTTACACTGTAATATTTTGCAGTAGCTTATGTTCTGGGGAGATCATTTATTCAGCTGTGAAGTAGTTCAGATATGCATATTACACAACCTACATGTACCGTTCCACCATCTTTTGAAGTGAAAAGGAGTAGGTGGGAGATAAAACAGTAATTTTGTGGTGCTGGTCAGACTGCATTGCATTACCGCAGTGCATTATGGGAGCTCACTGTAGGTCAGAAAAATAGTCAGTCTTTGTTCAAGCTGCTGTTATGATAATTTAGTCAAACCAATACTGTCTATACTATAATGTAAACATTAGCTTTAAGTAAATGGTTTTGTTCTGAGCAGCTGTATTTTAACCTCAAGTTTTACTTATAACTGAATAGCTATGGATATCCAGTATTACTTTATATAACCTTTATGGATAGTAGTCTCTCACTTTGATCACAGGATGGGAAAGACTGTTTGAGAAAATGGCAGTTAATGCTGACAGTTTGTATAAAGGATGAAACTTTCATTTCAAACACACAGAAGGAGCCATTTACATCTTCAACATTTCACCCTGAGATCTTGTCAAGCTGTAAAGCTGAATATAAAAAATAGAACCCATGAAACTTAAATAATATTGAATTAAATTTTAAAGTTATTATTTGCAGCTTAGTCTGTAAATATCTGATGATACTTCAACATAAATAAACTTGTCCATCTCTCAGATGGAATGAACACAACTAAATGAAGTCCACCTTTGAAGTGTTATATATATTTAATACCATCCATAAGCAATTACTGCTGACACATTTATCCCCAGCTGCACTTCCAACGTACCATTTCCAGTTCAGATTCTCTCATGAATATTAATTCATGTAACCCATTATCAAAAAGACTGGTGTCTGATAGCCTTGAGTTGATGAACACTTTTTTCTCCTACCAATGAAATTGATTTTCTTGCCTGCCTTTCTATAAAAAAATATAATAAGTGAAGCCAAGTTGTAGCCACGGGATAAAAAGTTCAAGCACATCCTGCTTTTGACCTAGTTATCTGACAATCTGGCCTCCCTGCAACTGAATCATTACACCTGTGGTGTGATGTGAACCAAAACACTTCTACTGTCCATTACACACAGGTGTCTTCAAGTCACTTCTGACTTTGCTCAGTATAGCTGTAATCCCCTTGATATATTATGGGATGGTAATTGGATGGGGAGTAGCCATGACTCAGACTGGCCAGAACATGAATCAAGCTGGACAGTGCATATCTTTGTAAGCTTGGTTCTCTTTCTGATGGGTAACAACAGCACTAAAATTTTACTGTGACTTTATTATGACAGCTATTTTGGTTTCCTGTGCTGCATCCAAATACTGCTGGTGGACGGGACAAAACTGTGTGCAAAGTTATAGACAGGGGGAAAATGTGTTAGGTGACATGATTTTAAATGGTACTAATTGTTTTATTGCATGTGTGTCAAATAAAGCATGTTTTTATGGCTCTTTAATTTACAGTCCACTGCTGAGCCCATGGGTGATGATTTTGTGTTTCCAGGTCAATTCATTAAAAATTTTTAAAATAAAGTGCTTATTAGCTTTTATTCTGAGTATTGACTAGTGTATAGCAACATGTTTTCTTTTCTTACTCTTCTTCTTCTAATTTTCATTTAATACAATAAATATTATAATTATTTTTGTATTTTGTTATCATCATCAAAAGTACAAGCCTAGTTTGTGGTATTGGAAACTTTTATACTATATTTACTGAATTTTAATGAGGTGTAGTTGATTATATTGATGTATTCACAAATATTTTGCAGTTAGGACCATAAGCAACAAAAATGGGAATATCAGAGTAAAGGAGCAATAAATATAAACCTGTTAATAATATTGAGAACACAGAGGCTTTGATACTTCTGAGGTGCATTGCATTGTCCCTGCCACATCTAGTTATTCAGTCAGGTACTGGGACTGGATCAATTGTGCCTTTGTGAGGCATAAGACTACCTTGGAGGTTCCCTTAGTCAGCAGACTGGTTCTTTAGTTGTAAAATCCTGTTTCTGTACTCTGTGCCGCAGGTTATTTGTTATATTTTCCCTGGTGCTTCATGTGTTGTTCAGTTAAAGTTGTGCCTGTGCAGTGAAATAACTATTTGCTTCCTCTAAATATGGCAAAATATTGCAAAGAATTAGTGATGATAATGCTGCATTGATATTTTTTGAATAATCAGTATGAGCTCTGTTTCTAATGAGTCTGCTGAGTCTGCTGTGAATGTGTTTTTGTTTAGTTCCCAATGAGCCATTCAAGGTATGAATACAGAACAGTTTCCTACTGCATTGTGCTACAATGCACCACCTGACTTCAGTCTTTGATCCCACCATAATTAATGGCGCTGCTAAAGGTTGCCTTAAAGAGCTGATCAAAAGCAAATGTCACTTTTGCGAGTTTTTGTACATACTTTGGGCTGCTCGTACTGTGTACTGACCCTCAAAGTGTCAAAGCAGCATTCCCAGTGTTCCTGCTTTGTGCATGGTCCATGATTGAATGCCTTTGTTTTTGATTTGGCCTCAAAATTACATGAATTTATTATTGATTAATCAAGTACTTTTTTGAAATGGTATTTAATAATAATAATAATCAGCTTTTATTGTCATTGATTAAATGTTCTATTTTCCCTGAACGTAGCTCTGAGCAACAACATGAAAATCTGTTACAATAGTAGTTGATTCTGATCCAACCAACACAACCTAACATAAACAACTTGTTCTTTAGACAACTCTTGTAGATGTTTGCCCGCTTTTTATTTGACTCTGTCACTATACCTTTCTTAATTACACAGTAGCCTTGTTCGTTAATAGCGTAACATATTTGGTTGCTCCCATGACCAGAACTCACAGTAGCTTGCATGTCCCCATCACACTAGCCGATGTACAAAATAAATGTCAATGACAAAATGTTTACCCATGCAGACGCATTCTCCTGAAGCTGACTTGGCCGAGATGATGCGGGAGGCTTGTCTCGCTCTGGGTCTTACTCTTGGCCAAATACTGTCAGTTACGATACTGTGGTAGCCATGTTTTCCAGAAAACCCTCTGCTGTTACTATGGTAATGTGTAGGTCTTGGAACAGCCCTTGGGTGTGTGTTTGTGTGTATGTGTCTGGTTATGCATGGGTGTGTAAGCTGGGAATGCAACACTCCTGAAAACCATAACTTTCGGGATCCCATGCTGGAGACAAGATGGGAAGTGGCCTGTGAGGGAGGGTCCTTGTCAATTTTTAATCTCTGAACTCTTTTAAGACTAAGGTACCAAATATTACCTCATGAAAAGGTGCATATGAAACATTTAGAACAAAACTATGACTGACTGACTGTTGGCTGTCTGGCGCAGTGAACCTTCTGGATCATCTAAAGGGAGGACAGTGTCCCATACAGTAATGTTGAAATTGTTGAAATGCCATAATTTTGACCCATTTATTCATCATACTTTATTTGCACAGGCAGCACGATTCTCTGCATCTGTGCTCAGAGAAAGAGATTTACCCTGCTCATTGCATAATTATTTATTTTTCTTTGCTTGCTATACTTAGCAAGTAACCCCACATGCCTCTCCAGCAAGGCCCACAGACACCTCCATCCTCATGTACTTTTTTCCAAGGACTTTCTGCTTTGATGTACGAAGACCTGGCACTGTTAACATCAGGAAGGTGTGCCTGGCATGCAAATACTGTAGATATGTATTATTTGTAGTGGAAAAGCAGAATGTTTCTCTGTATCCTTTCTCCTTGCTGCCTGTGCTGAAGGTTGGTTTCAGATCCTGGCTGTGCTCTGGATGTGTTTATGTTTTCATTTAACACTGAAAAACCATGTTTTCCACAGAATGTGTGCTCCATCCTAAACAGATTCCTTCCAATATTTACCATATGTATTATCCATTACAGCTGTTCTGTTGGCAAAATACTGTCTGGAGGAACACTGGCACGCTATTTATACAGTAACGTTTGATGAATTAAGTGATATGATGTTTCATTCGATGCCAGACCTATTTTCATGTGTGATATACAGTATGTGTAATTAGAATGTGTCATGTATGGGATTAAAATTGACTAGAATCAAGTCAAAAATATGTGACTGGAGGTATAGCATGGTTCTATTAGTAGGGTTTTCTATCTGTGTCACACTTGCTTGCCACAGGTGTTTCTCTTACATTCTCTGAATATTTATTGACAATTGTGTAGAACTGAGCAGACAGAAAAGTGGTGGATTTTAAAAAATAGGGGTTTATATACCAAGAAAAAGAAAACAAAAAATATTCAGGGTCCATGTTCAGAGTGTGATGTACCATGCATGCGCTTCAGAAAGTGGCTCGCAATTTGGTGTGCCCATTCAAAATATATAAAACACAATAAAATGAATAAACATGTTTTCCCAAGTTACAAAAGCACATCCACCAACTCAAAGCCCAAGTTAAGACGAGCACATTCACTTTCCTGGCCCCTCCTCAAACAATTACCATGATAGCTTGACACACCAATGAAAATATTTAGTGCCTGGCACTCATTATTCCTATGCCAAACTGTGGCAAGACAGCTTTAAAATCATTATGTGTAGTTACACTACAAACAGATATTCCTGTCTTGACCAGCAGGTGGTTTGTGCAAATAAAGCCAGAGATGAAGCCTTGAGAAACAAACAATTTTGCATACCAATTGGCTTTGAGGCTTGGCTTAGCTGACCTACCTCACTGAACACACAGGGAAACGCATATAATGGCTGATCAGACCAGTGAGAAAACACAGGGCTAAATTAAAACAAATACTTTTAGGAAAACATAAATTGTAATTAAACTAACATTAACTAAAGCACTAAAATAAAAAAGAGCAAATTCCCCTTCTGTGAGATAGGAACAGTACAGTCTGATTACTTTACTTTGCTTTGCTTGGCAGATGTTTTTATCCAAAGCGACATACAGGTAGCTAGCGCTGGGTGTCTGGCTTAAGGACACACCTGGTAGAGAATGGACTAGTAGTCGGACGAACCTGCGACCTTCTGCATCCCAGTCTGACACTTAACCCATTGAGCTACCAGACCACTCAGTCTATATAAAAGCTCTGCTCCTATGGCCAGGCCCAGCAAAATGTCTCTCCAGTAGCAACAGAACCTGCAGTGGTAAAGTAAACTAAGTTAAGTATGTGCTACAATTAAAACGTCTGGACTGTATTGTCAATCCTACAAAATCAATCAAACCTAGGAAACTAAAGTATTCAGTGCAAAAGGTTTACACACATTTAAATGAGCTGTGTGGCGGCACACGCAGCCATTACAATGATGCTAAGCTTTACCAAAAACCTAACAATAGGATAAAACATTCAGCCATTTAAATACAATGTGAACTGCAAATTGCAAGTAAAATGATATTGCATGCAGTAACATTTGACAGGCTGAAGGTTGTGTTTCTGCACAGCCTCATAATTCAGAGGCTAACAACAGAGGCTAACTCTCTCAGACACACCACATATAAACAAATAATTAAGAGGAATGGATACCCCAAAGCTGCATTATTCATCTCACTGGCTGATATCTGCTGATATATTTTTCAAATCCTGACATAAAAACATTAGAAATCAAAACAACACCATAAAGCAACAAGAAACACAGCAAACCAAAGTGCAGTGCATTAGAATAATCAAAGTTCTAACTGACAATTACAACAAGTGAAAAAATACGACTTCAGACATCTAAGCTGAGTGCCAAATGATGATTATTGTAGTGCCTTTAAATTGATGCTCTTTTTTGTGAACTTTGATTTGAAAAGCAGTTCTTCAATCACATGGCCTCAGACAATGCAGTGATTACAGCAAATGGACATTTGCGCCAATTATTCACCTTCAGATTATATAGATAAACTGCAGATGAATTGATTATGCTAAGTATAAATGGATTGTGAGCAGTTGAGGGAGTATGGAGCATGAGGATGTGAGACAGTGTGATGGCATTGTTCCAGCAGGGGGCTTTCAGACAACAGGCAAGGAGCTGGCTTTGCCAGGTGAGTATGCAGCACCCTGCTATGAGTTGATGATATACAGCTCAGACGACTCCGTTTAAAGTTACGCACATTCTGTCTTGGTTGGACTCAGGCAGGTAGAGTAGAGGGCTGAAAGGAACAGTCAGAAGTGCCGATTAAATATACAGTGTCCATGAAACCTGGAAAATGCACGTTGTCATCATTCTTCCTAGCAATTATAGAAGCATTTGTAATGGCATAAAAATAATAGTGCTGTTTCTACTGCTCTTGAGGAGGTAAGTTCAATAATGAATAATGTTCATTGAATAGCATTTTAAAATAAAATCATTTTAGATGTTTGCATAGCAGCAGCAATGTGAGACACTCAAGAGACGCTGTAATAGCTCAGCTCATTGAGCTTCCGAATTTGTAGCCAGCCTTCAAAGGTTGTGATGCAGGTAGCCTTTCCTACCCATTACCCAACATCTTCGTCCACTCTAATCACTATTTAGACTTTTAAAGGTCAACCTGACCAGCGCTGAAAGGCTACAGGCTTTAAAACTGGCACAATGATTTAGATGGTCGATCACAGTGAAAATATAATTGACATTACTTTTTATAATGTTGCGTAAATGTAGTAAACTGCACTATATTATTTACCACAAAAAAAGAAAAGTGTCTCCGGTTAGTTTGGACCTAGTTTTAATGGCTGCTTCGCTGCCCTAAGATCACAGTAATTCAGTTATAAGGATGTGTTTGGAAAGCTTTTTAACCCTCCTCGCTAATGACAGAATGAGCACTCAGACACAGTCGCCATCGTACATACACAGACACCGTACGCCTACTCATTGTGCTCCCAGAGTCTGTGTTTCGCTGAAAATATCTCCTGCCCCATACTGCCAGTTTGAACTACTCCCATTGGGTCTCCATCTTTGCCATAGTGAGAGAACAGCAGATAGACATTGAGCCTCTTTCTTGCCTCAGGCTGTCCAGCTTCTCAACTAAACAGGACAACAAGAACAAAACAAAGCATGAATCTAATGTAGAAACAGCTTTACCCGCGTACAAATAGCAGATGAGTAAATGCACTTGGACCCACGACTAATGCTTTTGTATGATTGTAGTTTAGTCGATGTGAAGCACTCTGATTCGCGTCGACCAACAGACTAGACGTAAAGATAGAAAATGTGCTGAATTACAGTTAACAGTTCTGGGTTGAAGGGAACAGGAATAACTCGAGCTCAAGTTAAAATGTAATGAAATGCTAAATGAATACATATGCAGCAAGTCTATATATCATATTCTTCATATTGGTAAAAGACTATGGTCAGAGGTGTTTAGGAGTCACATAAAAATCTTTCTTTAATTATTTATTTATTTGTCATTTGCTCCTTTTATCAGGCCACTGTACCTCTAGTTTTTCATCCATGCAGTGAAAGGCACATAATAAGGTCGGCTCGGTCCGCCACTACATTAGGAGCTCGGAACAACAAAACCTTTAACCTGTTAAACCCGACGGACCCGGTACCAGGTCCACTTCGGACTTCCGGTTACAAAGTCATTCTGTGTTCCGAAGTCATTTACTCTCACTCAGTGACATAAATATTACATTTCAGAACTTAAGAGCATTCTCTGGAGACTTGCCTTTGTTTTGGTACCAAGATAGCTCAAATAAATCCTATAGTTCCTGAGATATATTCAATTCATTTTGGGGACGTCTTTTTCAAGCGAATTCCTATAAAATGGTCTAGGGTTCAACAGGTTAAGCCCCGCTACTATTCACGCTGCTCAGTGTGACATGACACGCTCTGGTGTCATAACATTAAAACATATTCCTGGTTTGCACAAATGCATAATATTGGCGAGGAAAGAGTAGAGAGAGCGGGGGGCATACAAAGGGCAAAACAGTGTGATTTTATTTTATAGGCTTTTTAATAAAGGCTTTGAACCATAAAATCTAGATGAGCACTGATTAGTTATGTTAGGTTGTCAATTTGCACCTGTGACTACAATTACTCTTAAACACCCGCTTCAGTTTTTTATGAGGAGGACCATGTAGGTTAAGTCTGTTTATTCAGCAGGATGATTGACTGTGAAATAACTTGGAATAGAGTGGTTGTTGACAGTTGTCACCATAAAAACAAGTTTAAATGAAGTGCTGCTTCATTTGATGATGTTATATAAGAATTCTTCATTTAAATATTTACGGAAAGATGTTTAATTCAACATTGAATTTGAGATAATGTTTCACTCACTGGCTAATTATTAGAAGGACTGGTAGATAAATATGTTCGAGAATTTAAACTATGTGACCTTTTGCAAATTTAAATGACAATTATATTGTCTATCAAGACCACATAATTGGCTGTTCTGAATACCATGGGGAGAATAATTAGCGATAACAAGCATACATCTGTGTGCCTAAACAGTGATGTGACGGAGCGAAAATGAACGACTCAAGGCTGCGTGTGCCTTTAATATGACTTAGCATCATGCTCTTAGTAACTCTATATGTTCTGTCCGCACTTTGCTCATTACAAGTCAGTCTCTTGAAATATATTGGACACCGCACACCAGTGGAGGTTAAGCAGTGCTTCACGTGCAGGAAATGACAACGTAATTAGCGGGATGACTGCAGCATCCCGAAGATCTGCTTCTGCTCAGTACACAGCTGACAACAAACAAGCTTAGCCTCTAAATGTGAGCTGTCACGTCTTTGTAGAAGAATCTGCGACACACAGAAGTACGTACAAACGTCATCAGACACCTGCACATCATGACACTGCAAAGAAAATTATTTTAAGTTCAAGATGTGTACGAAAGAATGGTACGGATGTTTTGAATCTTGTAGTGTGGTGGTCTTCAGTCATAGTGTGTAAGATTTATAAGATAAGAACACTATAATGTTAATTTATAAATGAGTTTGTCTGCGTAGTTTTGCTCCCGAGGAGTTTGTGGAGCTTCTGTAGCACTCCTCCAGTACAGCTATGCTTGAGGAGTCTGTTTTTTTGTTGTCAGCAGGATTTTTTTTCACTCCTACATAATTCATAACTCTGTCCTTCACTTTTATATAGTTCTACTTGAATGCTAGTCAACCCTCTCCTCACAGACAAAAATAGATTTTACTTCAGAGCATTCTTTTCCTGCCACGGTAAACTCCACAACTGACATGGAAAACTGAAGTATGACTATGGCAAAGTGAAGCACTGTACAATGGAACTTGTATTTACGTTGGATTTACTGATATTATAGCAATATGATATATATTTTAATAAAAGTGCACAATTGTCCTACCGTGATCCAGAAACGGTAGGAACCTTTGGAAACAGTCAGTAAGGCTGAAAGATTTGCTGCCTCAGAGTCAGAGTACTAACTCTGTCATCTCATCAAATGTGTTTCCAGAATAGACCAATCATGTTGCCATTAATATTTCAAACACACTAAATGGAAAAAGATGTTCACAGTGTTGCAGTTTTCAAATGGCTGTCCCTTTTTCTAATAAGGCGATGTATATGAAAAACAATTTCCTACGTCAGATCTGCAAGATGGCCCTATCTATTTCTTGTTGAGCCATTTATCTTAGCAACATTGATGAATTCATTATGGTGACGATTCCTGCTGCTATAATGAAATGCCACCTAAAGATCGGTTGAAATGGAGAACAGTGATATCTACCACAATTTTGTAAATTCTCACCTCACAGGAGATCCATCTTTCCTCTGTGGGCTTATATTACTCTGTACACTATTGTATCTGGATTTTGCTGTAGGTCTCTTTAACATCTTAAAGTGTTTAGAACATCCCCCTTCAGCAAAGCTGAGGACAGAGGTAGCAAAGTTTAATCCAATTAAGTTCTTTATTATTAAATCTTATTAGAAATGTTAATTATGATGGACATATGCACATTCCCTGTTTACTACACAGAAACCTAAAATTCAGAAAATAAAACTAGCAGCTTGAGGAAAACATGGAACATAGAGCCTATGTCATTTAATTTACTAGGTATAACACTACACACAAAAACACAATAATTATGTACTCAAAGCAAGCCCTAAAGGCACATGCGTACATAATGATGTCTAGATAACTTATTCATATATGAAAATGCTCAACAGTATTTCTAAGGTTAGGCAAATTCAAGACCAATTTGGCAAAACACTTGAACATGCATCAGTAAAAAAAGACACACTGTCCCTCACAAGCTGTTGTCACTCTCCACTGCTCAGTGCTGTAAAAGATTTGATGGGATGTATGTCACTGGATTATCTCGCCTACATTCCCCCCAGGCTTTTAGTGTAGGTCTTTGACATGGGCACAGGCATTTAGTGCGACTCCCAAGTGTCACTAGCAGCACAGCAGGACCCTGTAAGGCTCCAGGAAACACAATCTATCATTGTCATAAGACCAATCATCCATATCAGCAGGTCCTTTCTTTCAGCAGGAACCATGAGACCCATTAAGCGGTCTTGCTGACCCTGTTCTGGTATATATTACTTCCTTTTTTAAATTTTTTTCTGCAGAAAATGTAATTTAAAAATCATCATGCAGTGTAAAATTCACTATCAAGTGTTTGCTTTGTGCTTCTTATGGAAAAGCCATGTCAAAACTACAGTAATCATCTTTTTAGAGTCATAGTCACAGGGCAGAGGTTAAGTTAAGTGGTAATTGCCTGATAGATGCTAAGATGGATTTTGATGCTTTATGGTCCAGATAAATGTCAGGGTCACTCAAAATCACAATTGCATGATTAGCCTACTTTGTAACTCATCAGATAAGGAACTGTTTGCATGATAAGAGTTATTGGATATAGAACTAGGGACAGATTTTCTTGCTTTATAGACGTTTGTGCAACCAGAGTCGTGACTGGAAATGGAAGCTTTAATAAAAATAAGGCTGTAGTGAACAAAGAGCACTGGGGTAGTGGAGTGGCATAAAGGAAAATATCTGACATTTGTGAAGGGTTCAGAGATAAGATCAAAGCTACATCTGTGCACATTATTTCTCTATGTGAAATATTGCACAAATAACATTATTGTTCTTGCTTAAACATTCCTTCATTTTGAATTAAAATAGATAAAACATAGTGAGATATTATTCCTATTCCATCAGTGACAGCTGTGTACGAGAAACTTCAGATGATTACCTTACTATTGTAGTGATTTAATCTTAATTTTATGCATGAAACACTGGACTACTCCTCTCCACCCACCATACAATGTTCCTGCACAAACAGGATCAGATTCTAAATAAGTAACAAAAAAATCTTATAGTACTATAAATTTTTAAGATGTGTACTTCAGTGTTCTCTAGCTTCAGGAGTACACATTTATAGGGCATACACGCACATGTAGACTGACAATTTGAAGCTTTTAAACATATTTACCTGTTATACGGATGTGCATCATGGGGCAATATCCATTTTCTTAATCTCATAGCATCATGTTATTTATGTAACATGAGATTGTGAATCATAGAAAAACCTTGGTTTGCAGGCTGCAATGTCCAGTAATTTCAGGTGAAAATACTTGACAAGAAAAACTGTGTAAGTGGTTTTCAAGTTAAAATTCACTAGCTGCAGTGCCTAGTGAGCCAAGAAGTTAATTTCAAGCCATGTTGGCAGTACACAAATGAAATGCGGTTTATTTTGGTCAGTTAAAAAGTTTTCATGAGCCTATATTCCCAGCCTGCTTGTATTTCACTTTACAGAGCCTGGAGTTCAACCATGCAATCCAACTACAAAATGTAAAATTACTGGTCAATCAAAATTTGCACATCCCTAATCTCAATGCACTGACAGTTCTTACAAGACATTCACAAGCCTCATAGTGCATGTTGAGCTTTCTGCCCACACTGCTCCCACGTTCCTGCAGCTTGTTAATGCAGATTCAGACAAGGCGAACCTTAGGCTTTATTCTCTCTGTGCAAATCATGAAAGAGGACGTTAACTCATTCGGTTTGATGGAGCTTGCCATTTATGTGAAATAGTGCTTTGGCCAATCTTTATAGAACATGAGCTTTGGATGTACACATCTGGAAAAATCCTCCTGCACCTCTTGCGAGCGCTTTAGTTCAGTGCGTGCAACCATGTTTCAACTGACCTGTTCCAAAACGGCTCAAAAACAGAATCATGCATCATTTTCTTTGGTTGTCCAAGCAGCAAATGGACAGTATCATCATCTATATCAGTCAATTCAGGAAAAGCTGTACTTACATTAGTATCACAGCAAAGCAATCATGGCAAATATTCTAAGCTATGCATATTGTGTTTCTTTTTCTTCTGCTCTGTTGCACAAATATTTTCCATCTCATGTTTGTCTTCAACTCTAAATTGTACATGTATCATTTAGCTGAATATTTAACTGTTATGTACCGAGTTACATTAACTTGGATGGATTGTGTATATCAATCATGAATGAACGCATGGCTGGAGAAGACAGCTGCATTGCCCCAAGCTGGAGAATAAATGCTCTTGCGCTGTCTTTTTCAAAGCATTTGCTGTGAGGGTCTGTGTTGAACAGCAGAGCAGGAAAACATCCTCCAGCCTAACAGCCATAAACAGGATTGATGTTTGCAACCAAGACATTTGACTTTAACCAGTCGAGCTTGAGAGGAATCGTTCAGCTTCATTGAGTTGTGCTGAGGTTTTGATGGAATTGTTTTTGCCACAATATTCTCTTAACCTGTTGCCAGCCATTATCAGTGGATGCCATGTAATGGAAGGATCAAAGGAAAGCTGGAATTATTAGCTCACCAGCTACTTTATGAGGTGCTGCTGAGATTGACACAACAGTATTTTTGTTGTTGAAACAGAGTTTAGGTCGACTGTACTCAGCTTCACAAGACAATTGCAGCAAACAAGCAAAAAATCTTCAAAAATGTCAAAACAGCTCCCAGTTTGTACGGGAGGCAGAGACCCTCTCTTAAAATTAGGCTTGAAACTTACCTATTTGATGAAGCTTTTAATTAGAAATGGCTCAGGTGACTCTGAACCATCTCTGAATCATCTTCTATAGATTTAGTCTGCTGGGGGACCTTCCTGATAAACTGAGCTCCTCATCGTCTTCTCTCTCTCTCTCTGTGAACTATCATGCCTTGATTACATGTTGTTAACGTTGTTAAAATGTATTAAGACTGCGTTTTGCTGTCACTTCAGGTTTGCTTGTAAAACTATATGTCTTAGGGGCTGAAAGTTTCCTTACTGTTCTGCCCATAAATCACAGTACACTATACTATATATGGAATAGTGTGTACAAGTGAAATAATACTTATTGTACTTGAGGCCTTAAAAAGTATTTAAGTTCTTACTAGAATTTGTAAACCATGTTTGAATCTGTTTGTAAATGTGCTGGTAGATAACCCTACAACTCTGGAACAAATTGAAGAAGGACATCATATAAGGACATATATGGTCCTGAAATAAAAGCTGATATCTCTTGGTGGATACTCATAATGTATTGCGACTATGGAACCTATTGTTTGTATCAGTTGACAGTCGATACTATCATCAGGCCACTATCATCATGTTATGAGGTTCGGGACTGTCATTGCTTTTTTGAGTTCATGCTTTTATTTTCTTAAGACTAAAGCTCATGTAGAAACAGTCCTGGCATTCAGGTAGTCCTGTAATTGACTTCAGACACATTGATTTGAACTATTATATTTTTTATTCATAAGAACTAGTAAAATAAAAATAAATAAGTAAATGATTGAGGTTTGTGATACGTATTTTAATGTGAAAAATCCCAGTTCTGTCTTTAAATTTGAAAACCTATATTTGTTTATTATATGCATGTAACATGTAGCTGTTAAGCAGATATTAAATCTAATGAATGTATTATTATTATTTCCTGAAAGTTCCTTAACAATAAGAAGTAAAAAAATTATAAAATATTAAAAACCCCAAAGTAGTTAATTCATTATTGTGGATTATAAATACAATAATAATTAAGATGATTGCTTACTGTAATTTTCGCTGCATAAAAAAAGCACCCTAAACTTCTAATATTTGACTTGAATGTGGATGGTGTTGGAGGTGAGGCAGGTGCAAAGCTTTGGCCAGACTCCAACATGATTTACATCTTTGTTAGGGACATTTATGCAGTATGTATTATAATGTGCAGTCTCAGTCTGGCTCAGTTTCCTCATGGTTGGGCAAATTGTACTTCTGGATTGAGCATGGAAATGAGCTTGTGGAATAATCAATGGCAGTATCAGCACACATCCTGCACTCCGACATCTCCCTGCATATCCAAAGAATGTGGTTAAGTGCTACCTTGCACAGTTATTCAACAGCCATTCAGGTTGCTGAAGAAAGAAGTGGAATCAACTATTAATCCCAAAACGTCTTCTCAAAATGAATGAATGAAATCCTTTTAAATACATAACTAACCTACATTCTGTTGTATTGCTTTGTTGTATTATTTCCAGAAATCTGATGTAGCAGAGAAGTATTAATGATAGGTTTTTCTACTCCTTGCCTCATTTCTGTTCTAAAAGAGGGCAGATTTTTGATTTGCTAATATTATAAAGGATCTCTTCAATTTTCATACCAGATAAGGCATTGTTGGCACAAAGACTATTTCATTTACCATTTCAAAGCAGAAAATGAACCAGCCCAAGAGTGGGCAAAATAGAATGCAAGAAACTTTTTAAATCTACATATAACATGTAGTGATGCTTTGACTTTTACAGTCTCAGCATCTGTCTTACTTTTATATTTCTCTCTTTCTTTATCTCATTTGAATCGCGGATAGGAGTTTACAAGCAAACGTTAACGTTTTACATTTAATTATCATTAGCACATTGGAGCCTCCATTCTTAAGCATGAAAGTCATGAAAGCTACTGCATATAATTAAGTAAATGTTATCAAATCCTGTAGAAGCTATTAAGCATTCCTCATTCCGTGTCCTAAATGAATACTTGATTGTAATCAAATGTGTCTTATCTAATCACTGCATTATAGATTAGAACAAATTATCCTAAATTAGGCTTCAAGCGCAAAGTTTGAAACTGTGTGCCCTGTTTCCAACAGCAAGTATTGTGTTAACAAAAGTGCAACAAAACACAATCAGTTTGACACAGTGATAAGCACACGTGAACACAGGATCAATGGACACCTTTGGTACTACTGAGACAAATGTTGGTTTCAGGGGGGTGTACAGGGGGAGTTTTCAATATCTTGTAGAGATAAACTTCCTAAAGCACTTTACGCTCATAAATAATGAAACAAACTAATGAGCCGAGTCCTACGTTAGCAATTGTATGCATGTAATAAATTAACCGATGCAGATGATATAGACTAGCAGAAGCAATCGCACCTCTGACCTACTAACCTACCCTAATGAAAGGGAAAATAGCATTCAAAATGTTTAGACCAATTTCAAGCATTGTCACTGTAATTGATCTCAAATATTTGTAATTATTTAATACATCATCATACCCCCAATACATAAAGAGAATATTAAAAAATAAGCACTTTGGGCAGTGAGAAATTAGCATTTTCTGTTGTGTATCAGTCGCTGAAAGGAGAATGAATAATTAACAATAGCTCCATTTAATGCTAGAAGGATGTTGATGAAAGTGCCTCTTCACATACCTAAAGAAATTTATACCCTACATTAATATATATTGAAAATGGAGTAGAACACATTAATATAGATTGGTGTTTCGTGTATATGAGTCAAATGTCATTAATGTAACCTGAGTTAACGAACATCGCTTTGTGGTTTGTAGACGTCTCAGACGAAGTTTCAGCTAGGTCAAAACCTACTAGAGAACAGCACAGAATGATCTTGTTATTGAAATCACTGAACAGTGAAAATAACATCCTGTGCAGACTGAACAACAATTGTCTGTATTACAAAATATTAAAGCACCACGTTGTCATGCTGCACCCACACATACTGTAGCATCATCTCAAGAGCGCCATTAAACCAGGTTGTGTGTCAGGATGGTTGCATCACTACAAGCTCTTTCAGGTAACAAGATCATGCCACAGTGTAGACAACTGCTGAATTGTCTAGCTTCTCACAATCAAAGAATTTTAATTATTTAGAGGTGAAATGAGATGAACGTGTTTGTTATTTTCCACTTTTGGCCCCATGGCTACGGTAATCTTGACTTGCATTCTTACTAGCATACACATTTAACAGAAATTTGGTACAATGCACAGTATACTACTACCACTACTACTACTACTACTACTACTACCACCACTACTACTGCTACTACTACTACTACTACTAATAGTGGATAGAATGGATTGGCAGCTTGTCCAGGGTCTACCCCGCCTCTTGCCCGATGACAGCTGGGATAAGCTGTTAGGTTGAGATATCAAACACAGATACTGTTTTCTTCTTGTATCCAAATAAATAAATTGTATTTTTTTCCTATATCCTGTTCTCTGTTGTGAGGAGAAAGAGAGAGAGAGAGAGAACAAGGGAAATGTGTGTCTGTTAAGATAAAGCTGCTGTGGTGGGCTTTTTGGCTGCTTAAGAGGCTGAGGTAGCTTCTCTTTAAACTTGCATTGTTTTTTGACAAATAATGTGTGAATGTCATGTGCATGCACACAAAAGTAAAAGCCCTGAGCAGGTACACACAGACATTGTAATCACCTGAGGAGGAAAAGAAAAAAAATGTTACAAATTCTTCTTGAATGCTGACACTTTGAAATGAATGAATTCCAACTTAGTGTTTTTACTTTCGCTTTTCTTTTGTATTTCTACACATTAAACTTTTCAAGCATAAACTATGAAAATGTATTTTCCACTCTCTACCCCTGGAAAAAAAAAAGATGGCATTGTCCCTATTTGACTTTATGCTATTAATCCCTCTTCAACAGGTATTGTCTGTTTACAGCTCTCACTCCTGGGACCCAGCAAATATTGTTCCTTTAACGCTCTGCAGCCTCTGCGCTGTTCAGCAAGCTTAAGTTTTCATTGGATAAAAGCTAAACGTGTTCGTCTCCTCTCCACCACTGAAACTCTAGGAATGAATTATAAACAAAGAGTACAAACCAACCGGCTACACCACAACGTTTACACAACTGCATGTAGAGTCAGACACACCACTCATCACCTTCTGCCCACAACTAGAGATGGGTTAGTTTACATTAAAAATTAATGTTCCATTATGCCTGTAGGGCCATTGTTGCTAACCTTGGTCTAGATACAGGCTGCACTGTGTCCTTGGGGAAGGACCGGTGCCACCTGGAGTTTCTTGGCTGACCTAAATCCTGGGCAGCAGTGGTAGTGCCTGCTGTGACTCACCTTCTGTCTTTTGGTCTGAGCATATAACACACAGAGTACAAGCTATTGTTTATGCTCTTTGAGTCCCTTCATGTGGACTATTGTAGCTATACTATCAGAAATAATGAGATGTATGGTGACCTAGATTTATGTACAGAAAAGACTGTTTTCTCTGAAATCAATAGATGCTACTGTGCAGGTACTCTGATGTACTTCTACAAATATTTCTGATGAAAGGCTTTTTTGAAGTGAAACTTGCAGAAACGGAATATTATCTTCCTCAAAGAATAAAGAACACGTAGCATGTAGAGTGATAAATCATTATTTCTGAACTTATATAATAAAGCTATATATTGTTACATAGGCTTGTACTATATGTTTACTTGTAATATTAGTGTTACATGAATGCAGCGGACAGTAATACTCTCTGAAGTGTAGCATAAAGCAGCATTAAATTTAAAAAAAGTACCGTCCCTCAAAGCTGTACTTACAGTGGGCACACTTTCTGTGTTGTCAAACAAGATGACTCGAGCACAAATGTTTGCTCAGCAGTCTGAAACAAACAGAAATGTGGAATGTCTGACTACATTTCCAAAATTAAGTAGGAGCTTCACTGAACCCTCCAATGTTTTCTACACTTACCGTAATGTTTGCTACAAGTTAAAATGAGGCTCCTAAAAGACACTGTCCATTGTGTGATGTAAACGGACGTATAAGTTGTTAGAAATGAGTGATGAATCTTTTTTTTGTAGTATCGCAAATAACACAAATTATTTGTCTTAAGTTTCTTGCAGGAAACAAAATTACCAGAACATACTACACCGACAACAAACAGTCTGTTTCAAAGGTTTAGCTCATGTCAAGAACTTTGTGACACAAAGATGAATTAACAATATAAAAGTGATTAGTATTATCAATAGAGCCAGATTATTTATCCTGCAAACATCATTCCTTTGATCTCCGTCATGGTGGCCAACAACTACTGAATGAATGTGCTCCTCTCTGCAAACACTGCCAGCTGCGGCTCTCAGAAAACACACAGTATTGTTCCATCTGGCACACAAGTCATGTTTTATCACCCTCAAACAACTTCAGATATATTCTAAGATACTCACTACAGCACAGTGTGAATATATAACACACTGCGTATGTTGCGTAATGCAACATATAGCATCGAGAGGCTGAATGAAAATAATTGTATTCTCAGAAATTGGAAATGTTAAAATGTGGCATTAAAAAAAGTCATTTATTAGTATGTGTTACAGATAATGTAAAAGTTTCTCATTTATTCTACTTCATCATTGAGGTAAGCATTGAAGTGGATAATTAAATGTAAACGGCCTAGTATAATTTGTCATGTCATGTGAAGGACCCAAGGCATTTTCACAGCGAGCAGATGCTACTCAGCACTTCTCTAGCAAAATCTTTCATATGGTTCGCAGTTTCCTTTGCTGTTGTCCGTGCCAGATGGTTAGGTTAGAGGGTTTTGCCTTTTAAAATCACCTTTGTGCACATTTTAATAGCTTCAAAGTGTAACATTAATGAGAAATCAGAATATACAGTTCTACAGTAGGAATGTCCAGGCGCAGGTCTATTAGAACATCAATGTCCTTGGATCAGCAGTAGCCTTGTTTACACATTTCTGAAGTAACAACTATTAAAATAACATCAGACATTTTTGTCAAGTGATGCAAACAAAGGACATTTATTTCAAGGGGAGGGAAAGTGTTTTACTGGTTGTAACTGGAAATGAGCACATTGTACTGTGTACTGCAAGTGCGCTGCGTTCTTCATGTTTCAACACTTAATTACACCATATTTAATAGACAGACAGCAAATTAAGAGTAAACATGGTCGCGTCTGATTATGTAAATTTGATGATTTCCTGTTTCTCGTATTTTCAAAAGCATAATATGTTGCTAATGAGTATAGGAAATATATGATAATAATACAATGACTGCTGCTAGTATACAAAGAGAAGCCTGTAGATGTGTGTTATAGATATGCATCTATCTAGACACAGAAGTGGCAAAATAATAATACATTTCATTGTATCAGAGTGTACTGTTGTTATCCCCTGAGAGAGTTTTAGATTACGTTTCTTTTGTTTAAAGATTTACCTCAGTGAAAAACAAGTTTTAAAGCACTCCACGGGCTATCTTTGCTGTAGCCCGCAGCATGTATGACACAAGTTTATTTTTAAAAAGATCTTCTGTTTTAACTTGAATGAGTTAGTGTGAGCAAAAGATGGAACCTGATGTGAGACCTGTGGAACCACATTTGTTACTTTGTTCAGCAGTTATAAAAAGTCAGCCTGTGATCACATTTTGTCCACTTTTATTCTTCCATTAAACACAAATTCAGTAGGAAATATACAAAAAAAACAATGCGCATTCACGCATTCTGAATTCCCTTTCAGGTGGATCTGCTATCTGTGATCACTATCACTTTCATTTAGACAATTCTGACATCTTAGTTCACTTTCTTTTTTACTTCCATGTAACACAAAACGAAATTTTGACATGATGTCTGGGAGCAAAGCACTACTTGACCTGTTCATACATGGGTATTATAGAAATATTTAGGAGGGGCTAGCAATCTTGATGACATACATGGGAAAACATAGAGCTCTGCACTATATACTTTACTTTCTGCGTGCTTTCTGATGGAGTAGTTCTATTATTACTCACATTTTGTTAGCTACTATTGGGCTACGTTTTGTTTAGTAAAAACTAGATGTTCATGTTATTCAGGTTAACTAAAAATGGATGCAGAAATGGTAAAAAAGATATTATGAGGAGTTACATTTTTTCTTGAATGCTTGAGGACCTCCAAATAAAAATGATTGTGCACGTATAATAATATGTGTAATTAGTTCATGCATTCAAAACAAATAACCAAGGTGTATTTTGGGTACTGTTCAAAACAGCACTTGTAGGAGGAAGTAATTAAGACTGTGAGTGTCTGCCATTGTTTTAGAATTGAAAAATATCTAGTCATGTCACTTCCTTTATATTGGCCGTATACGCATGAATTTAAGCCAGTATAGGTCTTTAACATATCTGTGTGCTTGAAGGTTGTGAATTTTACAGTGAATCACATACTAACTAACTGTGGTTGTTTTTTTTTTCCTGTTATCTTTTAGTCATTAGGTCCTGCAGACCTAAGTTGTCAATCGTGCCATAGTAAATATCTTTAAGATTGGTGGTTGTATGCTGGCTGAACATCTGCAGTTATTGATCCACCTGACGTAAAAGACCTTCTGATCCATATCACAGTAAGGCCTTATCAGTGACATACAGGGATTTTCTGTGATGGTTATAGTCTCAACTGAAGTGTCATTCATAACTGCCTCAAAGGATGCTACAAAATACTAGAATATGCAACTGTTCTTTAAAGCATGAATAACACCATATTATGCTAAAGGTTGTAAAGGGAAGTGTTGATTTGGCCACAGTTGGCTTGGTAAAGAATAAAGTATGTGCTTATACACCACTTAGTATGCCATACATTAACCACAGCAGGTAAACAAGGGTGATTCAGACAGGGCTGCTCAGACCATGATTAAATATAGTGTGCATTACACAGAATGTGGTGTTTTCTTCTCAACCTGGCTGCTAAAGCCATAGCGTGGTTAAAATAATCATCAAAGAACCATCATTATGAGAAATACTTAAACATAACTAGCAGAATGGGGAGCACACGGCTTTGAGTTCCCCCAGCTGCTTCTTTGTGTTTTAAAATTAGGAGCTTCACCCACGCTCCTCATCATTCTATTCCCTCTACTGAAACCCATGCAAAGTATTATTTCTTGTTAAACATTTTCCTTTTAAATAACCAAATATAAAGGTTAACGTTCTCATAAAATATTGCACGCAGAGTTCACGACTCTCTTACAGTTTAAATTTAATCCATATTTAGATGCACTGTTCTTTTCTAGAATGGCTCACTCTTGCACAGGATGCATCGGTTAACAAGGCAATGTCAACTTTCATTTTCTTAGTTATTATATCTTTTTAAGGTCCCCTTTTTATTATCATCCCAGATCTTGTCTCCTATGAATGCAAAAATCATATAATTGAATAACTTTTTACTGCAGAAACCAGAAGTCACCTCATTACAGAAACCACTAAACATTTCTCAGAAATAATGTCCCCCTCAAAATGAACTTTATGTGGAAAAAGAGATTTCCAGTCAAGGTCATGACTAAGATATTAATACTCCAAAGTCTTTGTCTGTAAAGATTCTCAGTCATTCAGGTGAAAGTGAGTATTGGAAGATGAGTAGATCTGTTAATTTAGTTGTAGAATAGTAGTATAGTAGTATTTCCTATGATGTCAGTGGTTTATTTGATCACACAGGAGATGAGTTGGTCAGTGTAGATGCAGCTCTGGCAATGAATGTCATGCCTTTTCTCTCTGGCATGAGCAGGCTGAGAACTCTGCCACTGTTATACAATATTATTTGTAGAAAATATATATTTAAAAAGCTGTGCCTCTTTAAATGTTCACCATAGAGAGCAGCAGATGGCGTGTCACATCTTTACACAAACCATAAAGCACTTAAGTAAGGCAACTATATCAAAAACAGCTTGGAGCCTTCAAAAGAAAATGAGACACTATTTCCTTAAAAATCAGTTTTTAAATGAGCAAAAAACTGTGAAAATGTATTTGTATCATTTCTGCTTTGTATTATATAGTCACTATATGTAATGACTTCAATTACAATTCTAAAACAGTATGAAAGTTTTCAGTAATTGCTGTAGTTAGTCATGGAAAGTTTGGGTAAAGTTTGATGAATATGGCAAAAAAACAACACACGGCTGAAAATTGTAACATGACATGTTGACCTATTCTCATGCTTAGGTCATGTCAAGAACATTTATTTTATCTAGGATAGCTCTGAAGGCCTAGATGAAAAATGCACAGCCTGCCACTGGTTTTAAATATCTTAAATTAGCCAAATTAGATTAACTTAAGCTGAGAAAACAAATGCAATAAACAAAATTTATTAGGTCGAATTAACAGCGTTTCAGTCACAGTGATGATTTTTGCAGACAGGCTTGTTTTCATTTTACATTTTCTTATAGTCAGTTCTACATTTGGAGAACTTACAACTGCTGGAGCCATGAACTTGAGATCATTCCACAAAGCTGTTGGAGTGACGTACAGAAGTAATAAGTCAGACACCCAGTAAGTCTGATACCCATGACTCCAGGACACACCTGGTAGGGGATGAACTAGGAGTCACATGGGGTTTCGAACCTCCTGCATCCAAGTCCGACGCTTAAACCATTGAGCTACCGGGCTGAACATCTATACCATATAGATGTTTGTTTCTGATTAGTTCATTAATACTCAATGGCTTATTATGGCATCGTTAATGAACATTATAAAGTGTGACCAAAGGTCAGGTACACATTTCCTCTCATCAAGTCTAGTTTTTATGAATAGATTTTCCAATTAAAATTAAGTTCTCATCTCTGACTCACAAAATATGATAATTGCCCATATGACCATTATAGAAACAGTTTCAATTAATGCCTTCTAATAATAATGTCTACAGTAGATGTCTGGTCAAATTTAAACACAGAAAGCCAGTTTCAGTAAGCAATAAGACATATACTTAAGTTATACTGATGTTTAGTGGTAGGATGATTCCAAATTTAAAAAATCTGGGTAACCATTTACAGTGGCTATATGATGCAAACAACAAACAACCTCAGCTGCAGTTTTTTGAGGTAAGAACAGCTTCCTGCAGCCATTTATCTTAAGGCAGTTTGGCACTGGCATCAGGTTTTGGCCACAGCTTTGTCCACATGGTTTGTTGCCTTCTGTTGGAATTCAAGGGATCATCACAGTCTACTCACTGGTGGATTTCTGTCTCTGTGTCATCATCAGCGAGGCTCAGATCAAGACAATAAGCAGAACATAAAGACAATCACAAACACGAACTTAAAACAGACGGATGTGAATAAATATGAATGCACTTTATAAGTTACTTCAGTACTGTTGATGTCGTAGTTCCTGGTAATTTTTGTCTGAGTAAATACATGTCGAGCACTGACACCTGCTCCAATGAGTCATAAAAGCAAACTGGATTGAAAATAGTTTCATCACTGTCCTGAGTTGACAGACTGATTTTGTAGGCCTACATAATCATCACATATTATAATGTTCCCTTTATTGGAGGCCAGTGACTCATTGGCATCATAGTCTGTAGTTTCATATAAAATTTTAATGTGTCTCTTCAAGTCTTTTAAGTGTAGCCAAATTAACACTTGCAGCACACCTAAACCCCATATCAAACAGCAGCAGCTGCAGAGAGGCCCCAAGCCACCTCAGCTTAATCCAATTTGACTGGCCATCACTGTGGGCGATGCTGGATGGAACATTATGTGAGGTGGATAGCGCTTTTTACTGCATTTGTGGAAAAGGATTTATCAGTCCACTTTTGACTTTTCTGTGTTCAAAATAGATTGGTCAACTGGCAATGTTTTTGCTGTTATGTGATAAGTTTTATAATATGAATGATTTGATTATTAACATTAGTGACAGGCAAATATGAGATAACTCAGATAACTATTTATAAAAAGATTGCTTTAGATATGTCTCACTGTACTGCAATATATTTGTATTTTCACTTTTTGACCTTGAAATGTAATCGGTAGACTCTTTTTCTTTTTTTGGAGGGTAGATGCACACGTTGCCATTTCTGTTGCTTGGACGCTTCACAGCCTACGCATAATTTGGAAACTGGTGAATTGTCTGAGGAGTCTGAGCTCCAGTGACAGAGAAGGTGCAGAAATAAGCTTTTAGCTAATCCATGCCAAACATATCAGACATCTGTCACTTGTAGTGCGGGCCAGCCTTCTGCTTCGCGAGCTCATTTGGCACTTGAAACTAAAGATTTTGGAGACAATCTTCAGATTATGCTGCTATAGATCTCTCTCTATACTTTCATGGTGCATGCACTCTATTCTCCCTGCCAACATATCTGGGGCTCCCTGTGGTTTAAATGTCACAAAGATGCTCATTCCAATTGACAGAATTAACTTACAGTCTCAGCAAATGATAGGATGCACCACCAGGAGATAATGTTACTCACCTGAGCTGCAGCACAGTGGAAACAAATAAGATCAGATGCAGAAGCACTGTGTCATTGCGTTGACCTTAAAACCAACAATTAGCACTATGGAAATTTTATGTGAGAGGACACATGGCACGCTCGCCATCTATTTTTGACATGGCAAGAAAAAATAAAGCATGAGCAAGCATTGTTCATTTATTTTCACCCACTCGAGACAGGAATCGAAGCAACACAATCCAAACACGCTTTAGAGTTCTGTCACATCATCCCGCTCTCTCTCTCTCTCTCTCTCTCTCTGATAACAGATGGTGAAAGGGAATCACTCCCGGGTCAGATGCGCTCCCAGAATGGGTATCGTGAACAGCAGTATTTCAACTCACTGCGGTGTCATGGAGGAGCGTTTTTTTCCACAACAGCTCAATTTGAAGAGAACAGAACTTTGCTTAATGAGATAGCCTGTAATCTTGTGCTTGACACGGTTTTGTTAGCATGGTAACTGTTGCTTCCTAAGTGAGCTCTAATTACCAGAAATAGATGCTCTGTGATAATGGCTGCATTACGGGTGGCTCTATGTGCAACACTGCAACACTTTTCTCATTAAAATATTGCTGTGTTGGAATGGCAAAGGAAGGAAGCACAGAAAAAATGGGAGAAAAACATCAGTGCAGTGATGCCAGAAATGTATATAATGTGGTTATGTTGTCCATACTGGAGACCTCAAAACCCTGAGAAGCTAGAAAGAAAAGCTTAAAGCACCTCAATGTCAAATTAGTGGGATATGTGGATAGATAACCACTCACGTTTATTTAGGATTATGTAATGTTGTTTTGACAGTCATTTGACAGCCACAGGTTATGGTGGCTTCACTAGGCTTCTTTATTTACATACATTAAACCCATTTAGTGAGTTTAATTTGTTTGAATGAGCAAATTGTATTTATGTATTTATGTAAATATGTATTTCCTTAAATCATGACACAAAAACATAATCTTTCCTAAAATGTGAGGTTTAAAGGCAGTGAGAATCCGTGTGTGTCTGGGACATTTAAAACAGAAAAGCTTTGGCACCCTCTGCTGTTAAACAGATTTCTAGATGGCAGCTATTTACACAGACTTGCTGTAGTGATGCAGACATAGCAGAGGGCTGAAGGAATGTTGAACAGCCTGAGTGAGAGGAAGATGAAAAAACAGGTCCACTGTGAGATTTCAGAACATTATTATGCTCTAATTAATCCTTCTATTGAAATGCTTTTGGTATTTGTTATTTTTAGGGGAGCGCGTTCACACTGATTAATTGACTCTTGACCCATTTGAGGGGTCATCTCCGTGTTGTTTTCAGTTTTCCTGGGTGATGATTCCCTACAGAACAGCTGACTAATTGTTGCTGTTGGTTGTTTCATATTGACCTAAAACTTTGCAGCTTTTCTCTTGCTCCCCGGAGTACCACACATTTTCTTGCCTGTTATTTGTCGTGGCAGTGCTTTGCCTGCATGCTGTACAGTGTGCTCTGGTTATCCCTGGTGAAGTAAGACAAACATTAATTGGTGGCACTGGCTCCTCTGCTCTGTACCTGCTGGGAGTCCACACCATGCTTCGGTGTGGCAACCCCATCATCCCTCCCATCTGAAATCTCCTCTGACAGGGCCAGCAGCACTGAGCTCCTGGTTATCATTTATCATCCCAGCAGATTGGCTCATGTAACATGCGGCAGACTGATGGGTCATCCTCATGCTGGGGACATGGCTGGAGTAAAGCCATGGTGAGCTGACTGCATGATTGGAGAACTGAGAAATGGAGAGGAGGGTTTGTCATTAAAGAGAGAGGAGGGTCCTTTCTAATTCATCTTGCTAGTCATTGCTCTGCGGTATAAGTGGTTCAGACAGCTCCAATACCATATTAGCACACCTGCACAGGTCCCAAGAGAAAACAACAGGACTTCTTGGTGGTGTTCTTCACTAGCTCCCTTGGAGATGTACACCAGAGATTACCCCATTAATATATCCCACTACTCACTTGGGAGGTTGGAGCAGCTCGCCTCCAATGCACATCTGTAGGGTACCACAGGTGGCCTCCCCTCTGAACAAGGAGGTACCCTGATGGTTTTATCAGGGCTCATCAGCTCCACTGAGAATGTATGGTGGGCTTTGTTGGTTCAGTTGACACCTACAGTGTTGTACCCTCCTTACAAGCCAATATGTTGCTGTTTGCAACGCCATGCAATGTTCAGACAAAACACAACATTTTTCATCTTCACTCCAGTTCATCTTTTGCAAATGCTTTTGTTTGATCAAAGGATACAGCTGACAGGTCATCGCTAAGTCATAATCTGCCCAAAGCAGCCTTGATATTTTTAAGATCTTGCACAATGCAATACAAACATGTTTATTAGCATGAACTATTATCTCCAAAAGATCAAAACCCGGCACTCATTAACAATATTGTGATGGGACCATGAATATATTTGGTGGATTCATGGATACAGCTCCTATACTCTTTACACATTAACGAGCTTAATTTCATAGCAGTGCTCTTGTAGGAAATATCTACGTCTCCCTTGAACATCACATGAATTCTGACTCTTCTACAGTGTTAATGGGGAAGACATGGACAGTGTTGCTTTGATAACAAATTGAAGTTTTGGCTGGCTTTCATCTGTTGTCTGTTAGATGTCTGTCTAAGAAAGATGGTTGTAGACATAAGCCTAGATTTCGCTGTTCAAATTTATTGCTGTAATATAAACTATGTTTTAAAGTGGATTTTTATTTTAATGGAAATTACTTTTGCATTTCACTTTTTGGCATCCAGCAGCTCAGCTGTCTCCCTGTAACTCATCTCCCGGGATGGACGCGGCCTGACAGGTCCTACTCAATATTGCAAGGTGAATGTGTAGCATATATCATTATATGTTTCATAAACTTAGCTAGTCCACAAATGGTAGTCTGAACAGCAGAACAATTGACATTAGAAAGAAGACATTTAATACATATTAAATCAAATTCTTTGCTACTGCCATGTCTGCCAAGATTAAACCCGCAACTCTGCTAAAGTACACATTCAATTGGTTGTAAGAGGATTGAAATGCTGTGGTAGAAAACTTTCAGAGAAGTTTTGGGGTGTGATTTAAATGGATTGTCTGGTTGTGATGACAGAGGCACAGTTTACCATGTCCGTTCATGCTGTTGAAAGCAGCTTTCTGGGCAGATGTGATCAGCAGAGGCAGTGTCTCCCTCCAGCCCAGATTGACAAGCCAGACCGGACTCAGGAGATGGATATCACAAGGGACAGCTGAACTGCAGGAAACCAGTGGTGCAGGCAGTTTTCAGCCAGCCTCATTACAGTAGACAGGTTGATCCAGGCAATTGTGCCTCAGACGAGCTTGACTCCAAAGCACTAATTGTGTAATGTAGTATAGGGTGATGATTATGACATTTGTCTGATGGAAACAATGACTTTAGACGCTTGAGATGTCCATTTGTTTTTATCTAAGTAAAAGTGTGAAATGTCTAAGCAATTTTGTGAGCAGCATGCTTTGGCAGAGTTAAACTATGAAGTACAAGGAGATATTTTTCATAGTAGATGTAAAACAAAAAAATATAATTCCAGACAGGCTGTATTAGTCAGATGTGAAACTGTGAAATAATAAATGGGCAATTTTGTCAAACTGTGTACACTACAGTTGTAATCACAATTAGTATAATGAAGAAAGCATCTTGTCTGCAATTTTCTCATTCACCTCATCTTGTAACTGTGCATTATTCAAAGTATCAGATCACTTATAGCCTATGGTCTATCTGCTTTTCACTATTCCTCCATGTATATCACTCACCATGACAAGAGAATAATCTATCCTTATTTTAACAGAGCCACTATGGGATTTAAATCACAAACCAGAAACTCAATGTCATGCTAAAAAAAAAAGAAGACATTTTCACACAGGTAATAAATCAAAGTGTATGCCCACAATCGAAATGTAAGTGACACACTCAGCATTGATTGAGATGGTTTTTCCCTGTAAAACCGTATTAAATGCATATTTCACAACATCTTCAAAAACACTAACAGAGATTCAAATCAAATATACATTCGTACTTACTTGATAAACCAATTTTCTAGGAATCTGGTAACTAAGATTTCTGAGCCGGTAGTTTTTTTTTCTACAATACACTGAGAATGCAAACTGCCTCAAACACAAGCAGTTGTCTCTGAACCTGCAGTGAGAGCAGATCATTTGACAATTTGCTGATTAAACATTCATCTTCTGTGCATGACACGAGGGTCAATACTAACCACACACTGTACAGTACACACAACATATTTCTCAAAATCAGGTTCAAGGAAAATGAAAGATGTGTCCACAGAATGCTGCAAGGGCAATCTTTCATTGTACCTTTGAGTTTGACAACATTTTATACATTACATATGACATTTTCTAAAGCCATCCTCTGAGCAGTGATTGCCCACACTTATTACCATGATTAAGTGCAGCATGTCTCGGTAACTACAACAATACCAACTTCAGTTCTTTTACAATACTAAGAAATGTTAAGGCATGAAGTCTCAGGAATTCCTGTTGCTCACGATTAACAAATGAACATGTCACTATGGCTTTGTGTAATTTGCTCGTTCAATACCGTGCATTCAGACAACATCTCTGCAGCTTCTTTACTAAATGCACCTGCTAAATGATAAAGCATTCTCTTTTACATCTGAAAAGGAAAAAAAAAATATATATATATATATTTATGGGAATAGGTCATATTCTCATAAACATGCACTTGCATTCCACTTGTACAAATGAGCACTTCTGCAACAGGTATGCAGCTAGTCTTCACTTCACTTCACTTCACTTGGCAGACGCTTTTATCCAAAGCGACTTACAAGGAGCTAGCGCTGGGTGTCTGGCTCAGGGACACACCTGGTAG